>JASDQU010736692.1:672757-736099 GCA_032191745.1 Picea mariana | reverse complement strand
GGCAAAAAAAAAAAAAAAAAACACACGATAATGCAAAGGTTAAATAATAAGAGCTAGATGAATTAGAAGAAGAAGCACATTGCAAACCCTAGCCTAAATCTAAAAATTTAAAAAACAAAGTTCAAATCTTCAAGTTCAAACTTCAAACAAATGAAAGAAAAACGTTTTTTATCATACCTGGAAATCTTGATCTCTTCATTGGTGTTAATGGAAGCAAGATCCTTGGCTTTCTCCTCCTTGGATAGATGCACAATGACTTCCCTCACACCTCTCTAGCTCTCTCACACTTCACAAATGAAACAATGACCAAAAAAAGGGGACCCGCAGCCTCTAAAACCCCTCACGCGCACTTTTTTCCGTGGGTCTTCTCAGCAGACCGAAATATCCATAGACCCGCGACACATTGGCAATTTCTCACGAGATGATGAAAGTGTCGCGACACTTTGAATGTGTCGGAAGTGTCACGATATTTTCTTAACAAAATTTCGAGAGGGTTAAAATGTCGGCGACATATCCGACATTTCCAATATGTCAACGATATATTCAACAATGGTGAGGACAGTTTCAGTGGAGAGCTACAACACAGATTCAGAGTTTGGTGCAAGGGTTTCTCCATCAAAGCTTCCAGTGGGCAAAGCACTTCAGTTCGGTGGATTTGGCAACTTGTGAGGAGGGCGCATCTCTGCCATTTGGACTTGTGTTTCAGCTTGGTTCAAGCTGCTATTGTATCAAGTTCATCTGTTTATTGTACTTGTTGTATTCCACCTTCTTTTCTCCACATATATACACTCATATTCCAAACTGGTTTTCCCCAGGGGGGTTTTATCCAGGGTTATGTTGACCAAAAATACATGTGTTCATTTTCATGTATGCTAGTGTTTAGAACAACATTATTTCAGCTCTAAAAGATCTCTAGGTGTGTTACATAGTTTATGGTATGCATGTGCTAACATCTTGTGACAAAAACTACATGCTAGAGCACCTAAATGGCCTATGTAATCGTGACAGAACAGCATAGAAGTTTCTGAACAGTTTGTTGTTATAAAACAACATCAAACCCTTGTTTGACAGTTGAAACTTAGAGCCAACTTGAGGTCAAAGACAGACCTAGTTGGCAGCTTGTTAGGACCCGGAAAATCTTCAATGAAGGGGTAAGACCGGTACCCATACTTGTCCTATTGTTCTTCACAAACCATTGCCCTCTCTAGCCCTTCCGGTTGGGCTCAAGGTTGGTTCGCAGAGGTTTCAGATATTTTAGAGTCTATAGGCATTTAGATGGACCATCTCCCTCCATTTAGATATTCCTTAGATGTAGCTAGCCACCTCCTACCTACCAGACAGGAGTTGAATAGGATAATCAGGGATGACATTTATAGGCAGTTTATCTAGATCACTTGGGTTAACCATCAAGGTGGGTTACGCCCAAAGATGGCCTTATATGTTGAGCGCTTCTTGGAGCTTAGAGATAGGCTCATTGTTCGACCACAGTATACACTCCGCCATTGGGCGCATGCTCTTCGCATTCCCTTAGGCCAATTCAGAGTGGGTTCTCATAGACTTCTTGTATAGACTGACCACCAAATCGATCAATCAGATAGGCTCTGCCAGCTATGCCATCTACAAGAGGTCGAGACTAAGGAGCACTTCATCTTCCGTTGCCCCATCCACTATAAGATTAGGGAGAGGTTCCATTGCCTATTCAGGGGGCCTCAAACCCTCATTGGCTTCTTCAGATATTTCAACCATAAATGCTTGGCCTTATACATGCAGGAGGCCCTCGGGCTCCGAGCCCATTTTCTTTAGCCTCCTACTAGGTCAGATTCTACCCAGCGGATGACTTCCTTCTTCATGGTGCTACCCTCGAGAAGGGGCACTAAGAGACAGACTGATTTCAACATAGCTCCGGACTCCAAATCAATGCGGACCCGTGGGACCTTCCCCCGTCCCACGAGATTTCAGCAACATGACCAAATCAGATCCCTCCCCAAGAGAGAGACGAGATCCCATAGGGCTCAGCAGCGAACTACCTTTTCCAAACAACAACACAGTGGACGACCCAGACATCCCACCAATTCTCCCTCGGAACATTATACTATACTGAGCTTCCTTCATTCAGCCTCAAATGTTAGGAGAGATGAGTCTATTCGATGACAGACCTACCTCATTATTTTTGGTTCTTTTTATTCCTGGAATTTCTTCTCCTATCCATCCCTGCCCCAGAGTGGGTTTCTAGGTTTGGAGTCAAGGGTTGTTCATGCCTCGGCTTAGATCTCACTCTCTACTCTACCTTACTCTACTTTACTTTCTGCACCTTTCATAGGAGACCTTTTGGTACTCCTGCTTTGTAATGACATCATTGTATTCAGCAGTCCCTTTGACCTACTTTTGTGGTCGTCAGTTGGACATTAATAAAATTATCTTATCTTATCTTATCAGCTTCTTTTAATGTTTCGATCGAGCGAGGTCACCATAATCACTTTCTTAACTTCCCTGAAAATTTTGTTGATCAGATATGTGTCCAGTTTCTTGTAGCTTTGAGAGTTTAGGAGTTCAAGAATCTTTGTACCGTAATCCAATCTATTCATTACCTCTGTCGCATTGCCTTTATCTACCTTCAATACTATGATGTACCGAGATTCCTATTCAATCTTTTTAAGGCATTCCTATTCAAGCCTTTTAAGGCATTATTCTTGTAATGTTCATTTTTGGAGGGACCACATTATGAAGAATTGTCACTGTTTGGTATCTTCCTCGGTGATATGGAAAAGTTCTAATCTTTGTTTAATATGCTTGTCGCAGCTTCATCTAGTTCCACATTGGGCAGATTCACAACATCATGTTTATCAGTGATGTTATTTCCCTTTTGCTTATGATAGAGATTGTAAAAATTTGACTTCTGAGCGCATGTCAATTTTTGCAATTCCATTACAGTTTTGGTATGGGAGATGACATCGATATTCCTCCAAAGTTCCTGCTGCAATGTACCAGCTAATCACTGATGAAGTTTGTATACTTCATCCAAAAACTTGTTGATGTCCCTGTGCAGTCTACGGATCTCTGATCTAATTAGAGCCAAGCTTGTTCTGTTGCATATCTGTTCATTCCCCCTGTTCCGGCTATACTTAACTCGTGCAAGCTTGGGAATCATGCTGTGATCCCTACAATGGTTTAAAAAGATAAACCAGCCATATTCTTACTCAATCTCACTCTCATTTTCTCAAACAGCCTTATATCCATCCCGAAGGATCTACTCACCATACAGAGATTTGATTCTTTCATATAGGCTTTCACGGTCCATTTATAATGCTGAATGCTCATGGTATTTGCTTTGTGGAGGTTAAGTTTTAACCTTGCTGACATTTTGAGTACTCAATCGAGTGCAACTTCCTCGAGCTTACTAAAACCCCTCGGTTAACCATTTTACCAGCTGCTTTTTATGTGCCAGGTCTTCATTTCAAATAGACTCTTCTATAAGAGATCTACTTTTCTCCAGCGGGGCATCAAGGTCCAGCCCCCTGTTACTCACTCATTTACTATTAAACTGATGCTGAATGCTTATGGTATTTGCCGTGTGGTGGTTTCAACCTTGCTGATGTTTCAAGTACTCGATCTAGTCACATGCTTCAGGAGTTGAAGCATGGAAGCATGTGACTAGATCGAGTACTTGAAACATCAGCAAGGTTGAAACCACTGAAGATTTTCTGAGGTCCTAACAGGCTGCCAACTAGGTCTGTCTTTGACCTCAAGTTGGCTCTAAGTTTCAATTGTCAAACAAGTCTTTGCTGCTGTTTTATAACAGCAAACTGTTCAGGAACTTTTCTGCTGTTTTAGTTAAGGTTATATAAGCTTTAAGGTGCTCTAGCATGTAGTTTTAGTAGCCAATAGGTTAGCACATGCATACCTTAAATATTTAACACACCTCTAGATCTTTACAGCTGAAATAATGTTGTTCTAAACTCTAGCATACATGAAAAATGACACAAAGGTTTTTGGTCAACACGACCCTGGACAAAACACCCCCCGGGGAAAACCAGTTTGAAATATAAGTCTATATATGTGATGTAAAGAATGTGAGATACAAGTACATGAAACAAATGAACCTGATACAATGGCAGCCTCTCTCAAGCTGCTATACAAGTTCCAGAAGGTAAATGCGCCAAAGCATGGTGCGCCCTTCTCCCTTGTTGTTCATTCCCACTGAAAGCTTGCGCCCTTGCTGCTTGAAACTTTGTAGAAGAAACCCTTATACACAAGTCTGACCTTGTGTGCTACCTCTCCAACAAAACACTCCTCAAAGCAATCTGACAAGAGCAAGTCCTCCATGCTATAAGTGTGCCTTCCTCCTATAGTGCGCCCTTCGCCAAGCAAGCATCAACACCACAAAATAATGGAAGCCAAAGCCTCCTGGAGCCCTCCATGGAAGGAGGCACCCTTGAAACCCTCATCCATTGCTTCCATTCCCATCTCCATTGCTCTCCTCTTCCTCTCCAAGTGAACAAAAGATAGAATGAGCCTCTCTTGGCCCTATGCGCCCCTCTTGAACCTCCATAAGGAAACCTAAGAGATGGATGGCTAAGATCTCTCCATCCCATCTCTAATCAAAGGTTGAGATCATCCCACAAGAATCCCATTCACAAACCCACTTTGGGTTAAGTTCCCTAAGTTCACTTTATGTCCCCTCATTCACCCCAAAAAGTGAATAATTAGTCACTTTTGCCTAAGTGACAAAAATTCAACTTTTTGACTTAAGTTAAGTCAAAGTTGAATTAGACATAAAGTACAAGGTAAATAGTACCAAAGTATTTCCCACTTGTGGTTAGATACTCAAACCACAAGGGGACCACTTCCCAAGGTACCCAAATCTCAACAACCACCACACGGCAAATACCAGAAGCATTCAGCATCAGTTTAATCGTAAATGAGTGAGTAACAGGGGGCTGGACCTTGCATGCCCCGCTGGAGGAAATTAGATCTCTTATAGGAAAGTCTATTTGAAATTAAGACCTGACACAAAAAGCAGCTGGTAGAATGCTTAACCGAGGAGTTTTAGTAAGCCCAAGGCAGTTGAAAGTCAAGTAAATCAGGATCAACCATGGATTTAAGGAGTAATAATTGCTTGCTTGAGCTTGCAACGATGTCAGGATGGATGTATCATGAAGTTGTATGCCAACACTTTGTCTAGGCAGGGATTACTTCACTATTATAGCAGATGAAGCGGAATTGCCATCTTGGCTATAATGGTTGGAAAATGACATGACGTGATAAGATGGGGCAGCAAATCCTTGCATCGCTATTGTTAACTGATATATGCAGCTGAAGGGCAGCCATTTGCTGTACCTTCAGGAAGAACAGTGCAATAGAATCCCCTTACAGTCATAGCCCCGATATGTACAGTAAGTTAAGGGAGAGAGGTAGGACGTTGGGAGCTCTTGGAAAAAAGTGTTGAGGGCGAAGAGAGTGAGAGAGCAGCTCAAGTTAGTGCTCAAGGACCTGGGACATTCTAGGCCCACGAAAAATGTTAATGTGTGCCGAGTTGGCAGGATTTCAATCAAATGTATGGGTGCTTATGGATAAACTGCAAACCACTCATCTGAGGAATACAAATTGGATGCATGAACATAGAGCCTGTGAATGGATTTGAGGCTGTTTCAGATGAAAAGCACATGATGACGCTCGACTTTCTTGAGCTGGTTGACTAAATCACCATGACTAATGGGAACCTGGTTAAGTTAGCCCAAGCGTGTGTGGTCTAGCGGCCATCAACAAGGTGATCAGGCTTGTATTAACACAGAGACCTGGGTTCAAACCACCCCAAGTAGGTGTGGATGAGGACAGGTGCAAGTGCTGGGTGATTTCAATGAGGACAGGTGCAAGTCCTGGGTGATTTCAATGGCATAAGTACTGGGTGATTTCAGATTTCAATGGCATAAGTACTGGGTGATTTCAATGAGGACAGGTGCAAGTCCTGGGTGATTTCAATGACATAAATACTGGGTGATTTCAATGAGGACAGGTGCAAGTCCTGGGTGATTTCAATAGCATAAGTACTGGGTGATCTCAATGAGGACAGGTGCAAGCCCTGGGTGATTTCAATGGCATAAATACTGGGTGATTTCAATGAGGACAGGTGCAAGTCCTGGGTGATTTCAATGGCATAAATACTGGGTGATTTCAATGAGGACAGGTGCAAGTCCTGGGTGATTTCAATGGCATAAGTACTGGGTGATTTCAATGAGGACAGGTGCAAGTCCTGGGTGATTTCAATGGCATAGAAATGCTATAGCATAGCAGCTTAGCTAAAGAGACAGCAAATCCTGGGTGATTTCAATGCAATAGAAATGCTATAGCATAGCAGCTTAGCTAAAGAGATAGCTATAAGCAGTGTTTCCCAACCATACAAAAAATTTAAATAACTTGGTTCAGCTGGTCATGCATTCTATGTTTGTGAAGCTTTTGGTGGCATGTTTCGTGAAAGGGGAATATTTGTTTTGAAAGTCTGTTTGGGAATATTGTAGAAAAACGTACTTTGTAGACTGTCAAGCATGAGAGCTGTCAGAGCCCATTTCCCAACCATACAAAAAATTTAAATAACTTGGTTCAGTTGGTCATGCATTCTATGTTTGTCAAGCTTTTGGTGGCATGTTTCGTGAAAGGGGAATATTTGTTTTGAAAGTCTGTTTGGGGATATTGTAGAAAAAGGTACTTTGTAGACTGTCAAGCATGAGAGCTGTCATAGCCCAATTTTTGGAAATTAACAGCCCTCAAGAGAATCTGAAGCGATATGCAATGCAGTGTTACCAGACTCTTACAAGTCTCAGTCAATTTACCAGTTTCACTCTACTCTTTGAGGAAACCAAGTTAAGTCAGCTCCTTTAAGTCTGACTCGACCTTTGAGTCATATTCATGATTTTGAATGATAATTATAACTCAGACTCGCAAGTCAAAAGCAACTCAGATTGACTTGACGAGTCTGCCTATATAAGACACTGAAAAAAAACAAAAGAAAAAACTCATTTTGCTTATATTTTGACCTGATTTCACAACAGAAAACCAGCAGACTTGTCAACGTCCAAAATCCACGGCCTTTTGTAATATGTAATATGCTTTTTAAAACAAATAATCATTATATGGACATGTAAAAATATATATTTTTTCCAAAATTTAGTGTATTTGGTTTTTCTTCGTCACAGACTAGTCAACTCTTATTCTTCCACCTCACTGAATCAATCTCCAAGTAGAGACTGGTAACTTTGATGAAGTATACAGTGTATACTACTAATCATTCCTATTTTCTGGAGAAACCCAAAACATTAGATAATTTCAGACTATACTCTTATCAGGAATCTTCACAAATTGGGCATAAATTCTGCAATTTATTAGTTCCCTGGAGCAATAATTGCCATGTTCATGTTGAGTGTTTTAAGCTTCATTCAAAAGTTCTGGGTGTTTTAAGCTTCATTCAAAAGTTCTGGGGTTGATCCCCAGGCTAGCTGCCTCTATTGTCTGCCTCACTCAATATCCCTATCCTATTGGGCCAGGTGCTGCAATCAACAATAATAGGTTTACATAGGGCACCATCAGTGAAATGTTGGAAAGTGCCCAAGGATTTTCCACAAGGTTTTAATTGAAAATAAATAATTGTCATGCTCATGTCAAAAAATCATAACCCACATAATAGTAAAGAGTATTGAGTATTGAGATAGCAATACTGATTTGGTATACTGAAAGAACCGCCATGACCAACAAAAATGAATTCTAAGACCCCACGGATGTAGCACTTCACATGCTTGGAAAATAGTTTAAAAACACTAATACTTCACCTTGCACAGATATACTACATTAAATGGAATCAAGCTGAGATTTTCTGAGAGAAAAAAAAAGGAAAATTAATCAATTTAAGAATGCAATCAACTGACCTTGAAAAGGGTTCCGCAGCACCAGGATTGAATAACGAATACTGAGCCCCCCTTACTTTACTGTCAGAGGGCTTCAACCCCACCCACAGTTTTCTAAACCCTCCTCCTTCCTGAAGAGCCGTAAATTGTACTCAATCAAAACAAAAACCCATACAATGCCGTTTATTGACTTGACATTCACAGTCAAGTGAAGTGTCGACATTGTATGCTTCCTATTATTATTCTACTCAATTCAACTCTACTGTACCCCAAAAGCTGAGAGTTTGTCCGTCCGATGTTGTCGGGAAGCCTCATGTGAGCCCTTCGATGATAAGAAGATTACGTACGCCATTGGAGACGATCGTCTTGTCCGGCTGTCAAATTGGCTCTGCTTTCCTATCCGGGCCCTCCAACTTGGTAATACTCAACTCACGATCCAACGCAGTCCATATCATATGGATATGGATTCCTAACTCAAGATTCAATCACAAGTACATATAGATACGAGTTTTTAATGGTAAATTTTCTTTTTAATTGAGCGAGTTAATATAGGTTAAATTTGCTGAATTTCACCATCACACCAATCAAAATTCCATAAGATTTTTGATGAGATAAATAGATTCAGCAAATCCCTCATCAAAATTCCATAAGATTTTTGATGAGATAAATAGATTGAGCAAATCTTTAGATTGTGTAAGGGGTTTAAGACATGGTTTTCCAAACTTAATTACGCGGAAAGGTGTACAACTATTGATAATGGGCAGATTTAATAGGGGTTTAGTGATTAATAAGTTTTCTATGCACAGGATTAAATATCGCTGGAATATTCTTAGTAGTCGCACAAAATAAATGACTGAGATTTCAATCATTAACTTCCTAGCTATTATAAAGACATCCGTTTATGTGTTTACTTTTTTACATTTACCTAATCATATTTAAAAATTACTAACTGATTGCCACGTAAGTGATTAACAAAAATTAAAATATTAACACCAAATAAATGAAGCTCAACCGTGTATTTGTTAATCAATAATAAAATTTAATATATTCTTTTAACGATTCTTTTCATCTTATCAATCTTTCGGCGTTGATGTGGCTGTGCTAGTGTTAAAAGGTTTTAAGCTTTTATCTTTTATTTTTTTACGGGGAGTATGGCTAACCTACAATATTATTATATTCAAGGATAGGATTATTTTATGTTTGTGATGTGTAGTATAAAGCAAGTGCAAATGAAGATGGTATAAATGGTAAACTAGGAATCTTCAGGGTACAAGGTTACTCAACAAGAAGGCTTGAACCCATTACAATAATATATTCGTTAAGAGCTCATCATATCATTTGTTGGAATTGAATTGGACAGGGAGAATAACAATTTACTCCCAACCACCCAAACTAAACCCAATTGACTAACATAAAGCAAGTTTATATTAGTTTGAGATCAAGTTTTATTGACAAATTAGGAAAGAATTTATTGATAAAAGTGGAATATGGGTTATTTTGATGGAGCAAGTTAGGAAGTCTCATTTGTTTGTGGGGTGGAAGGAATGGTTTATATTATTAACTATCATTTTTCCAAATTCAAGGCAAAATTGGGTAGGGGATCAAATAATTATGCTAAACTTTTTGCTTTAAAGTTATTGATTGTGTTTTTTTTGAAAAAAAGAGTCACTGAGTTCCAATTTTTTTGGCGATTCCATGATATTAATAAATTGGATGAATGCAGCCTTTGCCATGGAAAATCGTGTTTTAAGGCCTATCTATGAGGAAATTCAAAGTTTTAAATATGTATTTAACTTAATCTCATTTACCCATGTATGTAAAGAGCAAAATGGGAAAGCATATGCCTTTCAAAAGATGATCTATTGCTAGATTTAAAGATTTGTCATGTATTACAATTCTCTAAATAACATTTATCTTTTCAATTTTAATTAGATGGGGTTTATGTTAGCAATTTATCATTTCTTGTTCTTAATTTCAATTATTTTGTAATAAGGGAGGCTTCATGATCTTATTTAAACTTTTTTTTATGGCATGATGGCTAGGGTATTTACCAAAACCTTCATGACCTATGTAAAGGTATAAATATGACAGTTTGTATGTAGCTTTTATTTGGGTTTTGTTTTAGTAATAAGCCATGATTTGTATGAAATGTTTTGATGAAAAAACTCTTTATAAGAAAATCTTTAAAATGCATTAAACATACACAAAAAAGTACATAATATATGAATTTTATGTGCAATTTAATTAACCAGAAAATTTGATTAATTATATAATTTATAGATTTTATTTTCACCCCATAAGAGGCATTGTATCAATCCATTATCCCACTCTTAACCAAAATCCCATATAAATATTCAACAAATGAAAAGTAAAAATAACTTGATATCTTACTCATAACCAGCATGCAGATATTCAAGAAAACCCATATAAATATTCAACAAATTAAGAATAAAAAGAACTAAATATTCTATTTCTAGCAAACACGACATATAGATATTCGAGAAAACCCATATAAATATTCAACAAATAACAAATGAAGAGTAAAAACAACTATATATATCCTAGTTGTAACCAACATGTAATATAAGTATTCAAGAAAACCCATATAAATATTCAACAAATAAAGAGTTAAAACAACTATATATATCCTAGTTGTAACAAACATGTCATATAGATTTTCAAGAAAAGAAGTGTATAAACTATAAAATCATCTTAGCTTAAGATATAAGATCCATCCCAATTTATTAAACACTAAAGAAAACAAGTGTTGCATGGCAGCGTAGTCCCTGCCAGGTTGGAATGGGAATAAATGCGACCGAGTATAGACCGGTGGGCAGGAAGTTGAAGTACATGGAAACACAAAAGAATTAGCATTCGTGAATTAGTTTTCTTTAAAACAAAGGCTGGTGGATACAAAAGGAATTGAAATTTATCATGTTATAGGTTCGTGGACATCATAAATTATACATATGAAATTTGTAATTTTATAAAGTAGATATTTAGTTTTATAAATACGAAATATGTACTTTTATAAAGTATGGGAAAGAGATTCTATATTTGGCAGTTTTTTGGATCGTTGATTATCGAGCTGGCACGCTAAAAATCGGACTCTGTTGTTATGTGCCCAACAAATAGCACCCAGAGTTCCGCGACATAGAAATTGACAATTGGAGTTGTGGACTATTTCAAATTTAAGGGCGAACGTATGTTACAAAAAAACTAGCATCAGCATAAATTATAGATACGAAATATGTAGTTTGATTAAGTAGATATATAGAGCATGGGGGCTGTTGGGCTGGCAGGCAGAAAATTGGGCTTGTGTTGTTCCGTGCGCTACAAATAGCACCCAAAGTTCCACTACATACAAATTGACAATCGGACTTGTGGACTATTTGAGATTTAAGGGCCAACGTCTGTAACATAGGTTCGTGGACAAAAGCATAAAAAAAATAGCAATACTGAATTAGTTTTCTTTAAAACAAGGGCTCCTGGACAAAAGAAATTAAAATATATAAAATTATAGGTTCATGGACAGGAGAAATTATACATATCAAATATGTAATTTGATTAAGTAAATATATAGAGCATGCGCGGAAGCTTCATTCCGGGTTGTCGGGGTGTTGGGCTGAAAATTGGGCTTCTGTTGTTTCGTGGCCTACAAATAGCACCGAGAGTTCCGCAATATACAAATTGACAAGCGGTCTTGCAGACTATTTAGAGATTCCATACTTGGCATTTTTTTTGGATCGCGGGTTATCGAGCTGGTGAGCTGAAAATCAGACTCTGTTGTTCCATGCCCTACAAATAGCACCCAGAGTTTCATGACAAAAAATCAAATAGCACCCAGAGTTTCATGACAAAAATCAAATATATAATTTGATTAAGTAGATATATAGAGCTGAAAAATGTTGGGGTTGTCGAGGTTGTCGAGAGTTTCATGACATACAAATTGACAATTGGAGTTGTGGACTATTTCAAATTTTAGGGCGTACATATGTTACAAAAAAACTAGCATCGGCATAAATTATAGATACCAAATATGTAATTTGATTAAGTAGATATATAGAGTATGGGGGTTGTCGGGCTGGCAGGCAAAAAACTGGGCTTTTGTTGTTTCGTGGCCTACAAATAGCACCGAGAGTTCCGCGATATACAAATTGACAAGCGGTCTTGTGGACTATTTGAATTTTTGGATCGCGAGTTCTCAGACTATCGGGCTGAAAAATTGGGCTTCTATTGTTCCATGGCCTACAAAAATCAAATATATAATTTGATTAAGTAGATATATAGAGCTGAAAAATGTTGGAGTTGTCGAGGTTGCAAGCTGAAAATTGGGCTTCTATTGTTCTGTGGGCTACAAATAGCACCTAGAGTTCCGCGATATACAAATTGACAAGTTGTTTTGCAGACTATTTCAATTTTTTGATCGCGGGTTGTCAGTCTGGCGGGCTGAAAATTGGGCTTCTGTTGTTCCGTGGCCTACAAATAGCCCCTAGAGTTCCACGATATACAAATTGACAATCGACCTTGCTGACTATTTGAATTTGAAGGGGCTCGTGTCGAATAACGAAATTGAAATAATAAACTCAATAACTTATCTTTCTATCAATAAAATCATTTATAACTAATTAAAACAAGTTTAGCATTCCCAAATTAGTTTTCCTTTTTACATATGCATGTGGACAAAAAAACAAAAAAAAATATTATTGATGTATGTTACATAGGCTGGTGGACAAAAGTATGAAAAAAATAGCATTCCCGAATTAGTTTTCTTTAAAAGAGTGGGTTCTTGACTTAGCCAGTTTTTGGATTGCGGGTTCTCGGGGTGGGGACCTGAAAATCGGGCTTTTGTTGTTCTGTGTCCTACAAATAGCACCAGCAGTTCCGCGATATACAAATTGACAATCGAACCTGCAGACTATTTGAATTTTAAGGGGCTCGTGTCCAAAAAATTTAGCATTCACGAATTAGTTTTCTTTACATAGGTTTTACATACGTTGGTGTAGAAAATGACAAAAAGTATAGTACCTATGTCTGTTACATAGGGCGGTCGAGAAAATGACCAAATAAATAGCATTCCCAAATTAGTTTTCTTTAAAACAGGGGCTCCTCAACACAAGAAATTGAAATTTATGAAATTATAGGTTCGTGGAGACCATAAACTATACATAGCAAATATCTACTTTAAAAAATTATGGGGATGAGATTTTATAGAGAAAGATGGAGTCCTCATTCCATACTTGCACGGAGGCCTGATTCCATACTTAGGCAGTTTTTTGGATCGCGGGTTGTCGGATCGCGGGCTAGAAATTGGGCCTCTGTTGTTCCATGGCCTACAAAGAGCAGCCAGAGTTACGTGATATACAAATTGAGAAACGAGCTTGCAGACTATTTTAATTTTAAGGGCCTTTGTGGCAAACAGTATGAAGGACATGTGGTAAAGATGCAAGAAATGACATACTCTCTATACGTTTGAGTAGAAAGAAAGTAGTGAATACAATTTTATGACATTTATATAAAAAAATACTAAAATGTGTTACATATTCCTGGAAATTTAAAGAAACATATGTGTGTGTGTGTGTGTGTGTGTGTGTGTGTGTGTGTGTGTGTGTGTGTGAAATATGATATCTCAAATTTGAGTGAGTGATTTATGTCATACTTAATTTTGAAAATGACCAGGCAGGAGAAAATATGCATCAGAAAAAAGAGAATTGAGATAAAATAAACAGAATGACTTCACATTCAACATAGCTGAAGATAAAAATCTAGGAACACATAAAAGCAGAAAAAAAACTAGCATTCCCGAATTAGAGCATGGATGGAACGCTCATTCCATAGTTAGCCAATTTTTGGATCACAGATTCTCGGGCTGGGGACCTTAAAATCGGGGTTTTGTTGTTCCATGTCCTACAAATAGCACTGAGAGTTCCGTGATATACAAATTGACAATGGGACCTGTGAACTATTTGAATTTTAAGGGGTCGTGTCCAAAAATTTTAGCATTCGCGAATTAGTTTTCTTTACATAGGTTTTACATACGGTGGTGGACAAAAGCACAAAAAATATAGTACCAATGTCTGTTACATAGGGCGGTGGACAAAAGGACCAAATAAATAGCATTCCCGAATTAGTTTTCTTTGAAACAGGGGTCATGGATACAAGAAATTGAAATGTATCAAATTATAGGTTCCTGGAGAGCATAAATTATACATAGCAAATACACAATTTTTTAAAGTAGATATTTAGTTTTATACATACGAAATATGTACTTTTATAAAGTATGGGGATCAGATTTTATAGAGCATGCACAGAGCCCTCATTCCATACTTAAGCAATTTTTAGAACATGGGTTGTCGAGTTGGCGGGCTGAAAATTGGGCGTTTGTTGTTCCATGGCCTCCAAAGAGCACCCACAGTTCCGTGATATATAGAGCTGAAAAATGTTGGGGTTGTCGAGGTTGTCGAGAGTTTCATGACATACAAATTGACAATTGGAGTTGTGGACTATTTCAAATTTTAGGGCGTACGTATGTTACAAAAAAACTAGCATCAGCATAAATTATAGATACCAAATATGTAATTTGATTAAGTAGATATATAGAGTATGGGGGTTGTCGGGCTGGCAGGCAAAAAACTGGGCTTTTGTTGTTTCGTGGCCACAAATAGCACTGAGAGTTCCGCGATATACAAATTGACAAGCAGTCTTGTGGACTATTTGAATTTTTGGATCGCTGGTTCTCAGACTACCGGGCTGAAAAATTGGGCTTCTATTGTTCCATGGCCTACAAAAATCAAATATATAATTTGATTAAGTAGATATATAGAGCTGAAAAATGTTGGGGTTGTCGAGGTTGTCGAGAGTTTCATGACATACAAATTGACAATTGGAGTTGTGGACTATTTCAAATTTTAGGGCGTACGTATGTTATAAAAAAACTAGCATCGGCATAAATTATAGATACCAAATATGTAATTTGATTAAGTAGATATATAGAGTATGGGGGTTGTCGGGCTGGCAGGCAAAAAACTGGGCTTTTGTTGTTTCGTGGCCTACAAATAGCACCGAGAGTTCCGCGATATACAAATTGACAAGCGGTCTTGTGGACTATTTGAATTTTTGGATCGCGGGTTCTCAGACTATCGAGCTAAAAAATTGGGCTTCTATTGTTCCATGGCCTACAAAAATCAAATATATAATTTGATTAAGTAGATATATAGAGCTGAAAAATGTTGGGGTTGTTGAGGTTGCACGCTGAAAATTGGGCTTCTATTGTTCAGTGGGCTACAAATAGCACCTAGAGTTCCGCGATATACAAATTGACAAGTTGTTTTGCAGACTATTTCAATTTTTTGATCGCGGGTTGTCAATCTGGCGGGCTAAAAATTGGGCTTCTGTTGTTCCGTGGCCTACAAATAGCCCCTAGAGTTCCGCGATATACAAATTGACAATCGAGCTTGCTGACTATTTGAATTTGAAGGGGCTCGTGTCGAATAACAAAATTGAAATAATAAACTCAATAACTTATCTTTCTATCAATAAAATCATTTATAATTAATTAAAACAAGTTTAGCATTCCCAAATTAGTTTTCCTTTTTACATATGCATGTGGACAAAAAAACAAAAAAAATAGTATTGATGTATGTTACATAGGCTGGTGGACAAAAGTATGAAAAAAAATAGCATTCCCGAATTAGTTTTCTTTAAAAGAGTGGGTTCTTGACTTAGCCAGTTTTTGGATTGCGGGTTCTCGAGGTGGAGACCTGAAAATCAGGCTTTTGTTGTTCTGTGTCCTACAAATAGCACCGACAGTTCCGCGATATACAAATTGACAATCGGACTTGCGGGCTATTTGAATTTTAAGGGGCTCGTGTCCAAAAAATTTAGCATTCGCGAGTTAGTTTTCTTTACATAGGTTTTACATACGTTGGTGTAGAAAAGGACAAAAAGTATAGTACCTATGTCTGTTACATAGGGCGGTCGAGAAAATGACCAAATAAATAGCATTCCCAAATTAGTTTTATTTAAAACAGGGGATCCTCAACACAAGAAATTGAAATTTATGAAATTATAGGTTCATGGAGACCATAAACTATACATAGCAGATATCTACTTTAAAAAATTATGGGGAATAGATTTTATAGAGAAAGATGGAGTCCTCATTCCATACTTGCACAGAGGCCTGATTCCATACTTAGGCAGTTTTTTGGATCGCGGGTTGTCGGGTCGCGGGCTAGAAATTGGGCCTTTGTTGTTCCATGGCCTACAAAGAGCAGCCAGAGTTACGTGATATACAAATTGAGAAGCGGGCTTGCAGACTATTTTAATTTTAAGGGCCTTTGTGGCAAACATTATGAAGGACATGTGGTAAAGATGCAAGAAATGACATACTCTCTATACGTTTGAGTAGAAAGAAAGTAGTGAATACAATTTTATGACATTTATATAAAAAAATACTAAAGCGTGTTACATATTCCTGGAAATTTAAAGAAACATATATGTGTGTGTGTGTGTGTGTGTGTGTGTGTGTGTGTGTGAAATATGATATCTCAAATTTGAGTGAGTGATTTATGTCATACTTAATTTTGAAAATGACTAGGCAAGAGAAAATATGCATCAGAAAAAAGAGAATTGAGATAAAATAAACATAATGACTTCACATTCAACATAGCTGAAGATAAAAATCTAGGAACACATAAAAGCAGAAAAAAAACTAGCATTCCCGAATCAGAGCATGGACGGGACGCTCATTCCATAGTTAGCCAATTTTTGGATCACAGATTCTCGGGCTGGGGACCTTAAAATCGGGGTTTTGTTGTTCCATGTCCTACAAATAGCACTGAGAGTTCCGTGATATACAAATTGACAATGGGACCTGCGAACTGTTTGAATTTTAAGGGGTCGTGTCCAAAAATTTTAGCATTCGCAAATTAGTTTTCTTTACATAGGTTTTACATACAGTGGTGGACAAAAGCACAAAAAATATAGTACCAATGTCTGTTACATAGGGCGATGGACAAAAGGACCAAATAAATAGCATTCCCGAATTAGTTTTCTTTGAAACAGGGGTCATGGATACAAGAAATTGAAATGTATCAAATTATAGGTTCCTGGAGAGCATAAATTATACATAGCAAATACGCAATTTTTTAAAGTAGATATTTAGTTTTATACATACGAAATATGTACTTTTATAAAGTATGGGGATGAGATTTTATAGAGCATGCACAGAGCCCTCATTCCATACTTAAGCAATTTTTGGAACATGGGTTGTCGAGTTGGCGGGCTGAAAATTGGGTGTTTGTTGTTCCATGGCCTCCAAAGAGCACCCACAGTTCCGTGATATACAAATTGACAAGCGGACCTGTGGACTATTTTAATTTGAAGGGCCTTTGTGGCAAAAGTATGAAGGACATGTGGTAAAGATGCAAGAAATGACATACTCTCTATATGTTTGAGTACAAAAAAAGTAATGAACACAATTTTATGACATTTATATAAAAAATAATGAAACGTGTTACATATTCCTGGAGAAAATATGCATAGGAAAAAGAGAGAATTGAGATAAAATAAACAGAATGACTTCACATTCAGCATAGCTGAAGATAAAAATCTAGGAACACATGAATATATAAAGAGACAAAAGAATAGTTTTATTTGGAATATATGAAAAAAATAATAGTTTGTTACATATCCCTGGAAATGTAAATGCATTTGTCATATAGACTGGGATTGGGGCTCCCACGGACCATAACATAAATATGTACAAGAAATAGAACTGTGGAAAGAAGTCGGACACGGTAGAATGTAATACATGAAAAGTAGAAATGGGAAGATCAGTTTTTCGCTATAGATTTCTACTCAGAAAACTTGGAATAACTGGATTGATAAAGAAAGGACTATCACTATACACTTACAAGGATGGTACGTATAAGTAATTTTGGTGTTTGCTTGGTCATGCTTTTCCCTGTAGGTTTTTGTGGGCGGCTTGCTTGAATATCTGGATTGATAAACAGAGGATTTATGCATTTCCCTGTTGGATTTCGTCGGTGACCCACTTCAAGTTCTCTTCAATATAGCTTCTCAAGGGGGCGACGTTGATGTCATTGCGGATTTTAATGTTGAAAAATTCATTTTCTAATTCGCTTAGATCAATTGAAAGTTTACATAGAGCTTCATGAATCTCTCCATTCTGTACCGAATACTGGACTAGCCAGTTGTCCACCTCTTCTTCATGATATTCAAGAATCCTGTAAAAACTTTCTAAAGACAAGGCCTTCAAATTATCAACTTGTTTAACGAAAGCTTGCTTAGTTAACACCAGCGAGTTTAGGATTAAGCTGGGGTCCTGGAAGTCGTTTGTCTTTCTTTCTAAGTCTATTTTGGTGAGCTTTGTGAATAATGTTTCTTTCTTTTATATTGCTTACTCACATGATTGGACGATGAGATAGAGGTTCTTCACTTTCTCTTTCCAGCATGCTTCTAATTGAGTGAGTCGTTTATTGGACGGGAGATCATGTTGTCTTCTTCTCGTCTCTGGCATGTTGTTGACATGAAAGGCAAAAGGGATGATCGTGTGCACATAGAGAGTTTTTTTATTTTTTAAATTTGTCTACATAAGTAGGAGCAAGTTATGTGCCCTGCTCCCCAAGGAATCCATATTATGTGATGTTTCCCAGGCCTTAGTAATCAGTTCCATTCTTTTGTTGATATTTTTCTCCACATATCATCTACAGGATGCGAGGAAACTGGAGGACCCTTTTAGATTTCTTACAGGGGTGCACACAGTCGCAGGCATGGCTATTTCCAAAGAACTGCCAAGCAATGGCATAGGAAACAAAGCTTCCTCTAACTCCTTAATCTGGTTCTTTAGTCTAGCATTTTCGGCTTCGATGACTCCAACGGAATCACGAAGAGAATCTCTGGTTGCCATGTGAAGTTGAGAGATTTTGGATGCCTACATATTGGCAAGGTCAAGTTCTGAACGATGTTTTCTTTTCTTATTTTTTACGTCTCTTTGTTCAATGATTAATTTTTTTGATTCAGTTTCAAAAATAGCACTCTGGAATACAAAGGATTCATCCTCATACAAAATTTCGGTATCAACCATGTCCATTGAGGAGGCATGCTGAATTGCATCTCCAGGCTGATCAAGGTTGCAGAATATGCTTTCCAGATCAGTGTCAAGATGCATGTTTTCATTGTAAATTTTGGGCTGCTCCGCCTCCCCTACAATTCTTTTTCCCTTCTTCTGCACGGGAAGCTCGTGAGGAAGATGTTCACTGTATCTCTACATAATTGTTGTGGAGCCACTGCCAATAGTTTATGGAAACGTTGGTTTTCTCCAGATGCTGCTTGAAATGAAGAAATGGAAAGGACAATATAACCCCCCAGAAACATTGCTTCAATGCGTGCGAATGGAAAATCTCCTCATTAATGACAATATCTATGTGTGTTGTATGGTGACCTATTAGAAGTAAAGCTTAATTATTGCATACTTAGAAGTGCGAAGGTGGTGGTTACAACTAAGAAAATTTAAGGATTGGAGGTTTCGTGAACGAACCAAGCTAGCGGCGTGCGAATGACATTCAATGGTATTTGAAATTAAGACTGGGAAGAGATTGGGGGTTTCGTTAAGGAATCAAGTTGGCGGCGTGCGAATGACATTCCATGGCATTTGAAATTAAGAGTGGGAAGGGATAAGAAAACCCTTCGCAAAAATTGCATTGATGGCAGAACTTCTCGAGCCTTGCGTGCATCAATGACAGCTTAGACAGTGCCTGCACGATGACCTGTTAGCATTAAAGATTTAGAAAGATCCTCTACAGGATGAGAGGAAACTGGAGGACCCTTTTAGATTTCTTGCAGGGGTGCACACAGTCGCAGGCATGGCTATTTCCAAAGAACTGCCAAGCAATGGCATAGGAAACAAAGCTTCCTCTAACTCCTTAATTTGGTTCTTTAGTCTAGCATTTTCGGCTTCGATGACTCCAACGGAATCACGAAGAGAATCTTCGGTTGCCATGTGAAGTTGAGAGATTTTGGATGCCTGCATATTGGCAAGGTCAAGTTCTGAACGATGTTTTCTTTTCTTATTTTTTACGTCTCTTTGTTCAATGATTAATTTTTTTGATTCAATTTCAAAAACAACACCCTGGAATACAAAGGATTCATCCTCATAAAAAAAATTCGGTATCAACCATGTCCATTGAGCAGGCATGTTGAATTGCATCTCCGGGCTGATCAAGGTTGCAGAATATGCTTTCCAGATTAGTGTTAAGATGCATGTTTTCACTGTAAATTTCGGGTTGCTCCGCCTCCCCTACAATTATTTTTCTCTTCTTCTGCACGGGAAGCTCGTGAGGAAGATGTTCACTGTATCTCTACATAATTGTTGTGGAGATACTGCCAGTAGTTTATGGAAACGTTGGTTTTCTCCAGACACTGCTTGAAATGAAGAAATGGAGGGGACAATATAACCCCCCAGAAACATTGCTTCAATGCGTGCGAATGGAAAATCTCCTCATTAATGACAATATCTATGTGTGTTGTATGGTGACCTATTAGAAGTAAAGCTTAATTATTGCATACTTAGAAGTGTGAAGGTGGTGGTTACGGCTAAGAAAATTTAAGGATTGGAGGTTTCGTGAACGAACCAAGCTAGCGGCGTGTGAATGACATTCCATGGTATTTGAAATTAAGACTGGGAAGAGATTGGGGGTTTCGTTGAGGAATCAAGTTGGCGGCATGCAAATGACATTCCATGGCATTTGAAATTAAGAGTGGGAAGGGATAAGAAAACCCTTCGCAAAAATTGCATTGATGGTAGAACTTCTCGAGCCTTGCGCGCATCAATGACAGCTTAGACGGTGCCTGCACGATGACCTGTTAGCATTAAATATTTAGAAAGAAGACATATATATATATATATATAAACACTATTTGTTATTATGCACACATGCGAAGGTGATGGGCACAGGGAAGAGCAAGCAAGGAAGGAATGGCCAAGTCTGAAAGTGCATGGTGAAACTGGTGAGTGTCCAATGTTGAAACTGCATGAGTCAGAATTGTTCAGCTAAGCAAACCAAAGGGGTGGGTCCGACTCCCACTGCATATTTCATAATCCATGTGCAACACTGGGTCCGACTCCCACTACATATTTCATAATCCATGTGCAACACCAACTCTATGGTTACCAGATCAATATGTGTAGAAAGGAGGCAAAACTAAAAATGTACCTTCATAAAGTATGGGCATGAGATTTTATAGAGCATGTACGGATATGGCATTCCATACTTGGCCACTTTCGAGATCGGGGGTTCTCGGGCAGGCGGGCTCAAAAAAAGGCCTCTATTGTTCGGTGTTCTACAAATAGTACACACAATTCCGCGATATACAAATAGACAAGCAGACTTGCGGGGTGGCTGACATTTTATAGACCATCCACAGTTTTTGGATCGCGGGTTCTCGGGTTGGTGGAGTCAAAAACAGGGCTCTATTGTTCGATGCCTTACAAATAGCTTATGATAATAAATTGACAAGCAGATTTGCAGGCTAGCCAGCTCAACATTCTACTCCAGGGCTGGCGGGCTCCCAGAAATGAGTAATACATACCAAATATGCACAGATCCCTTATTCCATACTTAGGCACTTATTTGGATCGCAGACTTGCGGACTGTACATTGGGTCCATTTCCACCATATAGAAATTGGGTTCTTGGGCTGGCAAGCTCAAAATTACCTAAGCAAAGCAAAGGGCTTCGTCCGACTTTCAGTGCATATTCCATAATTCACGTGCAACACCAACTCTGTGGTTACCAGATCAGTGTGTGTAGAAACAAGGAAAAACTAAATATGTACCTTTATAAAGTATGGACATGAGATTTTATAGACCATGTACCGATATCGCATTCCATACTTGCGGGTTATCGAGCAGGAGGGGTCAAAAAATAGGCCTCTATTGTTCCATGTTCTACAAATAGCACAAACAGTTCTACGATATACAAATTGACAAGCAGACTTGCGGGGTTAAAAACGAGCCTCTATTATTCGGTGCCTTACAAATAGCCTATGCTAATAAATTGAGAAGTGGATTTGCGGGTTGGCCGACTCAACATTTGTCAATTGACAAGTGAATTTGGGAGTTGGTCGACTGAACACTCTTACTTCTACTGATTTTCGCGATATACAAATTGACAGACTCCAGGGCTGGCGGGCTCCCAGAAACGAGTACTACATACCAAATATGCACAGATCCCTTATTCCATACTTAAGAACTTATTTGGATCGCGCACTTGTGGGTTGTACATTATACCTCTAATGTTCTGTGTCCTGCAAATAACACTCATAGTTGGGCGATATACAAATTGACAAGTGGACTTGCGAGCTGGCTGGCTCAACATTGTATTTCTGTTGGATGGCGAACGTGCAGGGTAGCGGCCTCTAGGCTTTAAAAAAAAAAAAAAACATAGTTGCAAACAAGTTTGACAAATACAGAGAAAGTAAACAAAAAATTGTTTACTATGGAACACGGGCAGAAAAAGAATGCACATTTGCATGGATTCGTCTACATCTCTGGGTAGGAGTTCTTTGCGCCATCTAGTTTTCATGTCTGCTTCTATCAACAAAAGTACAAAACAAAAGGGATATGAACATAAGTTCAGATGTTAAGAAAAAGGCAACTACTATGTACATATACAAAAAAAAATAGAATAAGATGAATAGAGTCACAAATAGTTTTTGGGAGGATGCACCTTTTTTTTTTTTTGCACAATGTATATTTTATAATTCGAGTAGAACATGGTCTGTATGCTCACCAGAACGATATGTGTATAAATTAGGGATACATATATGCTTTGAAACATAGAAATATGAGTTTGCAATAAGTTTGATGTATATGTCATAATTCAAGTGCAATACCAATTGTATCGTGATCAGACCAATATGTGTCTAAGACAAACATACTATATTGAGGAATGGGCACATTGGACCAGACATGGTCAATAAGTGCATTTTGCAGATGGCCTGTGTTGTTCAAAAGAAAGCGGAGACTGTATTTGCACATGTAGTTTTCCAATTCTTTTGTTCTGCCAGTATTTTGTAGCATGTCAATATTGAAGTCTCCTACAAGTACAATGGGTCTGTTCAGATGGAAATGGCCCAATGCATTGGAAATAACATGCACTATGTTGGAGAATGTTGCATGGGGAGTAGCATACAGATTCAGTATTGCAACTTCTGTTTCATGGGAAAAAAAATTGCAGGCACCAATTCAACTTTTTTTTCTTTGATATGTATATGGTCCAAAATTGGTACATGTTTTTTCACCAATATCATCACCCCATGTGTAATGTAACTTGATATGCAATTGTGATTTGGGAATTGTTCATTCTTCATGCATAATGCCATGTGTGTTTCCTGCAAGCACATAGTATCGGATTGCATTATATCATATTCATTCAGTATATCATCCATGTGTGCATTTAAGCTGCGTGTGTTAAGCGAGAGAATTGATATAGATGAATTTGTTTGTATGGATTGGTAATCATAATGCAGTTGTCATTTTGCAGTGGTCCTGAGTCGTTCCATTTCAATATCAACTTTTTGTTTCACTTTGAAGTTATCTTTTGTGAGAGGACTTAGTAAATACAAGGAGTCTATGCTTCTGACATAGGACAGTGTTGTGTATACAAGTCCATGTATGTGAATTCCAGTAGGCTGAAATGCAACATTATCAAGTGTTGGTCCTTGTGATCTATGGACTGTACATGCACATGCAAGTTTAATCGGAAACTATTTTCAAATCTTTAGTTGACCTGTCTTTGCTGATGTCGATACTGGATTCGATATTCGCAAAATAGGTGTCCAATCGCTTCCAGTGTTTGAATTATATAGATAAGACAACTTACTTGCTTGTCGCTTGCCTATATGTGGTTCATGGAACTTAATCCAAAGGACATCTACTTTTTCTATCTTCGTATAGCCTTTCAGTATTCCATCTGCACCATTCACCAAGCCATCCTATGAATCATAGTTGCAGGCATATATTTCAACCAACATTTCTAATTTGAGGACAAGCTGCAAAGGCAAAGTGACTGAATGTTCATGACGTGGCACATTTCCATGGTTGTCTTCTTCCAGGTCAATCGAATTGATGATGATATCATCACCAGGCATGTGCGACGACATGTGGTTGCTATGTTTTGAAACATCCTTATTTATGTAGAACAGGTAAGGGAACGTTGGGTTTGTTGGTGCAGGCCGTAAGCACCTCAAATTGATATAGGTCAAGTCATCATATGTTTGGCTGTTTGTGCGCATTCTATTCAGAATTGCAATGAATGTTTCATCTGTCTGGCGCATTGTAGTATGCAACTCAAAGCATTTAATATTGTCTCTCCAGAAGTCATGGGTGATTGTTTCCATGCTAATGGTAGGTTGTTCAAATATCAAAGAATCTTGGATGGGTTGTGCCTGGTAAAGATCCCTACAGAATATCATGTCAATGTTTCCAAAGTATTTCGTCTGCACATGTTTTATGCTTCTTAGTCGAATGTCAATGGAATACAAGAACTGACTCCCGATCAAAGATGATTCATCTATAAAGACAAGTTGGAGTTCCTCATAAAGCTTAGATAATGTATCCAACATTTCCTTTCTAAGTGGAAGAAATTGTGACTTGTTAAAAGGCATTAAAAATGCAGAGTGGACTATTGTTCCACCAACATTGTATGCAGCTTTTCCTGTGTATGTAACTATTAGGCCCTTTGGTTTCATAGGATCAAGGGAATTGTTTGAATCATAGATTCGTATAAGCATTTGGAACAATGCTTTCGTTGTGAATGTCTTGTTTGTTCCTGCTCCGCCTGTAAGGAACACGTGCACATGATTGTTCATGTTCAAGTGTTTTTTAAGAGCATTGTCCTTTAGAATTGTTTGTTGTTCGCGATTCAACAGACGTCTTATTCTATGGTATTCATTATTTTCAATTAGGAAAGGATGTTTTGTAACTTGAAAATCAAGATTGATATGTTTTTCACTTCCAGCCGTTGGAGGACGAGGCAAATCCGCTTGTAATTCATAGGACTCGGAAGGAGTTGTGGTTGTTTTTAGGTTTCTGAATGTCTCATCATGATCACCAGGGTTTTTTAGGTCATCAAGTGCAACTTCTAGATCACCCCATGTTGGATTAACATTGTAGGTAAATCTAGCTTCATTGATGTGCACTATACTCTCAGACGCAACATACGCAACCTCCCATGTAGAGAAGTTATGTATCAATGTGTCTTCATTTTCATCGAACGGAACATACAACAACAATTTTTCTCTACAATAGTTTTCATAGTCACAGTGTTTATTGTATTTGACAAACCGTACCACAGAGGGTTTTTTTCTTTTTGATATGGGTGCACCATTTTTTTTGTAATGTGATACGAATTCTGCTAAGCAGATATGCCTAATAGGAGATGGACGCTACACGTAATAATCAATAATAGAGCGACATACCACGTCCTCTTAATTGTCAGGCTCTTGTTGCAGCAAAACCGTTGGCTTAAGCAGAAATGTGTGTTTTTCAAGCGGAGATGTGTTTATGAAGACACATTTTCTTGAACTACAAGTGAGGGGCAAGGAAAGTGCAATGTGAACTGCTTGTTGAGCAGACATTTGTTGAAGATTAGGCAATGTATTGCCAAGTGTGCGTATCATTTGTATGGAATCAATATGACTTCTTTCATGTTCTTCGCATATTTTTCTGAATGCACTTGTCAGAGATTTGTCAATCTTCGTCATATACGAGGTACAGTACGATGCTGCAGCATATGCATTCAGCACGTACTACGCATCTGTATTTGCTTTCCACGTAACTGACATGTCCTTGGAGAAACTGTTGTTCCAAATATGGGAGAGTTTTCGTTTAAGGAAAAGTGTTAGTTGCCTAAGCCTACATGTTATGGCTTGGATGTACTCATCTTCTGATAGATTTACCTGTGTCAAGAAGGCATCAAATCTCATCATTTCATCAAATCCTCCTTGTTCTAGAAATGCAAACAAGGATTTAGATTTCTCAACAACATCGTTGTCCTCTAAACTAACTGGCTCTATGATTCTTGTAGCTCTCATTGGTGGCACAGAAAAGTTGTATCTGCAATGCGAGTTTTTTCGTTTTCTACAACTTCTTGTATGGTAATGTCTATGGACTTTCGCAAGTTTTGGATCCAAATGATCTGTGTTGCATGTTATGTATTTATCCGCAAATTGTTCGATCTGTGAATTGTTATCAGCTCCATAGACGGGTGCACCCTCTATCCACAACAATGCATGGTCATGTTCATTTCCCCTATTCTGGAATTTAGTCACAAAAAAGTAGTCTGATATTTTTCCGAAAAACATTTCATCATGGCATATCAATTGTCTCAAAGCATTTATTCTATGTCTATAGTAGTGAGTACATGTCACCGGGTATTTTCTTATGAGGTAGTCAATGTCGTTATTTCCATTGTATCTGTTTCTTTTTATGTTTCTTGTTCCTATGCAGGTTAGACACAGCAGCCACCAATGGATCCTAGTAATGCTCTGCACTTGTAAATGTGACGAAAAATGTTGGCGGGCCCAATTGCCGGATCATTGCAAAAATATTTTTTTTGTTTTGTTGCAAATAGTCAAGAGAGGTGCAGATGTTTTTGAAATCTATGTATCCAATATCAGATTTTAGAATTTTTTCTAGGTTTACTTTGTACTTCACATCCTTGGCCAACAACTTTCTTCCTTGTAACTGGCCTTTTCTTATTCGGACCCACATGCACGACATAACTTGCTCTATTATTATGCGCATTGTTTTGAAAAACAAATTTGTTATGTGACAGGAGAAGTAACCGCTTGAATGTAGCAGCTCCCATTGGACTATTTTATGATAACTGAATCGTTCTGTAATATCAGTGCCACGTGGATCTCCATAGAAGAGTGTTGGAAAGTTCATTTCCTCAGCGAATTTGTCCTTGAATATTCCAAGTGGACGCTGCCCCTCGGCAGGTGCAATTTCGACAATTTTGTCCTGCAAGTCACGAATGCACTATGAATCAGTGAATCCATGCACCAATGTTTCAGCAGGTGTTTCATTCTTCGATTCATCACTTGTATCAAAATCACTAGGATTTTCGAGAGTGTCTACAGAGTTGCCATGTTCTTCTGCGAGAACACTGTTCCAGTTGCCATTTATACAAATGTTCTCTACTTTGTACAGGGCCCTGGAACATAATTCCTTTAATGCTTTCATAACATCATGCACACACACTTTGCCTGTCTGATAAGCATTTTTGTATCGCAAGTGTCTTTTCAGAGCTACAACGATTGTAATTTTATTGTTAATGAATTGTGGCAATGCTTTTTGCACAACATCTAGCTGAACATGCACATTAATAATTGATCCTGTTAAGCCCTTCTGGGGTCATTTATAGCCCCAAGGTCTGATTTGAGAAAATACAATTCGCAGAGACATAAGTCTCTCCTCAAGTTTCGTAAGTGCACTTACATCTGTTAGTGGTGTATTACATCTTATTCGTTCAGGGGTTGCAAACTGTGGCGGTTTTCCATTTTCAAGTGATCGTTTGCATGGAAGACAAACTTTCCCACTAGAAACTGGTTTATCGTGTGCTGTCAAGCGGAGGTATTCTGCTTGCAAATCAGGCGTGAAAGACTTACTATTTTTTTAAAAATTCAATTGTTCACAAATGGAGTGTCTTTCATTTGTTTCATGTAGGTTTGTCTTGCATTTTTCTTTCGCGGGGAAGTATGGGTAGAAACTGTTTCCTAGTTTTCATTGCTACTACTGCATGGTGTTGCTTGTAGACCACGAACTGGCACAGTTGCATGACCATTCTGGGATATGTGATCGCATATGTTTATGTTTTGTTATGCATGAACAAATTTCTTTACATTGTGATATGTGAGTTTCTCTCTAAAAGGAAGTCTAGCAATGTATTTTTTTCTCTCGCGCATGACCTTTTTCATGTTTTGGTAACTTACTCTATGTTTCTTGCTTAAGGGCAGGATGAGTTGGTGGCAACTGGGATGAGTTTCACTCTCACCCGACTTCTGAGAAACTAGTTTACGTTTTCTTTTCAAGGCCTCTATGGCCTTATCACAAGTCGGACGAATTTGACAAATAATTTTTTTCAAATTGTGATAACTTACTCTACGTTTTATGTTTAATCCCTCTATGGACTCATCACAATTGTCATGAATTTTACGCATTTTTTTTTGTTCAAGCCCTGTCTGCCCATATTGCAACCGGGAGGAGTTTCATTTTCACTAAAAAGCATTCCACGCCTATGCAGATTCGATGTCGTTTGGGTGGCATGGACAGTCAACCCTGAACTACCGATATGTCCAAGAAAAGGTTCACAATGGACATGTGTTGTATCTGTTTTCAACGAGAGGATGTCAATTGTTCGATCGTAATTTGAATCAGTAACCCAGGAATGGACAATGCCATCTGGCAAGGGCGACCACACCTAGATATTCACCCTGGATATCATAGACAACCATTGCAAACAGAATATGCAACCCTCCATATTCCCTTTTTCACATGGAAGTGCCATGTTCACAAGGTATTCCTGCCAACTTCCAACTGTCGGCATATTTTCTATGAGAAATGGGCAAAGGTGTTGATGCAAGCACCTAAAAGCTTGTTGGTTGCCGCCTATAATCGCATTGCAAAAGGACTGTACAATGTAAAGCTGTAGCCACTGAACATCGAACCCCGCTGCCACCAAACAAAAAATTGCATTGAACGGACTATCTCCATAGCTAGAGACAACATTTGTTGCCAGCTGTAAACCATGGCAATCTATGCAATGCAAAATCCATTTCCATTGTGATTGAAGGTCTTTACAAATAACGGACAAGTAAATACAAGGAACTTCTATATTGCATATGGACATTTTTCTTTACAACAGTGGTTCATAATGGCCACTGAGGGCATTGGTATCATGGAACAAGATGCAATATGGATTGTCAGATGTAGTTTTGTTGAATAGTAGATATCTTGTTTTTCTTTTCAATGACCATATGCCAACTGATATATTCATCCAGTTAGATAGCCACCATATACAAAATGTATCTCCCCAAAGTCCCCTCTCATGTGCAGGCAGAACTGAAGATGCAAACAACCGCATCCTTGAAAAATACATAGCGACATCATGTATTCCATGCAATTGCCGAAGAAAATCAGATTCCAGCTCGTACTCATACGACTGCAAAGCCTCAACATCGCCATTTTTAAAACAGGTCAAGAAATAATCTATCAATCCATTGCGCAGCTCGGTCAACGAATAGAGAAAATGCAATAGAACCTGGAATGTATCGAAAAGGCAATCCCCAACAATATACGAGAATGCATCCAATCTAAAAAGCCCATTGTTATGCAAAACCACGTCAATGCTGTCATGTATAATGGACTGTGTATCTATTTCATACGACTCAACATCCATTACTTCTTTCATCTATTCAACTGTCATTTTCAAGCTATTTGCTACATACTTTCAGTTTCTATGAAAACAAAAAAAAACAGGGGAAAAAAATAAGAAGTAGCAAAATAAAAAAGAAAAGCAAAATAGGGTACCAATCCCCGTATGTATCTTTCAACCTTCTTCTTCTCAACTTGAATCCCCCCTAGTCCCCATAGCAGATGAGAAGAAAACATATCGACACTGGAAACTGAACCAAACATGAGAAAGAATGCAAATAAATAAAACCATAACTTTACTCAACATAAAGAGAACAGGTAGACACAGTTTTCTGACCCATAGAATAAAAGCATACCCTGCGTCTACATCCCGCCCGATGGTTCCCTCTTATGACAACTCCCAACTAATTTTCATAAAGTCCTTTGCATTGCAATTTTCGGAAAATCTATGGACGCGACAACCCGCATATGAAGACGCATGCTTTCCAGGAACAGAAACCAAGAGCACAAACAAAGATGGTTTGCAACAGAATTTCGAGGCAGGGACTCCCACCATTGAAAAACAACAACAACAGGGAAACTTACCCGTCAACAAAGGATGACAAGAGCTCGGCCCTAAAAACTACAAACCACAACAACAGGTCCAATAGCTTGCAAAGTTGAAGAACAACAAACCAGTGAACAACCACGAAGAGCTCGAACTGCAAGTGCAGGGCCTCAACTTTGCAAAGTTGAATCAAACAAGAACCAGAATCATGGAACGAAGCAGCGAACAAGGATCGACCACTCCAGTAGCGATGTCGACCATGAACAAAACTGTGTCGCAATGCATCTGTACTATAAACATTTAAGACCGACAGAGTTGTTAGGTAAACAGTTAAGACTGTCAGGACCGTCGAAGGGCGTAGGCCTATGCAAGCATTTAAAAAAATACGCAGCATGGCAAACCTGTTCTTTTGAAGCACACAACAATAAAGCAAAAATCACACATACTAATTTGGTGGAGAATGTACTCTACCTAGCACAAAATGCTAAGGGAAACATTCGAACTAATGCTAGCATTAATCCACCTTCGACCAATGCATAATAAAATATATGATTCAAAAAGACCAAATACTTTGGATATGCCAACATATTTCACATTGGGAATAGTGAAGGCGACAATAAGACCTCCAATCTGTTGTCCAATCAGATCTTGGCAAAAATGATACTTTTTATTATATAAAAATCGATGTTTTCACTTCCCTTGTTCCAACAATAGACAATATGGGAATATTTCTGGTCAATGCACAATCTAATACCAGGTCAACGATTTATCGATCGCTATAGTCCCTCTATGCCTATGGCAGGGACTAATAAAGAAATTGAGATGTGAAGTTTTTGATATCGAGATTTAGAATAAAGTAAATATTTTATTATTATTATTATAAATGATGAAAAAGTTTATTATGATTATAGTGTTCCTATGTTAAGAAGTTTTGAAGATTAATTAAGAAGTTTTGAAGATTAATTGAGGTAATGGAATTTGGTAAAATTATTTTTTGATTAAAAATAAAGAATATTTTATTGTTCATCTCTTTTAAATACTTTACAATTAAATATTTTACAATATGTATAGTTTAAGTGGGTTTAATTATTAAAAATATGTGTTTTTTCTTTAAAAAATATTATTTTGAATTTGTATGGGATTAGAGTATATAAACCTTTGTAAATTAAGTAGTCAAATTATTGCCTAGAAAATTTTAAGCTATTAATTTCATTTTGATTTATAAGTAGTAGATAAATTATAAAATGAAAACAGTTTTTCTTAATACAATTTTAAAGATTGCTAAAAAATATTAATGTGATTGGTTTATAAGTATTAGATGAAGTATACAAGGGTGGTAGGAGTAGGAGGATTCTTTTTAATCCCAAGGGAATGATAGAAATAAACTATGCCTAGGGTCGAGGACAAGCCACAAACAACCAAACGTAAGCTTATGCTCTTCTACGAGGTCTCCTCCTTGTCATGGAAACCAATGTTAAATCTTTGTTAGTGATTGGAGATTCAAGTGTGGTCATTAAAGCTCAATGATAGTGAAATCATCTCCCTTGGATAACAAACTTGAGTGATCATCGCTCAAATAAAAAATGAGGTAAGCAACCACATCAGATTTTCATCTTTCCAAGTGTTACTAGCCCTCAACTCGGAAGCATATTCTTAGACCAAGAAAGCCACCTCATTGAACTTATGGGAATTGGAAATAAATGGGGGGAGATAATATTGTCACATCCCCTAAGTCATCAAGGTATGGACATGTCATGTAGTAACTCCATTAAATGTAGCATGAAATCTCATCTAACTCGTTGATTTCTTTGCAAGGGGAAGGGATATGCAAGGACACATTCCCCTCATACCAGCATGTGTAGTTTACCTAGAGGAATAATATGGGGTGCTTAGGGAGGTACCCAATAGGAATAATAATAGATAGGTGGCTATGCATTGTTAATTATGGAGGCCATTTCTAATAAATAAGGCTCATGTAGCAGTGTGCAAACAATAAGTGTAAAAAGGCTTACTAGAAGGTTCCACCTACTAGAAACTTCATTCTCTAAAATGTTCCTAGGAGGTTAGATAGAATTATAAAAAGAGTAGAAGCAATCCAATGGAGGCATTGTGAAGCATATTGTAATTGATAAGCAAACATTACATGTGGAGTAGTTTCCTTCCTTAAGGAATAATACATGGTGTTACCCTACCTCAAGGGTTTCGTCTACAATTCTTGTGTTCATTCTTTTGTGTGAAAGATTTGGTTTATTTTCTAAAGTTAAGGATTTCTCTTCTATCTTATATTTTCATATCTATTGAGTACACAAAAATTGGTATCCGAGCTCTTTCTTGGGGCAAAAAAGGGTAGTTTTTTTTGTTGTAGATTTCTCAAGGGAAAAAGAGGATGGTGACACTCAAATTGATTTATGAATTTTTTTATGTTGAATCTAACAAAAATAGTTGTATATATGAGTTCCTCTCGAAAAAATACATAGTTTAAAAAAACATCCAAATCAGAGTGCATGAAGTGGAGTTATCGTTGATTTAAATCATTTGTTTTAGAGTTTTTCTCGGGACGACCACACTGGTTGTAGATCAAATATCTTTTGATAGAGTGCTCAGATTTCAATCAAACCAATGCCAAAATTTGCAGAGTGTTCGTGTCATTTCATAATTGTGGTTATAATAGCCAATCAGAGAAGTATTTACCAATATATGATCATTTTCATTAGTCGCATTGAAAAGTGAGTTATTTTTCTAAACCCTAGTTTTTGTTGACGATGTTCTTCCAAGCCAAACATTTTATTTCACAAGAAAAGATGACAATATTACTATTGAAGAATACAGTGAAGGAAAGAAGTCGATATGGGGAAATAAGTGGAAATTTAATGTAAGTTTTAAAGATGATGCTTCCCTATGGTGGAGGTCGTTTAAGTATGACAAGATTATAGAACTTTCAGATGAAGTCTTTTAGTTATATGGTCTCGTGATAATAAGAATGCTAAAGGGAGCACCAAATGTTTAATTTCATAGGAAAGCCTACATTATAGGTCTATGGATGTATTCATAAAGAAAATGTCATTGTCTCTATTAACCTTGGTTGCCAACATAATTTCATCAATGTTCAGTGGGCTAACAGATTGAAATTCCTTGCAAAACATATCCAAAGCACACAAGTTGAGGGTGAGAATGTTCAAATTTTTAAATATTTGAAGCTCACCATGGATAAATATGTGTTGCATTATGGTTTTGATGCCATAGATATGAATAATATGGATATTATTCTTGGATATCCTTGGATGGCATCAATTGGTACAATGAATATTAATGTGCAAAAGTCGTTTATAAAGCTTTGGTATAAGAAAAAAAAAATCAATTATAGGATATGTCTCTTAGTAAATAAGAAGGGCCCAAGGGGGCACATGAAGAAGAAGTTATAGAAGAACATGAAGAAAAACCCCAAGAAAAAAAAATGAGCTAAAATGACTCAAAGGCACACCATGTTAAAGAGTCCAAGCAAGAATAATTGAGAGCTAAGGTCAATGTATATTGCCACCCACACCACCTAGAGAAACAACAATCATCAAGGCATGGGCACAAGAATCAACAAACTTACTATGGACCAACATGGCACTAGAAAGGCAACCAATCGAGAGGCACATGGAGGCATAACAATAATGCATGGAGATATCAGAAAAGCACTCAAGGAGTAATCAGATTATAGATCAAGGGAGCAAGGAAGTAGGTGGACTCCATGTTCACATTTCACTAGGTTGGATATATGCTCATGCTTGGTACGAGTTGGATACATTGCTTATTATATGGCTTCTTCCCATGTTTTGAGGATGAACATTCGAAGGGGGATGGGATGTAGTATACCTAGGGGGATAATATGGGCTGCCTAGGGAGGCGCCCAATGGGAATGATAATAGATATGTGGCTATGTATTGTTATGTATGGAGGCCATTTCTAGTAAATAAGGCCCATGCAGTAGTGTGCAAACAATAAATGTAAGAAGGCTAACTAGAAAGTTCATTCTATAAAATGTTACTAGGAGGTTAGATAGAATTATAAAAAGAGTAGAACAATGTAATGGATGCATTGTGAAGTATATTTCAATTGATAAGCAAAGATTGGTCATGAAGTCGTTTCCTTCCTTGAGGAATACTACATGGTGTTGCCCTACCTCAAGGGTTTTATCTATAATTTTTGTATTCATTCTTTTGTGTGAATGATTCGATTTATTTTATGAAGTTAAGGATTTTTCTTCTATCTTATATTTTGAGATCTATTGAGTACATAACAACATGTAAGGAGTAATCACAATCCTATATCTTGCATTTGACTTCATGGTTATATGTTGTCAAGGTGGGATAATGGCCCAGATTTGGCTTGGAGCTTGTAGTTTCCGCGCAAATGGAATCAAGTCATTCTTCACTCTCTAGGTAAGACACTTAGTCCTTGGGCTGTTGGTTTGGAATTGGAACTTATATATACCTAGACCTGAAGGCATTCAACAAGCAATCTTAGTGTGTACGGTTTGGTAAAGCATGTTTGGAATTTGTTCTTTGCTTATGTTTTTTGTGTTTTGGAATTAGCTCAGAGGATAGTGCATAGATATGGTTTCTTTTTGTTTTTTTCCAACTGTACCTTAGAAACCGAGAGCTATTGGATTGCTTTGAGTTTTTTAAATCCTAGAACTATATCTATTGGGTTATGTTTGAGGTTAACTATGTTAAAGGGCTTAATTGAGGCCCTAGTTTTTTGTGGAAGACCATTATGCATGTTACATCTATCTCAATTATATGGAATAGAGGATTTATTTATGGTTATATTATCCTTAATTTAACTTAGATCCCAATGAAAACTTATTTGAGTCAAGAAATCATGGAACTCAAAGATATTTTGGAACTCGTAAGAGCATTGGGAAGGCACGAGGAAAATATCCAATCTAAGTGAAGCCCTATGTTCTCGGTTACATCAAAATTTCAAGAGAATGAACATCATTTTGTCTCTCAACATGCGACAATTATGAACCTATTAGTCCAACAATGGCAGAGGATAGACATCTTGGAAGTTGAATGTAGTATGTTAAGGAACTTGGCACTCAATCTTCGCAAAGACTTCCTTTCTTTATCCTCAAACAACAAGATGTCTATCAATTTTGAACATGCATAATTTAAAGAAGAGTAAATAGTTCACCAACTGGAAGAAGCCATGGAAATTGAGTAGCAGAACTCTCTCCCATATGATGTTGGTTAGGAAGAGGCAATTATTCAATGTGTATTTCATTAGTTTTTATGTTTCTCAAAGTTATTAGATTACTAGGAGTTTTTGTTAAGTAGGTTACATACAAGAAAACATGGGATGTAATAATTATAGTTTTTAGCAAACTCTTTTTTTTTTTTTTTAATTGTAACTGAAATTTATATTATAGAAGGGGTTGTGTTGTGGAAAACAACAAAGTCAAAAATTTTGTACAAAAATTTGGCTCATGGCCTAAAGAGTCACGTGCAACCAGCAGGGAGTAGCATATGAACAACTTTCTAAAAGACTTCCAGACATCTTGACTACAAACTACTTCGAAATATTGTCCTAACAGAAAAAAGAATTTGAAAAACATCAATTATGAACATACTCATTATCAGGTGGCTCTTGAGATTCGTCATGCATAGGTGAATTCCTTTCCATTTCCATCAACACATTTTCACTACCATCATGATCTGCCTTTATGGGTTCATGACGAGAAGTTGTTGAAGTTTGATTGAAGGAGGCAGATTGAGCATGTTGGGGTAGTAATAATGACCTAAAGTATTGACATTCAGCTTCCATATTAACAATTGCCTGCTCCAAATTCTCAAGCTTAACCTAGACCTATTGTAGAAGGTCACTATTGGCTACAATCAATTCCTCATGACGCTTAAGGATATGTTTGAATTCATTCAAAATGAGCTCCATGTCTATGATACAAGAACCCCCTAAAAGTATCGAACACCAAATACCACCACCAGTGCTAATCAAAACAGAAAAAGGGTAAGGAATAGGTTCTTCAAAACATCGAACAAACCCTCTATCCAAGAGAGCTCCAAAAACAAAGGAGAAATTCCCACCATAACCATACCAATCCCCCGAGATAGACACATTGCCAGCTACCAAAGAGCTAGAAATAATATGAATGGAACCCAGTGAGTTAATAGAAAAGAGACCACAGAAAAAAAAAAACATGGAGACCAACGAATACATGGTCGAAAGATAAGAGACTACCAACATTGAATGATGAACCAAAAAACCCCTTCGCCAAATGACTCCATGAGCTTGATGCCATAGAACGACCCTATCAACTGCTTCCCAAAACACAAGCTTACCATTTTGGCTACGAGGACCATCTATAATCTCAGCAAGAGCCATTCCCCGAGGCAAATTTATTTCACACAATCTGTATTCATTGCTCCCTTTATGCTTGAGGCATGTCAAATACAAAACTGCCCGAGTGCATGAATTTGAAACTGTCTGTCTTGCCACCGGTCTCGTCACATTAAAAAACAAGTCATACTATGGTATTGAATGTGTCAATTAGACTCCATTAACAATGATCACACCTTCATTTAAACCTAACCCTGGTTTGGCCCAACGATCCACCAAGGGGTTTAATTCTATTTTAATGTGGGTGAACCTATATAGATCAAATTCCTTGAGGAGAGTTAAGGTTCCTGCAAAGATGTTTGCTAGCACATTGTTCTCCACCACTTGACCCTTAACGAGAGTCCTTATCACGATCAAAGAATCATCGAGAATGGTGATCCCTCAATGGGAGTCCTTATCACGATTAAAGAATCACCAAGAATGGTGATCCTCCTAATTCCTTGATCATGAGCAATATAGATAACCTTCCATGGTGCATAGCCTTCAACAATATTGTTGGATATTGTACCTAAACCCCAGGTAAAATGAGGAACAATATGACCTTTGGGATTGTAGATAATCCCCCCACACCTGCCGCCCCTTGTAGCAAACTCTCTTATCTAATCTCTGAGAGTTGTCTTTTTTATCAATAACCTCAAAAACACTGATTTTTTGTCTAACTTAGGTACAAACTTTTTTAAATATAGTATTTCTCTATTTCCATTAAAAAAAAATACTAGATGAAGAAGTATTAGGTGTATTTTATTTAACTTTTCTTAGTATAATTATGAGGAGTATTCAAAAATTATTATTATTAAACTGTCAAAAGAAAAAGAATCAATTGTACAACTAACTTTTTTTAATTAGTTTATAAATATTAGATGAACTATAAGGTGTATATATTTTTTTATGATTATAAAGAATATTAAAAAATATTAATTTAAAACAAATAAAAGTATTAATGTATAAATGAATCTATATATAAAATTAAAAGGAGAATATGACTGTAAAACTAAATTATAATTAAAATAATAATATTAATGTGGAAAGGAACCACACTAAAAAAGTATAGGAATATGCTAGCATAGATAAAAGACATAAATTTATTACATGGATTGTATAGACATTTACAAGTTTAAAAGTGCCAACAAAATATGAAATGAAAACTATTATTAGTTCATGCTATGGGACTATCGCGGGATTATAGCAATGAGTTTGTTTTTGATGTGACATTAATTTACCTTTTACCATAAATTTGTGTATGCAATGTAATGTTTAACATAGGAAAACAAATATATATATTTTTGGATATAATAAAAATATTTGTGTTTCTCATTTCTAATTGGTTGATAGAATTGAAGTGTTATTGCTCCCTTCACGTCTTTCAATATGTAGAATTAATTACATAATCAATGAATTTCACCGATCACCACATCTAAATATAAAAAATTGTACTATGTATTTATTATTATGCATTATTATATTTATAATATAATATAAAGTTGTACTATGTATTTATTATTATGCATTATTATATTTTATTTATTATTATATTTATAATATATTTATTATATTTATGAATATTATAGTTCCATTCAACTTACTGTTTATTATACATTTTGAATAACAAAGAACCCTCAATTATTATCTTTTGACAAAAAATATTCATTACTTATGCATTTAGTTATATTAAGTTTCATTATTCAACATGTACTTCCCAACTAACTCGGCAGGGACTGTGTTGCCATGCAACCCTTGTTGATGTTAATATTAAATCAAGGAAAAATGCCATTGTATCAAAAATTACACCTTAAAATTAATGTTTATGATATTATAAGTTTTATTAATCATATTCAACTAGTTTAATAATTATATATAAAAATACACATAATTTTATGTAAATATCTCAACAAAATCTTATTACAATCATAACAAACTATCCAATGAAAATAAACTATGAAAAAACAAAATTCAAAATTCAATGATGAAAGTTTTATGTTTCCCATGTAAGGTTCTAATCCATTACCATAGAAGTCATGTCATTTCATTTCCCCATCATAAGGTGTATGTATGCAATGTTGTTGAGGTTGTGGTCAATTTGTATTTTGTCATTGCAATTACATCTTAGGTTTTGTAATACATTTTTAATGGTATTATATGATGATGATGATGATGATTAACGCCCACTAAGATCGAATTGGTCTATCAGACCTTAAGAGGGTAAGTGATTACTTGTGATTCTTTATAAGTTTGTTTCTATGCTCGAAAAACATTAAGAGAAGCTTCCCAAGATCACCATAGTTTTGTTGAGTTAAGAGGTTAGGAAGGTTGGTAGTGTGACAAATATTTTGAAAATGAGATCTAATCTGGGTATAGGCTGGACAATCTAAGAGAAAGTGTTTTTCATCGTCAACCTTCTTAGTGTCACAAAGGTGACACACTCTTTTATCCCACGGCGTTTTAGGAATTGACCAATGCACAGTTTCACTATGGAGCTCGTGAGAATTTGTTCGTATATTAGCAATTCTTATTTTTTTCTTTACATACGTCAAAACAGATAGATAATTTTGATCTTCTAGATTAGGGTTGATTACATCCTTATAATACCTTAACTTTCTTTTTTCCTCTAACTCTTTATCACACCACATTTTCTCCTTAATTTTGATTTGATGATATTTTTAATAGTATCTTTATTCTGCAAAATGGTGTCTTCCATGATTCCCTAATAGTTTAGCCAAGACTGGGCATCTTTATGCCATCCTCGCTTGAGTTGATGGTGGTTACGACTCGATTTTGAAGCAATTTTAGGAAGCCTATTGTCTTCCATGTTGTTTAACTTGTTTTTATACATTAGGTATCTAGTCATAGTCGTGCTCTCAATGGGGGAGGGGCTTGTTTCTAAGAGGAGGATGAGACATGGCGTATTTCCTTTAATTTTGAGATTATAGGTTATAAAATTCTTTTGTATTTGATCTATCTTTCTCCAAGATTCACGAGAGATACTACAACCCCATACTTCACATCCATGAAGAATAACAGGTGTAACGAGAGTCTCAAAGATGATTTTCTTCTTATCCCAAATCCAAAGATCGACTGAATTACAATTGTTTTCGAGCCCATAATACGTTTTCCATCCCCCAATAATCCTTTTCTCAATGCTATAATTCCAGTTGAGTTTGTGGTGAATATCAATCCAAGATATTTGTATGTAGTCACTTCCTCCAAGTTGTTGTTGTCATATACAAAGGTATCATAAGTGATTTTATTGGATTTAATAATCATGACCTTAGTCTTATCAGTGTTAACAGTCATACCCATATTGGAGCAAAATTCCTTGAGGATTCTTAGTTGGTTTTCAAGATCATAGGGACCCCTTGCCATAAGAATGATATCATCAACATAAAGAAGAAGATTGATGACTATACCAGTCAGAGTACGATCGACACAACCTGCTTTTTCCAAACAATCTTCTAACTTGTCAATGTATATGCCAAAAAGGGTAGGGGACAAGGGACAACCTTGTTTGACTCCAATATTGCAGTTAATCTCTTTCGACCAACCCTCAATGTTTTTAAACTTAGCAACAACATTCTCATACATCCTTTAAACTTAGCAATAACGTTCTCATACATCCTTATTGCAACAACCCTCAACCCGAGAGGCACTTTTATCTCTTCCAACCTATTCCAAAGGTTTTTCCTGGAACCATGTCAAAATATTTTCTAAAGTCAACAAAACAACAAAAAAGATTGGTTTTAGTATTGTGGAACTCCTCTGCAATGATCCTAAAGGTAACAAGATGGTCCACAGTTGAATGATATCTCCTAAACCTGGTCTGGCCTTTAGCTCATTTACCGTGACTTTCTAGCCAAAGGCTAATCTTATTTTCCAAAATAATTCCATAAAGCTTGGCTAAAATCGGGCTAATCATAATGGCCCTATAATAAGAGGGAATGTTTCTTTTCCCATTTTTAAAAATAGGAACAATGAGGCTTTGAGTCTAGGGTTTTGGGAAGCCTTGCTTGACTGCTAAATTGAAGAGATTGTGTCTGTGAGGGATAAGGATAGGCCCTCCAATTTTACAAATTTAAGCTTAGTAACCTTCAATGTCCTTAGCTTTCCCATTTGCAAGCCGCTTAACCCCAAACTCTATGTCATCTAAAGAAAAAATTGCATCCTCTATAGGGATAATAGGAATGGTGTCCATGGCGTTAAGGACCTCGTAAAGACTTTTAAGGTATGAATTATAGTCCCTTAAGGGAATCATATTATTTTCTTTAGTATTGCGGTTTAGAATTTGGCTCCAGAACTTCTTAGGATCCAGCTTAGATAGTTGTGAAAGTTGCTCTTGCCTTTTATTGATATAGTACCTTTTTTTCCTTTTAATTAGGGATTTGTACTTTTTGATCTTATCGAGTTTTAAGGACTCATTAGAAGCATCCCTAATGGCTTTCCTAGCAATTTTACATTCTTTATCATACCAAGGGTTGGTCATTCTCTTATTCTTTTTACATGACACCTCGAAAGAGAACTTGTTAATAGAAGTGGAAAGGGTAGTTGTAAAATTATGATAGAGTTCTTCAATGTTGTCCTTATAAGTTAGGAGATGTAATTGACTATTTAAGTCCTTTAAGAAAAGGTCAACTTTACTTTTGTCAAAGCACAATTGTCTTTGATTATCAGAATTCTCTTCAATGGCACTCATGTTCATGGAAAAATATAGAGTTAGGGTTAAAGGTTTATGATCAGAGTCGGGTTCATGGTCATTTAAAAGGTTAAAAGTTGTTATTTGGTTGGAAACAAGGATATTAGATATCATATAATCTATGCCACTACTATCTAGCCCATGAATACAAGTTATATGGTTGGAGTTTGGCCACTTCATTACTCCATTGCAAATTATAAGGTCTTGAGAGCTGCAGAGCTTGACCAACTCAGTGCCAAACAAATTCTCAAATAGGTCTTCAGAGCTTCTTTTGCAGCTATTAGATAAAGCAAGGTCCTCATCTAGCCATAAAGGATTATGGTTGGAAGCAGTGCTTTAAAGAGTAGCTTGTTTAGTTGTATTCCTAGCATTAAAGTCTTGTAGCAGGAGGATATTACCTTCATCTTTCAAATTATAAATATCTTGTTCTAAATTAATATAGGGACAATTGTTATCTAGATTATTTTTCTTATAAAAAGTAGAATTAATAGGTGCAAAATAGTAAATTGCTATATATATCTTCTTAGTATTGGTGTCTAAAATTTCTATCCAAATGTATTGATTTAGATGGTCGATCTTATGAAGTTGAATGTGAGGAGAAATGCTCTTTCTAATATAACAAGCTATTCCTCCTATCCCTCTACGGTGGGACTTTTTGTTCCATGCCAACCACAAGACAAATCCTTCTATGTTATGGATCTTAGACTCTTCATGCTCTGAAGTTTCAACTAGACAAATAATATCAATATCACTCAGGATCCAACTTATCATATGACCTTTGCGCCATGGAAAGTCACGACAGTTCCAGAAAAAGGATCCTGAGTGTCCCAAATTCCTATTTATTATTATCCTTATGGTCTCTATCCCTAACAATAGTTTTTCGATTTCTAATTATTTCTCATTTTCCTTCTTTCCCGGCTTCTTTTACCTTTTGAACTTCCTTCCTTAATTCAACTTGGTCTTTGGGAATGAGGTCTTCATTTATAAATATTCCTAACCCTTTTAAGCTCAAAGATTTACCAAGTATGCTATATTTATGGTCATTACAACTTACTTTGACATGAATCAACCTATCTCTGTGATCAATTATTTTTCCTAGCCTCTTTGCTTCTATGGGGTAAGTTGTATCAATTTTGTGATTTATTATTTAATTCTTCTTTTACTATTGCTAACATATCCTCCTCTCGTTGTTCTTTTATACCAAAATATATGAGGTTCAAGGCTATTTTATTATGCTCATGGTCCAATTTAATTAGCTTGTTCATTTCCTCTTTGATGGGTTTGATATCCAATTTGTTTCCAGATTACTGAGGGTCAAATTGTTGGTTAGTTTTTCTTCTAGCTCTTTAATCCTATCTCTCAAGTTGTGATTTTTTCCAGCCTCTCCTTCTTGGGTTGATTGTTTATGTTTTTCCATTTATTGAATCCTATCCTTCATTGTCTGTAATTCACTCTTGACCCCTAAGAATCTATCCTATATTTGAGTTTGAATGCTATCTTTGAAGAGACTAATTTTTTTTATCAAGCATTGCCTCTAGCTCTATTTGGAGTTTTACGTCTCTTTCTTCACTCCTTTTTTTTAACGATTCTAACTCTATTTGGCTTTTGGCATCTCTTTCTTCTCTCCTTTTTTCTAATGATTCCATATAATCGTAAAGGATCTCTAGGGTGATTTTGGGGGGCCTCCCCCTGATACACTGAGTTTTTGGAATAGGTGGTGGAGTGCTCATATTGAAAAGAAGAGAAAAAAATAACAATTATTATTTTGGATTGACTTTAAAAATGGAAAATAATTTTCTTAATTGATAATAATGTTATTAATTATTATCTCTCAAATCAACTTTTACTTATTAAACTTTAAAAAATAGATTACAAAATAAAATATATTTAAATTTCTTTAATTTTCACAGTTAATATATTTTAAATTAAAATTGAGTCAGTAAAAAGTGACTCACTTGATTTCACGTGTCTAGGTGCCCATCCAGTTGAAGAAGCCAAAACTAATTTTCGAACACGCGCCCAAGTGCTCAATTGGTGGAGGAAGCAAGAACTAAAAAATATTCAAAATTAGAGAGAGCATTCTAAAAACCGCAGAGAAGTTCCCCTCACCGACGAGAGCTCAAAACCATAGAAAAGTATTATGGTTCACATCACAGAGAGTAACTGCAAAGATTATTCTCGTAAAAAAAGGTAAAAACCAGTATTATTCCTCTTCAAAACCGTAGAGAAATTTTATTCCCATTCAAAACTGTAGAGAAATTTTATTCCCATTCAAAACCGTAAAGAAGTATTATGAATTCAAAATTTCAACTCTCTTCAAAATCATTAATTCATTAATTTATATATTTAGTAGTGTGATTATTCTAGATATTATTTTTTTATGTTTAAGCTTTAGTGAGACCATACATATTATGGTAGAAGACTAAAAACAATGTTAATATGGAACAAAATTCTATTCTCAAAATATAATATTATATTAAAAAAATTGCAATTGAGTGTGTGACTTAAATAACAATCATAAGTTAAAAAGGCTCAATACATTATATTAAAATCATCAATAAAAAGCATGATATTTGTAGAAAGAAAATAAGCATGATATTTGTAAAAATAAAATAGCAAACAACAAACAAATAGAGCCATGCTTTCTTGGATGCGAGGAATTCATCTTATGGTAGGAAGTTGTGAACCTTTCTTAAGAATAATTGCATGGTAAAAATATTAATAGAGTAATGGTAATTTATACATGCCATGGTTACCTTATTTTTCATCGAGCTCTCTAAGGATGTATGTGAATCTCTCATTTCTTTCCTTGATACTTGTGGATTTTATCTACTAAACTTTTGTTATTTGGATTTTATTAAGTTTAGTGTATTGTGGATTTTATCCACTAAACTTTTGTTATTTGGATTTTATTAAGTTTAGTGTATTGTAGATTTTATTTACTAAACCTTTGTTAGTTGGATTTTATTAAGTTTATTGTAATGGTGGTGTTTATTTGTAATTGAAAATTATTATATTTATTATTAACATGGTTACTTGATATTAGAGATTTTAGATTTGAAATTTGATATAGGTATAATTATTTAAATGAATTTTATAATTTTTTGGGTATCATAATTTTTTTTTTTTTTTACTTTGGAATAGAGCCTAAGTAAATCCATCCGGTACTTTCCTTCATTTCAAAGAAGTATTTTTGGATAGCTTGCTCATTTTAGAGCTCAACATGTCACTTGGGAGAATTGAACCTGGGTGGGGAGAAACACCCCTCATCACAAATCACTCGGGCTAAACCTAATTGGTAATGATCTTTGTATTTGCAATAGAAATCATCCCAATAATTTTGATATAATTTTTAGTTGTAAGTTGTTTGAAAGATCAAGCGATAAGATTTTGACGATATAATTGTTTTTTCAAATTAATATACATGTTTCTAATTTTTCAGTGATTAAAATGCATCATTCAAGTTGTATTTTAGATATATATTTGTTTTATTATTTTGTAGTAATAGATTTGATTCACTCTTTATTTAAGTATTTAGGAAACAAAAGAAGGAATTTTAGAGATACATTTGTTTTATTTTTTTGTAGTAAAAAAATTAAATTATACTCTTTATTAGTCCCCGCCGAAGGCGTAGAGGGACTATAACGATCGATAATTTGTTGACTTCATATTAGTTTGTCATTTGACTACAAATTTTTGCATAATCTCTATTGTTCGAACTAGAGAACTAAAAATATTATTTTTTATATAATAAAAAAAACCTTATATATGTCATGATCTCATTGGATAATAGATTTGAGGTCTTATTGCTAGCTTCGCTATTCCCAATGTTTTATATGTTGGCATATCCAAAGTTTTTATCAACTACAGTCTTTTTGAATTTGTACTATTCATATTGAAATGTTTAGATATCCAAGGTTTTGAGCATGGATAGTAAGTTTTTTATTAGTTGACTTCATATTACTTTGTCCTTTGAGTGATTTTTTTTTGCATGGTCTCCATTGTTCGAACTGTTGTTATTATTATTATTATTATTTTTTTTTCTTTATTATTACGTACTTAGAGAGACATTTTCATTATTACGTACGTAAATAGGCCTTCCACATTGCATTCTTTCTTAAATGTTTGCACAACGCGAGGCCCTTCAACGGTTCTGACAACCTTAAGTGTTTACCTAACATGCCTCATAGCCTTAAATGTTTATTCAACAAGCGTGTCACAATACAGTTTCCTTCGATTTTTGGATACAGTTTTGTCTGTAGTGAATTTGGGCAATATTGATCTTCACCGCCATTACTGGTTCACTGGTTGATGCTTTCTCGTTGGTTCGTTGGATGCTACTTATTGTTGTTTGATTCAACTTTGCAAAGCTGAGGTCCTGCGGCTGTAGTTGGACCTCTTGGTGCTTGTTCACTGGTTTGTTGTTTGTTGCTTGCTCTTGTTTGCTTCAAACCTTTGGGGTCCTGCATCCGCAGTTGGACCTGTAGTTGCAATTTGCACATTTTGGAACTGCACTTCTGTTTGGATTTTATTAAGTTTCAGTGCCATGGTTTCATTCCTATTCCTGATTTGTTGTTTACTATTTGCAGCTTGCAATCAAGAATTTTCAATACTAGGAATGCCTGAGTCAAAATCCTCTTGCAGAACATCTTTGTGTGTGAATGCTACGATCATAGAAACAATAGTTTGTTGTTGGCTTGTCCTTGTTCTTGAACGTCATTGTTCGACACATAACCCACCTCTGTCACAACCATAGTGACATATAAAAAATAAAATCGATTTTTCTCCTCATTTTTTCTGGTCCTGAAAACCATACGTTTGGAGCATTTTTCCCAGTATGTTCCCTTCCAAAACGTCTTGTTCCCCTTTGAATGTCAATGTTGGACACATAACCCACATCTTTTGCAACCATAGTGACATATAAAAAATGAAATCAAATGTTCTCCTCATATTTTTTGTTCCTGGAAACCATATGTTTGGTGCATTTTTTTCAAGTTGTTCCCTTCCAATCACATATTCCCACTTCCACGTCCTAGATATCGTACCATAACTCTTTCTAAAATAACAATGCAAAGGGGTTTACAAAACGAATTCAGAGTTGTCATTGCGGAGCAAGCATTTTCCAGGACCTTTTGACAGGGCATGCTTTTATTCTCTGAATCAAAAACTGTGTTTGCATGTTGGTTTTATAATGTCCTTTGTGTCTTACAAAGCATCTTCCGCCAATGAAACTTTTATAGGATGCACGTGTGGAATAGGTTCAAAAATGATATGCCTTGAATACTCGGTCTTTGTGCTGAGCAAATTTATAGTGTTATTTCATTTGTGTTGTCTCTTCTGTTTGGTTCATTGTTCACTATACACTTGTTTGTTTGTCATATGCTGTTGCGACTAGGGGTATTGAATTTAACAGGAAGAAGGTTGAAGGATACATAGCGAAATTGGTATGCAGTTCCGGACTTATAGTTTTTCTTTTTCTTTTTTTTCTCTATTTGCATATTATCTTAATATAGCTAAGAAACATCTTGAAAATCACAACTTAAGAGATGAAGCAAGTAATAGATGTTGAGTGTTATGAAATAGATACACTCTCCGTTGCACATAACAACATTGACCAGGTATTGCATAGCAATGGGATTTTTAGATTGGATGCATTCTCGTATATTGTGGGAGATTGCCTCTTCGACGCATTTCAAGTTCTACTGCATTTCTGTTATTCCTCGACCGACCTGCGTAATGGATTGATAGACTATTTCTTGGGCTGTTTAGAAAATGACGATGTTGAGGCATTAGAGTTATATCAATATGAATATGCATCTGATTTTCTTTTCCAGTTGCATGGAATACATGATGTCACTATGTATTTTTCAAAGATGCAGTTGTCTGCATCTGCAACTCTGCCTGCACATGAGAGGGGACTTTGGGGAGATACATTTTGTATATGGTGGCTATCTAAGTGGTTGAATATATCAATTGGAATATGGTCATTGCCAAGAAAAACAAGATATCTACTATTTAACAAAATTGCATCTAGGGATCCATATTGCATCTTGTTCCATGATGCCAATTCTGTCAATGGTCATTATGAACCACTACTCTATAGAAAATTATCCATATGAAATCTTGGAGGACCTCATATTTACTTGTCCCTCATTTGCAAAGACCTTCTATTGCATTGGAAACAAATTATGCATCATATACACTCCCATGGATTACACATAGCGACAACTATTGCATCTAGTTGTGGAGATAGTTTGTTCAATACAATTTGTTATTTGGTAGAAACAAAGTTCGATGTGCATTCGTTGCAGCTTTACACTGTACAATCCTTTTGCAATGCAATTATAGGTGGCAACCAACATGCTTTTCACTGCTTGCATTAACACCTTTTACCATATCTCCTAGAAAGTATGTCGATAATTGGAAGTTGGCAACAATACTTTGTAAACATGGCAATGCCATATGAGAAAGGATATGTAGAGGGTGGAAGATTATGTTTGCAATGGCTATCTATCATATTCAGAGTAAATATCTAGGTCTAGTCGGCCCTATCAAATGGTACTGTCCATTCCTACTGTATTGATTCAAACTACGATCGAACAATTGACATCATGTCGTTGAAAACAAATATGCCACATATCCATTATCACCCTTTGATGAGAAATACTACCAGTTCAGGGTCCACTATCCATGCCACCCAAACCGCATCGAATCTACATAAGCGTTGCATGCTATTTAATCAGAATGAAACTCATCCCAGTTATGATAAGGCCATACAGAGCTTAAACAAAAAACGTATACTAACTTATCACAACTTGAAAAAGGTTATGTGTGAGTGAAAAAAATACATTGGTAGTACAAGAAATACTACCAGTTTAGGATCCATTGTCCATGACACCCAAACCGCATCGAATCTGCATAAGCATCACATGTTATTTAATTAGAATGAAACTCATCCCAATTGTCATGAGTTCATACAAACCTTAAACAAAAAATGTAGACTAACTTATCACAACCTGAAAAAGGTCATACGTGAGAGAAAAAAATACATTGGTACGCTTCCTTCTAGACAGAAACTCACATATCACAACCTAAAAAAAATTGTTCGTGCACAACACAATCTCATTTTCACACTTTCTATTGAGCACAAACATCACATGTCCAATGACAAAGAACATCACAGTTTGCACCATCGAGATGGTGAGGATGCAATGCTCATAAGAAATGTCGATTCCACCTCCAACATGGCTTCTCAACAAGTGAAACTAGTTTCCAGTGGCAACCATAAGTTAACCTACCACATGTTGAAAAAATAGATACGTGAGAGAAACAGGTACAACCACATATCCCACAATGGTCATGGTACCGACTGAGAGGAAAAAATCACATTTTGTGGCCTAGAGCCAACACCATGCACTGCTAGCAATGAAAACCAGCAAACACTTTCTACACATGCTTGTCTAGGGAAGAAAGATGCAAACCAAATATATATGAAACAAATTAAAGACACTCCTTCCATTGCATGTGCGATTTGCGATCAATTGAATTTCGCAAAAAACACTAAGTCTTTCATGCCTGATTTAGAAGTAGAATAGCTTGGCTTGACACTAAATGATAGAACATTTTCCAGTGGCAATATTTGTCTTTCATTCAAATGATCACTTGAAAATGGGAAACTGCCACACTTTGCAATGCCTGACCAAATAAGATGCAATACACCACTATCATATGTAAGTACACTTACAAAACTTGAAGAGAGACTTGTGTCTCTGCGAATTGCATTTGCACAAATGAGACCCTGGGGCTATAAACGACCCCATACAGGCTTAACGGGATCAATAATTAATGTGTCTGTCCAACTAAATGTTGTACAAAAAGCCTTGCCGCAATTCATTAGCGATACAATGACAATTGTTGTAGCTCTCAAAAGACGTTTGCAATACAAGGATGTATACCAGAAAGGTAAAGTGCGTGTGCATGTTGTCATGAAAGCATTAAAAGAATTATGTCCCAGGGCCCTGTACAAAGCACATAACAATTGTATAAATGATAACTGGAACAATGTTCTTGGAGAAGGGGATGACAGCTTCGCACAGACTTTCAAAATTGCTAGTGGATTTGATACAAGCAATGAATCGGAGAATGAAAGACCTGTTGAAACATTGATACATGGATTCACTGACTCACAACGCATTTGTGACTTGGAAGACAAGATTGTCGAAATTGCACCTGCTGAAGGGAAACGTCCACTTGGAATATTCAAGGAAAAATTTGTTGAGGAAATGAACTTCCCAACACTGTTCTATGGACATCCATGTCCCAGTGACATTACGGAACGATTCAACTACCAAAAAATAGTTTGATGGGAACTGCTACATTCAAGCGGTGACTTCTCCTATCACATAAAAAATTTGTTTTTCAAAACAACGTGCATAATAATTGAGCAAGTGCTCTCTTGCATGTGGGTGCGAATAAGAAAAGGCTAGCTACAAGAAAGAAATTTATTGGCCAAAGATGTCTAGTACAAAGAAAACCTAGAAAAAATACTAAAATCTGATATTGGATACATAGATTTCAAAAACATTCGCATCTCTCTTGACTATTTGCAACAAAACAAGAAAACTGTTTTTGCAATGATCTAACAATTGGGACCACCAACATTTTTCATCACATTTACATGTGCAGAGCATCATTGGGATTTGTTGGTCGCTACAGTGTCTGCATTGTACAAGAACATGAAAAGGAAAAAACAAACTGATACATTGGAAAAATGATGACATTGACTACCTCATAAGAAAAGACTCAGTGACATGTACTCGCTACTATAGGCATAGAATAAATGCTTTGAGGCAATTGATATGCCATGATGAAATTTTCTTCGAAAAAATATCAAACTACTTTTTTGTGACCGAGTTCTAGAATAGAGGGAATGAGCATGACCATGCATTGTTGTGGATAGAGGGTGCACCGGCCTATGGAAATGAAAACAACTCACAGATTGACCAGTTTGTGGACAAATACATAACATGCAACACATATCATCTGGATCCGGAACTTGCCAAAGTTCATAGACATTATCATACAAGAAGCTGTAAAAAATGAAAAAAATCACATAGTAGATACAACTTTCCTGTGTCGCCAATGAGAACAACAAGAATCATAGAGACAATTAGTTTAGAGGACAATGTTCTCATTGAGAAAACTAAATCCTTGTTCGCATTTCTAGAACAACGAGACTTTGATGAGTTGATGAGATTCAACGACTTCTTGGCAGAGTTAAATCTAACAGAAGATGAGTACATCCAAGCCATACAATCTACGATTAAACAACCAACAATCTTCCTTAAATGGAAACTTTCCCATATTTGGAACAACAATTTCTCCAAGGACATGTGAGTTATGTGGAATGCAAGTGTAGATGCACATTATGTCCTCAATGCATATGCTGCAACATCATACTGTACCTTGTATATGAAAAAGGTTGACAAATCTATGACAAGTGCATTCAGAAGAATACACAAAGAACATGAAAGAAGTCATATTGATGTTATGCAAATGATACATACGCTTGGAAATACATTACTTAATATTCAACAAATGTCTTCTCAACAAGCAGTCCACATTGCACTTTCCCTGCCCTTGAACTGTAGTTCAAGGAAATGTGTCTTCATAAACACATCTCCACTTGAGAAACACACATTTGTGCTTAAACCACCGTATTTGCTAGAACAAGAGCTAATTCAGAGGACGTACTATGCCACTCTATTATTGATTATTACCTCCAACGTCCATCTCCTATTAAGCATATATGCTTAGCAGAGTTCGTATCACATTACAAAAAAAATGGTGCACCCATATCAAAAAGAAAAAAACCCTCTGTAATACGCTTTGTCAAATACAACAAACACAGTGACTATGAAAATTATTGTAGAGAAAAACTATTGTTGTACGTTCTGTTTGATCAAAATGAAAACACATTAAAACATAACTTCCCTACATGGGAAGTTGCGTATATTGCTTATGAGACTACAGTACAAACCAATGAATCTAGATTTACAGACAATGTTAATCCAACATGGGGTGATTTAGAAAGTGCAGTTCACGAACTAGAAAACCCTGACAATGTTGATGAGACATTCACAAATCGTAAAACAACTAGAACTCTCTGTGAGTCCTATGACTTGCAAGCAATTTTGCCTCGTCCTCGAGCAGTTCAATCTTGGATTTCCAGTCATAAAAAATCCTTTCCTTATTGAAAATAACGAATATTACAGAGTTAGACGTCTGTTGAATTGAGAGCAACAAGCAATTCTAAAGGAAATTGCAATTAAAAAACGCTTGAACATGCACACTCATGTGCACTTGTTCCTTACAGGCAGGCCGAGAACAAGCAATACATTCACAATGAAAGCACTATTCCAAATGCTTATACGAATCTATGATTCAAATAATTCCTCTGATCCTATGAAACCAAAGGGGATAATAGTTGCATACATAGGAAAAGATGCATATAATGCAGGTGGAACAACAATCCACTTTGCATTTTTGATGCCTTTTAACAAGTCACAGTTTCTTCCACTCAGCAAGGAAATGTTAGATACCTTGTCTAAGCTTTATGGCAAACTACAACTTGTCTTCATAGATGAGGCATCTTTGATTGGAATTCACTTCTTGTATTCCATTGACAACCGTCTGAGAAACATAAAACATGTGCACACCAATTACTTTGGGAACATTGACATGATATTCTATGGGGATCTTTACCAGGCACAACCCATCCAAGATTCTTTGATATTTGAATAACCTATGATCAATATGCAAACAATAACGCATGACTTCTGGAAAGACAATATAAAATGCTTTGAATTACATACTACAATGCGCCAGATAGATGAAACATTTATTTCAATTCTGAATAGAATGTGGACAAACAATCAAACACATGATGACTTAACATATATCAATTCAAGGTGCATGCAACCTGCACCAACAGACCCAACCTTCCCTTACATGTTGTACACGAATAGGGATGTTGCAATGCATAACAGGTACATGCTATTGCTGATGCCTGACGATGATATCATCATCAATTCAATTGACCTCAAAGAATACAACCATGGAAATGTACCACGTCATGAACATACAACCACTTTGCCTTCGCAACTTGTCCTGAAATTAGACATGTTAGTTGAAAGATATGCCTGCAACTATGATTCACAGGATGGCTTGGTAAATGGTGCAGATGGAATACTCAAATATTATACCAAAACAAAAAAAGTTGATGTCCTCTGGATTAAGTTCCATGAGTTGCATATAGGCCACCGATAAGAAAACAAGTTGGCTTATCTATATAATTCAAACACTACACATGATTGAACACATATCTTACGAATATCAAAACCAGTATCGACATCGACAAAGATAGGTCAACTGAAGATTTGAAAACAATTTCCAATTAAACTTGCATGTGCATGTACAGTCCACGGATCGCAAGGACTAACACTTGATAGTGTTGCATTTGACCCTATTGGAATTCGAATACATGGACTTGTATACACATCAATGTCCCGTGTCAGAAGTATAGACTCCTTGTATTTACTAAGTGCTCTTACAAAAGATAACTTCAAAGTCAAACACAAAGTTGATATTGAGATGCAACACCTTAGGACTAGTGCAAAGTGGCATCTACAGTATGATTACCAATCCATACAAACAAACTCATCTGTATCAATTCTCTCACTTAACAGGCGCAACATACATGCACATATGGATGATATACTCAATGACTATGACACAATGAAATCTGATATTCTGTGCTTGCAAGAAACATACATGACATTATGCATGCAAAACAATCAATTTCCAAATCACAATTGCATATCAAGTTACATTACACATGGGGTGATGATATTAGTGAAAAAACATGTAACAATTTTGGAGCATATGCATTTCGAAGAAAACAATGTTGAGATGGTGCTCGCAAAAGTAATTTTCCATGGATCAGAAATTGCAATACTGAATCTCTATGTTGCTTCGCATGCAACATTCTCCAACATACTAAATGTTCTTTCCAATGCATTAGAGCATTTGCATTTGAACGAAACCACTGTCATTGTAGGAGACTTCAATATTGACGTGCTACAAAATAATGCCAGAGCAAAAGAATTGGAAAACTACATGTGTAGATACAGTCTCCGCTTTCCTTTAGATAAGATAAACCATGTACAAAACACACTTATTGACCATGTATGGTCAAATGTGCCCATTTCTCAATACAACGTCTTTATCTTAGACACATACTGGTTTGATCACGATACAATTGGTATTGCACTTGAATTATGAAATATACATCAAACATATTGCAAAATCATATTTCTATTTCTCGAAGCATATATGTCTAGCTTGTTGCACAAAACCAAGTTATCCAACTTCTTAGTTTTTACTGGTTTGTAATTGATTTTGGACACAAAAAAAATTTACACAATTCTTTTATATATACACATACATGGATGAAGAAAAAAAAATGGTACACTCTTCTAATATTATATGTTACTCTATTCCTTTAATTCTAGTTTATTTACTATATGTACATATTCCTTGTTTTTTCCTTACATATCAACTTACATTCATGTTCATTGTGTTTTGTACTTTCCTTCATTGAAAAAAACATGAAAACTGGACAAGGCAAAGAACTCTTAACCAGAAATGTAGAAGAATACATACAAAGGTGCATACTTCTACTTGTATTCCATATCCAATTGTTTTTCATTTACTCTGTCTATATTTATTCCACTGGTTTGCAACTCTTTTGTTTTTTTATCCCTTAGACACAGCATATCTTCCTATATATTAACTTATCTTCATGTCAATTGTATTTTATGTGCCGCTACCTTGAAATAAATAAATTTGTACTCCATCTTTTTTTCATGTGTTCCTGCATAGCAACTTGCCTTCATGTCCATTGTATTCTCTGTATTTCTACATTGAAAAGATAACCGACTAATTGAACACAAGTATGGAGCCTTATGTGCCACAACTGAGAAAGCTGGAGTACAATCTTCCAAAAGGTATGGCTACAGTGGTGCCAGAGAAAATACAATGCGTATGCCTAATGCACATCCATATGGAGTATGAACAATATACACATGTTCATAGCCACTGTTTCAGAAGTGACATGGGCATGAGCAGTGAACCATCGCAAACATCAACACAATGATAATGCCAAAGGTAAGGATTCATAGATTACGCTCTTGCTATGTTTACGAAACAAATATCCACAATTATTTATTCTACTATGCCATGGTAAATATGTTTATGTCGTTTACACCACATGTTTTTTAGTTCACAAGAACTATCGACGAGTAGAAGTGAAACCTCCATCATAGTACAAGGTCCAGAGACTGAGAGGTATGGTTACAAAACTTTGATCTGCATAGGTTATCCAATTTGTGCATATATTGAAGTTTGTCATATTTTAGAATATGCTTGCATACAAGAATGCCAAGTCATATATTTTGTCTATTTCTTGTTGAAATAGATATAAACAACATCTCTTTTAACTTGAACCAGGGTTTGTTGAGCTCCAGCTATATTTCATGGTTGAGAATGTTTTTCCCATAGTTTATGTGTTTCTATCGCTTGATAATTATCAGACTAAGTGTTGTTGTGTGAGGCATAAAGTTCTTTGCTCTGTTTCTTTTTCCTCTTCTATACTTACCCATTTTCCCCTTTCTTCTTCCCCTCTTTTATCTGTTTCTGGTTCTATACTTAGTTGCATATCCATGTTCGCGGGTTCCCGGGGTGGCGGAGTGAGAAATTCTATATCCATCTATATCTTCACATCACAAGTCCGACCGATCGCCATTCGTTTCCATACTTAGCCAATTTTATGGTTGCGGGTTCCTGCGTAGGCGCTATTGAACTCTTATGCCCCGTGTTCAAGGTATACATCTTCCACCCAAAACTTTGGTGATCTACAATTCAACCCCAGACTCCTCAAACTCACAAGCCTCACTCTACCTGCGATGACTCCATCTGAATGCTTGCATATAAGAATGCCAAGTAAAATATTTTGTCAATTGTTTGTTGAAATATATATAAACAACATCTCTTTTAACTTGAACAAGGGTCTGTTGAGCTCTAGCTATATTTCATGGTTGAGAATGTTTTTCCCATAGTTGATGTGTTTCTATCACTTGATAATTATCAGACTAAGTGTTGTTGTGTGAGGCATAAAGTTCTTTGCTCCCTTTCTTTTTCCTCTTTTATACTTACCTGTTTTTCCCTTTTATTCTTCCCCTCTATTATATGTTTCTGGTTCTATACTTAGTCGCATATATATGCTCCTGTGTTCCCGGTGTGGTGGAGTCCGATCGACTGTTGTTTGTTTCCATACTTAGCCAATTTTATGGCCTCAGGTTCCCGCGTAAGCACTATCGAACTCTCATGCCCCGTGTTCAGGGTATACATCTTGCAGCCAAAACTTCAGTGCTCTACAATTCAACCCTAGACTCCTCGAACTCGCAAGCCTCACTCTACCTACGATGACTCTATCTGACCGACCCACCTTTCCATACTTAAGACTAAGTGTTGTTGTGCGACACATAAAGTTCTTTTCTCCCTTTCTTTTTCCTCTTCTATACTTGCCCCTTTTTCCCTTTTCTTCTTCCCCTCTATTATCCATTTCCGGTTCTATACTTAGTCTCATATCTATGCTTGTGGGTTCCCAGGGTTGCCCAATGAGAAATTCTATATCCATCTATATCTTCACATCACGAGTCTGATCAACCACCGTTCATTTCCATACTTAGCCAATTTTATGGTCGTGGGTTCCCGGCTAGGCCCTATCGAACTCTCATGCCTCGTGTTTGTGGTATACATTTTGCAGCCAAAACTTCGATGATCTACAATTCGACCCCGAACTCCTTGAACTCGCAAGCCTCACTCTACCTATGAGCTTGTTGAAATAGATATAAATAACATCTATTTAGACTTGAACCAGGGTCCGTTGAGCTCCAACTATATTTCACGACCAAGAATGTTTTTCCCATAGTTGATGTGTTTCTATTGCTTCATAATTATCAGACTAAGTGTTGTTGTCTGAGGCATAAAGTCTTTTCTCCCTTTCTTTTTCCTCTTCTATACTTACCTCTTTTTCCCTTTTCTTCTTCCCTTATGTTACCCGTTTCTGGTTCTATACTTAGTCGCATTTCTATGCTCGCGGGTTCCCAGGGTGACAGATTGAGAAATTCTATATCCATCTATATCTTCACATCACGATTCCGACCGACCATCGTTCATTTCCATACTTAGCAAATTTTATGGCCGCGGGTTCGTAGGCATTATCGAACTCTCAAGCCCCATGTTCAGAGTATAAATATTGCACCCAAAACTTCGGTGATCTACAATTCGACCACGAACTACTCGAATTCGCAAGCCTCACTCTACCTACGATGACTCCATCTGACCACCCTGCCTTTCCATACTTAGTCGATTCTTCAAAGTTTCGTGGGTTCACAGAATCCTAGGTTCACAAAAGTTTCAAAGCATTTTTCGTTCCCTTCCATCTCTGCCACCTTCTCCCCTTCCCAATGCACATTAATTATGATTTTACTAGTGACAGCTCACCACAGAAGTTAGAAAATATTGGCATTAATAAGCGGAAGCTCGAGGACATCTCCCATTAAAACGCATTAATGGGAGAATATTATGGAATCTGATTTTTTTTTTGTGTGTCACTCTTGAGTTGGCAAAAAAATATTGGTTATTTTAGTTCTTTTAAGGCATCATCGTAGCAAGAATGCAATATTGTTCTAGCCCACCGTCATCTACAAAGGTGTTGACATGATTCCCCTCTTTAGTATTGCACATATATTACAACTTGGCATATTTGAGAATATGCTTGCATATGAAAATGTTAATTCACCCTTCAAATTTGAACATGGTTTGCATTTGGACCACAAAAACATACTAATAAAATAAAATAATATGAATAGTATTTAAGTAAATATAAACAAATTATCTTTTAACTTGAACCTGAGTTTGTCGAGCTCCAAGTATATTACATAGCTCACAATGTTTTTCCCATAGTTAATGTTTATGGCCGCAAGTTCCCGGATTGGCGCTATCGAACTCTCATGCCCCCTGTTCCATGATATACATATTGCACCCAAAAATTTTGTTATCTACAATTCGACCCAAGAATCCTCGAACTCGCAAGCTTCACTCTACCTACGATGAGTCTGTCTGGGTATGTTTGACCACCTTGCCTTTTCATACTTAGTCGATTTCCCCACCACCTTCGCACACTTCCCAATACAAATTGATTACGCTTTTATTAGTGAAAACTCACCACACTGGTTCAAAAAGATTGGCCTTAATGAGCGAAAAGATCGAGGACATCTCCCATTAAAATGCATTAAACCAAGATTTACGAGGGATTATATTAATATCCTCTAGTGTTCATTCTAAATACTACCATGACACAATTACTATCACATGTTGCAATACAAACAAATGTTCATCAAAACATTAGCTTTTCTCACAGGCACCCCATATGCACCCCAGTCGCCTGAACTAAGCGATATTTGGATCCATCAACTAAACCTCCCTATTATCGAATTGGTAGAGGTCAGTATTATGGCATCTGATTTTTTTTTTGTTTTTTGTGGATCTTGAATTCGGAAAAAATGTTATTTACTTTAGTTTTTTTAAGGCATTATACCCTGCCTTTCCATACTTAGTCGATTATTCATCTCCTGTTGTCACAGATTTGTGGGTTCCCGGGCTCCCAGGTTCACAAAAGTTTCAAAGCAGTTTTCTCTCCCGTCCATCCCCGCCACCTTCGCACACTTCCCAATGCACATTAATCATGCCTTTATTAGTGACAACTCACCATACACATCGAAAAGATTGGCATTAATAGGCGAAAAGGTCGAGGACATCTCCCATTAAAACACATTAAACCAAGATTTATGGGAGATTATATTATCATGCTCCAACATTCATTTTAAATACTATTAGGAGCAAAGGAACATTCTCATCACCTTATGGCTGCAGCTCGACAACATTTCTATCGAGATCCCTTGAATATTTTCGGGCGCGAGGACCAGATTTTTCAGTGGTCCAGAGCTTATGACTACTAATCATCTCCTTTTGCCCAGAAGGAAGTTATCTAGATGTTTGGAATTGCACGAGCAGGTTGTGTCCCTGAACTTTTTGACTGTAAGGAGTTGGTCACCTGTTACATCAAAAATTATATTCCGAACCAACGAATTATGCAGTTGCGGGACCATTCCCAAGTCTCCCTATCGCCTCAAGTATTTAGAAATATGTTAAGACTTCCCGACCCAATGCCTACTTTCAAGGGCGAGAATTTCAAAGAGTTCTTAAAGAAACATGATAATTAATTGGACCTCTTGCCAGAGTTCTTAGAGAACCTAGCGGTCGGTCCTGGGGACATGACCAGATTACAGGTTAGTTCATTTAAAAACCCTTTCCGGGAAATTGCATGGCTTTTCATGAGAATAATGAGACAAGAAAGTACAACCAACATCTCTCAGATGATTCTGTATATTTTATATTTTACGGTGAAGGAACAAGCTATCTTCCATTGGGGCAAGTTGATTTCCATTGAAATCTCTTCCTAGTTATTGCAATACACAAGGCAAAATAAATTCTTTATGTCATCTTATTTAATTTTCATGGTAGCGCATTGTTGTCCATTCCCTAGATTATCTATGTGTAAGAAGGTAAACTGTGAATTTGACCCAGTAACCTTCTGGTACCAGATATTATGGAGACACGATGCCTCCAAACATTTTTATGAAGTCTTTAATGATTTTGTTTTAGTTTTTAAAGGGTTGATATTTGGAAAGGATTTCCCCCGGATGTCTGACCAGGCGACCAAGTTCCTGGATAGGAAGGGCACACTAGAACAAATGGAGAACTATAATTTTATAAGGATTTTTGGGTCCAAAAAAAATCCTTCCTTCCTTCCATGTCACATATCTGGTACAATGTTTTTTGCTGAAATAGTAAGGTAATACACCTAATGGTTGCATTTTTTCCATGAAAAGAGAAAAAGGAAATTCATCCCTCTGCCTTGGAAAGTCGGGGATTTCATAGTCAAGAATATGAACAAGATTGATGGTTTCATGGGCCACTTCCACAGCTTCAATTTGAAATGTGCTGAAAAAGTAAAAGGGTTCGACCTTGATGGTATTCTTGTAGAACATCTATTGGCTGTCGGTTTCAACAACTCTTTCATTAAAACTATCCTGAATGAAGACGAAGATAATACCTCGGGAAGTCCTGCTCATGACATCGATGACCTGGAGACAATACTCAACACCAATGAGTCGTACAAGCAGAAACGAAAAGGCTCGGATGAGAAAAGTGCCCAATCCCTGACCACCACACCCAAGACTACAACATCTCGGAGTAGCACTCCAACGACCTACCCAAGCAAGAAATTTAGACACAGTTATTTAGGTGGAGAAGGAGATAAGAGCCCTCCCTCTGACAAAATTGAAAGTTCTCACAAACTTTCCGTGAGCAAAAAAGGAAAAACAATAGTGCAAGAACAAGAGGGACCGAGGAGAGAAATTGATATCCACGATCTCTCCCTCGAAGATATGGAACTAGAAATTGACATTGAAAAAATGTTTCCCGACGACGACCATCTAGAGAGAACTACTCCCCATAACCCTGAGATGGAAATAACTGGGACCGATACCTTGGACGAAGAAGAGTCTTTTGCATTTCAGAGCGCTATTTTTGACAACGAATCCAAAAAATTGGTTATTGAAAAGAGAGATGTAAAGAATAAGAAAGGGAAATATCATTCAAAGATGAACCTACAGAACATGCGCCCTTCCCAGATCTCCCAGATACACCGAGAAACTAGATATTCTCTAGAAAACACTATTAGCGGCCTTGAAGTGGAGAACGTTAGGTTAAAGGAGTGAATCAAAGAATTGGAGGGACCTCTAATGCCCCTTCCACTGTTTGCTACTCCTTTGGTAATGATCCGGCCCACTGCACCTACGACAAAGTTAAAAGGATCAACAAGCCTTCTTACATTATCTCGAGGCTATGTGGAAAAGAATATAAAGAGAAGAATGGAATTAATAACAGAAGCTTGGGAGATGTCAAAGAGTATGGTCTCTTTTGGAACAAGAGCGCATGTTTTTCATGAGTATCTGCAAGCAGATCTCAAGATTGAGCAAGGTTTCTAACTCGATGCAGTTGTACAATTTGGTGTTAAAGTTAATGGTATGATGGAATTCAGAGGAAGAGAGGAGGATCTCCCTTCCCCGGATTGGATAAACCAACTAAACGCATGCTGGAAAGAAAAGGTAAAAAACCTGAATGGTATTGTTCAAGCATGTAGCCAGGTCATATCTAGAAGAGACAAACTATTCAAGAAGCTAACTGAAATAGATCTAGTTGGCAACACCAATGAAGTCCAAGACCCAAAATTGATATTCAACTAGTTGTTTTTAACCAAACAAGCATTTGATGATCAAGTTCAGATCTATAAAAAACTGCCATTTGAAAATTTCTATGACATTCTTGAATATGGTGAAGATGATGTGAAAAAATGGCTAGTCGATTATTCGATTAAAAACCAAGATATTCAAGAAGCATTGCACAACCTCTCTACTGATCTAAGGGACTTGGAAAGTGAATTCTTCAATATAACAATCTGGCATGAAATCAACATGGTGCCCATGAGGAGCTACATCGAGAAGTGGTTCAAAAAGGCTGTTAACAAGATTACCAATGAAGGGCAAAGGACGCTTCAGACGGTTCCCATAATCGTAGAGGAAAGCCATAAAAGAACATTAGCGAGCAAATGACAAGGCATGGGACACCATCATAGTAAGTTGATACTGATCACATTCTTCTTTGTTTGTCAATGTCTTCATCGAAGTTGATACTAATCACATTCTTCTTTCTTTGTCGATGTCTTCATCGAGTTACTCTACCTCTTTAAATACACAGCTTTAACCAAGGACTGGCAATTTTCTCTTTCTTCTTGCCAGGTCTTGTTGTTTTCAATCGTCGACTTTCTTCTTTCTACAAGCTTGATTCTTGTACACCTTTGGTTTGTGGTCCGCGAGAGCCCCAATCCCAGTCATTATGGCAAACACATTTAAATTTCACAGAATATGTACGGAATTATATATTTTTTTACAAATTCCAAGACAACTATTTTGGGAAATATTCTCAAATGTATTTTGTAACCCATTTTATTTGAATATAAAATATTTGAGGTTGTTGTATGGTGATTTTCAATGTTTAGTGTTGTTTTTTTGAATTTTGTATTTTTTGTTTAAATTAACTCATTTCCCTGTACATGTTGAGGTCATGTTCATGTTTAATATTGTGCATATATGCTTCCATATACAAAATTTTAAGTCATATATTTTTTTGTCTATTGCTTATGGGTTTGAGCAAAATTTGTGAGCTGAAAACAACCTTCAAATTGGAACATGGTTTACATTTGGACCACAAATAATCTATTAAGATACATTAATATGAATACATTTGAAATAAATATAAACAAAATCTCTTTAAACTTGAACCTGACTTTCTCGAGGTCCAAAATTGGAACACCCTTCAAATTGGAACATGGTTTACATTTGGACCACAAATAATCTATGAACATAAATTAATATGAATACTACTGAAATAAATATAAACAAATTCTCTTTGAACTTGAATCTGACTTAGTTGCATTTCTATAATTGTGGGTTCCCGGGTTAGGGGACTGACAGATCCTCATCTCCATCTATATCGTCACATCATGAGCCCAACCATCTACCGTCCCTTTCAACACTTAGCCAGTTGTCTCGCCGCGGGGTCCCGACTTAGCGCTATCGAATTCTAATGCCCCGTGTTCCGTGATATACATCTTGCACCAAACACTTCCATGATTTACAATTCAACCCCAGACTCCTGGAAATCGCAAGCTTCACTGTACCCGGGTTCACAAAAGTTTCAAACCATTTATCGCTCCCTTCAATCCCTGCCACATTCCCGCCCTTCCCAATACACATTCAGTATGATTTTACTAGTGACAACTCAACACACAGGTTCGCTTATTGGCATTAATAAGCGAAAACCGCATTAAACCGCAATTTATGTGAGTCTGACCGACTGTCATTGCTTTTCATACCTAGCCAATTCTATGGCTGTCAGTTCCCAGGTTGGCGCAGTCAAACTCTCATTCCCCATGTTTCGTGATATACATCTTGCACCCAAAACTTCTGTGATCTACAATTCCATACTTAGTCAATTTTATGGTCGTCGGTTCCTGGGTTGGCGCTATCGAACTCTTATCCCCATGTTCTGTGATATAAATCTTTCACGCAAAACTTCTGTGATCTACAATTACGTGATATACATCTTGCACCAAAAATTCCGTGGTCTACAATTCCTCTAGCTCGCAAGCTTCACTCTACCCGGGTTCACAAAAAGTTTCAAAGCATTTATCGCTCCCTTCCATCCCTGCCACCTTTGGGCCCTTCCCAATACACATTAATTTTGCTTTGCTTAGTGACAAATCACCACAGAGGTTCGAAAGGATTGACATTAATAAGTAAAAACCTCGACGACATCTCCCATTAAAACACATTAAACCGCGATTTATGCGAAAAACTCGAGGACATCTCCCATTAATACACATTAGACCATGGTTTATGGGAGTCTGACCAACCACCCTTCCTTTACATACTTAGCCAATTTTATAGCCGTAGGTTCTCGGGTTGGCGCTATCGAACTCTCATTCCCGTGTTCTATGATATACATCTTGCACCCAAAACTTTCGTGATCTACAATTCCACCCCGCACTCCTCGAACTTGCAAGCTTCACTCTACCCGGGTTCACAAAAAGTTTCAAACCATTTATCTCTCCCTTCCATCCCCGCTACCTTCACGCCCTTCCCAATTCAGATTAATTATGCTTTGATTAGTGACAACTCACCACACATGTTTGAAAGCATTGCCATTAATAAGCGAAAACCTCGAGGACATCTCTCATTAAAACACATTAAACTGCGATTTACGCCAGATTATATTATCAGATATCTTCTTCACATGTTACGTTTCATATTACTTTATGGGAAGATTCCATTTCATACTAATTGCTTTGTTCCTGCCATCTATTTCTGGGTAGATTCTTTTTCAATAACTATAAAGTAAGACATAAGTTATATCTTAAATTACTATTCAATGTAATTTCAATATAGGTTTTAATATTTACAATTTTATTATCATTTCATTTCTAAAAAACAATTGAACATTACTTTTTAATATATATATATATATATATATATATATATATA
>JASDQU010736692.1:656885-667280 GCA_032191745.1 Picea mariana | reverse complement strand
GGAGATACCCAAAAATTTAGCTATGTTAAGGTTTGGTGCGGCCCAAGCCGGGTGTGATCCCAGGTGATTTTGATTTTGACAGCTTAAATACCCTTGAATTGTGGTTTCTTAACCAATAATTGAAATACTTATCCCACAAAAACACTTTTAACAACAACAAAACATTTTAAAATTTAAATTAATCATTTTAAAATTCTAATTGTTTGTCATTTTTCTTTTTCTTTTTTATCACTTAATGATTTCATTAAAGTTTTTTTCACTTGATGATTTCATTAAAGTTTTTTCTCATTGTTATTATTTTCCCTTGAAAATGGATGAAACATTCACTTGAAATGTCTAGTAATAAAATCACCTATATAATACCAAAGCAAATTCACATAATAAATCTAGCTCTAAAAACATTACCAAGCAATGTGGTATATATTAATACTCACATTTTGGAACGACAAATAACAAAACCATGGGCATATTCAAAGTCGAAGAAAAAACAAACAGTTAATATGATATTAAATGTCTAGTAATAAAATCACCTATATAATACCAAAGCAAATTCACATAATAAATCTAGCTCTAAAAACATTACCAAGCAATGTGGTATATATTAATACTCACATTTTGGAACGACAAATAACAAAACCATGGGCATATTCAAAGTCGAAGAAAAAACAAACAGTTAATATGATATTATAAAAAAAATAAAGTATTCTATTGATGTTCACTTGAAGTAATTTGACTTGTCAAACATGTGTTAAGCTTTTTTTTTGGGTTAACGGAAACAAATTTTGAGAGGTCAAACACCTTTTTTTTTCATATACATATATAAAGAATAACTCTATATTTATCAAAATTTTAACCTACATTATTTACATAACAACATTTTATCCCAACTACTAAACCACAATTCAATAAATAAATATTAAACATAAATATTAAACATAAAGACCATATATAATTAAATGAAGAATCAAGAATTTGTTAAATGCAATTATTATTTAATCCCATTTTATACTTCAAAGTCATTATAAAAATGCATTTGGTACCATTAGAATCATAACAACTTAAATTGTATAATGCATTACATTCTAAATTTTGCATGAACGTAAATTGTATAATGCATTACATCCTAAATTTCTGTATAATGCATTACATCCTAAATTTTGCATGATATATTTGATTAGTATTTTGGTTTATTTTACCAACTCATTCTTCCTTATATAAAAAATGTAAACATGTGATTGTTTACCCAATGTAGCATAATTTATACATGTTTTTATCTTTGAATCTTAATGAAGTTAAATTAAAATATAATAAAGAACGTAAAATTATCTGAGAGGTCGCATTTATAAAATAAAACACATGACCACATAAATCCCTCCTTAAAAATATAATATGTGTTTTTTGAATTTTATGGATTCCTTTTTTTTTAAGGAAGCCGTGGAGTATATTTTTGGGAATAATAGTAGGGTAAAATACTATTTTAATGTTAATTTTGTTATTATTTCATTTTATATTTAATTTTAGTGTGGATGTTTTTTTTTTCTTTATGTTTATGAATTTTTTTATTAATTAATTAATTTTTTTTAATTTATTTTGTAGTCATTAATAAATTATGGTGTAAGTGGAAGTTTTCAAATAAATTATGGTGTAAGTGGAAGTTTTCAAATGTTTATCAAGTTTTTTTTGTTTTGTTTGTTATTGATAAATTATGGTGTAAGTGGAAGTTTTCAAATGTTTTTATGGCAACTATCTGAAGCCGAATTTTCTTTATGACCAATAATTCATTAGAGAATGCGTAATCCTTGCTAACTTCAAGCCTGAGTAAATCAAAGTCCCATTCTAGAATTGAAATTTTTTTACCATTATCTTTGATATTATTATTGATAAAGAGATTAAAAATGTAATGACGATATTCTTTTGATGAATCATGCAAATGTTGAGAAAAATAATGGAAGAGACAACTCTTCTTCACAATGTTAATAGAAAGTTCATAACCATGAATAAGCTTCATATGGAGAATATTGATCACCTTCAAAAACAAGTCTCACAGTTGGTTTATGAGAATATGAGAATGGCTACTTTAGACAACATATGCAATTATTTTTTCAAAATTTATCAAAGAGTTTAAGCCCATTTTTTCTACAATTTCCTTAGTCTTTCACTTATTAAAAATGCAATTTTGTTGTACATTCTTAGACTAGAAATGGTTGTTATTGCGCTTTTATTTTATATATTTTGTAGGCTTCTATTGTCACCATAGTTATGAGATGCAAGTCTATCATTACTAATGGTCCATATCAACAAGACCTCAAACCTCAGTATCCTCCAAGGAATGATAACCTTCTTGGGTAACTTTGTTTTTCCACTTATTATTTTTTTGGATAATAATGTTATCTTAAAGACTTTAATGATGATAAAAGCCCATTTTTCTATTTTTTTATACATCTATCTTCATTGTTAAGGATTTATTTTGCACTATGTAATATAAAATAAATGATTATTGAGATTTGAAATCACAATCACATGTTGTTAATTAACATCTAATAATGACTACAATTATCCACATGATCATGTTTATTTGAGCAAAGTATTCTTGGTCCTAATTATAAGCTACACAAAATGCTTAACATGAAGAGCTGAAACAACCCCTTCCCCAGTGGAGTAATAAGTGTATACATATTGTAAGCCTTTTGTACAATGGATTAATAAGAGTAGACCTATTATAAACCTCTTTTTAGAGACAACAATGGAACTAAATGAAGATAATTGGAGCATTCAAAATTTGTATATAAAAATAAAAAATTATAAAAAATTTGAGCAAAATATTCTTGGTCCTAATTATAAGCTACACAAAATGCCTAATATGAAGAGCTGGAACAACCCCTTCCCTAGTGGAGTAATAAGTGTATACATATTGTAAGCCTTTTGTATAATGGATTAATAAGAGTAGACCTATTGTAAACCTCTTTTTAGAAACAACAATAAAACTAAATGAAGATAACTGGAGCATTCAAAATTTGTATATAAAAATAAAAAATTATAAAAAATTTGAGCAAAATATTGTTGGTCCTAATTATAAGCGACACAAAATGCCTAACATGAAGAGTTGAAACAATCCCTTCCCCAATGGAGTAATAAGTGTATACGTATTGTAAGCCTTTTGTACAATGGATTAATAAAAGTAGACCTATTGTAAACCTCTTTTTAGATACAACAATAAAACTAAATGAAGATAATTGGAGCATTCAAAATTTGTATATAAAAATAAAAAATGAGTATCCTATAGGAGAAATTGTATAAAAAATGTGTATCCAATAGGGAAATGCCAAAGATTAGCTAAAGTAATGGAAGCATCCCCAAACTTGGCCATCAACTTTTCCATCAATTAAGTTTCTAAGTTCTTAGAATATACCATTTTAGCATTGTAGAAATGTAAAGTGTTTTCTAGTTTGTTTTGGTTGTAATGTTATTGATTTTTTACCTTAAAAATTATTGTCTAGGTTGTAATATATAATTGGTTGTAGTGTTATTGATTTTTTACCTTAAAAATTATTGTCTAGGTTGTAATATATAAGCCTAGGTTGTAATATATAAGCCGTAATAATTTTCATTACTTCCTACCATGCAATAAGGGAAATTAGGGATGTAATGAAGATTGGTTGAGATTTTATATGTATTATGATTATTTTTAACAGTTGCATTGGAGTTGTTACTTGAGCTTGTGGCTTTTCAATACTGGAACTTTTAAAGGCAATGAATTTCATTTTTCATTTTTAATCATTAAATGATAAATATTATTAGCAAAAATACTTTCAATTGGATGATAAAGTTTTTTCTTCCAATTAATAACATTATAAATTGAAATTTATCAAAGATTCTATGTTTTTTATAAAAAAATGATTTATCAATTTTTATTCTTCTAAGAGAAATTTGCTCAAATTATATAAGATTTTTTTATTTTTTTCTATAAATTGCTAAACTTTTTTAAAAACTATATAATTTTTTTTAGGAATTTGAATATTTTAATAAAAATATCACCAAACAATTTATAGAATTGGTTAGATTCAGCAAGGTTTCTACAGTTTAACATAAGTACGGATCGTTAAAATTTTCCTTACTTATATATCATCCCTCTTGGCTTCATTATTAATAGTGCCTCGATGTTATAACTATGATTTCCTACAGGAAAAGGAGGAACAATCAAGCTTTTGTACACTCAAGTAAGTGGCAGGCTTTGAATTAGAGTACTCTAGATTGAGTTGTGTAAAACTAAGAAGAAATTAATTTCTAATTGTCATTAGAATCATATATGTGTGCTCTAACCAGATTGGCTTTTTCTCGAGACTTGTGGACATTGAGGTAGACACTACTATTGTAAGATGACAATCTTGTGGTAAGTTAAGTCCTTTTATCCCGATAACTATGGTCCAATGGATGGGATGATTGTTCTTTTCTTTGTAATGTTTTCTTAATTTATATTTCTTATTCTAACCTTAATTTGACTAATTAATGTGTATTAAGAAGATTTATGAAGGTCTCTAACTAATCTAAAGGTGGTCCAAACATGCCCTCCAAACAACTCTTTACAAGAACATAGATGCTTTGTAATGGTAACTTGATACATCCTTATGAATGCGATGTTACAAAAGAGAAAGCTCTAACCTATGACTAGGGTAAAATCACAACAGATCAAAAAACAAAGATAACACTCTATCTTTCTCCTATTTTAGGCTACAATAGTTCTGAAATAACTATCGAGGTAGTTAGAGGACTTACTTCATGATCAAACAGTCAGAGATGAGATTGTTGGGCTATCTTCACTCCAATCCTCTTGCTCCTCCACGAGCTTCTCAACCTGCAAACAAAGAACACGACCTTCCTCAATCCAATACAACATATATAGTTGAATTATGCAATAACTAACTAACTAACTATATTCAGGAGATTCAGAACCAACACTAGAAATTGAAAATTAAACATATGCATGAAAGTATATAGTATCTGGGGGGTGAAGAAGAGAGATCTTTATTTTATAAATAAAAGCAATAGTACAAATGAATTATACCTGACTTCTACTATGGACACCACCATTAACCGCTATCTGGATTCCTCCTGCCCCTGGCCACTCATGACTTCTCAATCTCCAGTGTTCCACTCCGCTTGAAGAAGAGAAAGACAAGGATCTTATATCTCTTTCTTGGAAAGTGGGAGATGGAAGATGTTGGGGATAGAATAACTCAGGGAGATCGTGGCCATAAAAACCATGGGGAAATTGCTCTAACTGCTTGGGATCAGATGATAACTCTGATATCACAAGAGTTGAGTGTAAAGTTTCCTCCTTTGAGGTCTTATTTATACCATTTCAAGATGTTTAAGACCATTTCTCACGGGAATTAGGAAGTTATGAAACTAATTTTCCTATAAAATTCGCACAGGAGCACATAATTTTCATGATTTTGTATTTTTTTACTAACTTGAGAATGCATTTGCATCTTTCCTCGAGGAAGCAAGAGAGCACTCTCCCTCTTTGTGAAGGAAACTAGTAATTTGGTAGAGTTCAGAAAGGAAAGAGTCAACCAAATTCATGGAGAGAATGTATTAGGGCTAATAGAGCACATATTAGGTAAACTAAAGTGGCAAAAGATGCTATAACAGATGCCCCCTAATGTGTGAGGTCAGAAGGGAAATTGATGGATATAATACACTATAATATGGTGGAGGAAGTTGTTGAGTGGGGCCGGGAAAAGTTCACGAAACAATGGATTAGGAAAGTACTTGCAACAAAAGACAAGGTATGAAATGACTCTCTTCCCGTGGTAGGCATACCCATCCTCAGGTGTGGATAAGCATGGATTCCAAATCAAATACATTGTGGATCCATGAAGCATATAAAGAAGAAGTGATCATGGTCATGACAAAATACAAAGTTGATCCTGTTAGCGACATTTCTTGTCTTGGGCCTAAGGTACCCAGGACTGCAGGATGAACGGGAAACACCCAAGCGCAGCAGCTGAAGGATCTCTTCTCCGGTTATGAGTCAAGTGAGCGGGCAAGGTTTTGCTGTTGGCAGCTGAGATCCATCCACGAAGCAGATCAATGGTCATCGGGATTTCAGGGCTGCCAAGTTACCCAATATATAGCGTAAGAGAAAGCGCCTATATTTTAAAGCTAAGTCTGGGTCGTCCGATCCATTAACACGTGGCGCAAGATCTGGTCACATCATCATATCGGCATTCGGGAGTTCGAGGGGTAAAAGTCCCTCTTCATTTCACATCTCGAAACCCCGAACCCCGAAATGTCGATAAACGATCTTCAAAGCCAAGCTCACGGTCTTAGCGCCAGGTCACATCAAGCGAGCCTACAAATGGGGGTAGCCCCCTTTATAATAACATACTATTTGGGCTGTTCATCTGAAGGACGCGCGGCGCACATCTGTTTCATGTCAGCATTCAGGAGTTCGAGGGGCAAGCACTCCTCGTCACTTCACTTCTCGAAACCCCGAACCCCGAAATGCTGATAGCGCCCAGAATCGGGCCCGTGGTTTGGGCGCCTGGTCGTAAGGGAACAAGCCTAGAGGAGGGGCGCTAATGTTTATCATTTGGCCACTCGGGTCCCAAAGCGCCGAATTGAGTTTCAGAGGGGGGGGCACTGTGTTCTCCAGACGTTGATTTGACGTGATCTAAATCCCAGTACCTGCTGGGTATGAATGAAGAAGAGAGAGGGTGGTTTAAACCTCGCCTCACTCATTTATTGCAAAGTATGGAGGTTCCGGCAGACAGTCTGCCTGAGACAGTCTTATACTTTGATTTTCTCCAAAGGGTCATGGCTGGTCCTCATCTGACCAGAGAAAGTCTGCGCACGCCATGTTGGCCTTTAATGTTGAAACTATCTCCCCTGCAGGAGCCATGCGCAGTTAAGGTGGTGTCTGACGAAAGTTATCCGTCCGAATTCGGTTGAAGGGACACCATGCCTTAGATGACGGAACATGCCTCTGATAGGAGAATTTTGCTGAGTATATAGACTCATTCTTTGTATTTTGTAAAGCGTCGATGGTTGAGCTAGGCTCTCGATTGTAAAGTTTTGTTGCAGTGCTGGTCGCTCTGGTTAATGTATAAGGCATTTGAGACTTCTTACTTTATGGATGTCAGCCTCTTTTTCCATCTCTTTGTTTACTATGGTTAGAATAGCTCGGAATTGGAGGATCCAGTCGAGTTGCGCTGTTGTAGGATGATGTAGGTTGGATCACTGCAACAGTCGCAACGTTTCTAATCAGTTCTTGTGTTTTCTCAGCGCTGGAATTGCTTGGAATTGGAGGATCTAGTCGAGTCACTCTTCAGCTCCTTGAAACTCTGGACCAAGAGGATCTTGGCTTCTGAGTTTTTCTTCTTCAAGATTTCGAAGGCCTGATGCCCAAGGCAATCTTGCTCACCCTTCTCACAAGTCTTCCATCTACCACCCTTTAATCACTTACTGACGGAAGTTGGATCAAGACCTCCCTTGCTTTCTACATACTAGACCCTGGTTCCTGTGTCAATGCTGCTTTCCTAGGTCTCTTTCCATTTGACCACCCCCATTTATTAAATCGTGACAATAAAAACTGATGGGCGTCGAGCTCTGCTCCTGCAAGCAATCCAGGGGTGACTTCCGACACTGTTGCCGGGGACGAAGGTGAAGATTTTCCCTAGGCAGAATGACATTGAGCCTCTGATTCTGAAGGTGCATCAGACATCAGAGCCCTTCAAGATTGCTACTATGCACCTAGAGACTCCACTGTGGTGACTCCATTGTTTCCACATCACTGTTTCAGCTGTGACTACTGTTAGCACACCTGAAAGCTGACCCTAAGGAGATTTCTCAAGAAGGTTTCAATAGCTACTTTCTCAGTCTGAGAAGCTTCCTGGGGTAACAACAACGTTAAGATCTGGCCTTTGATGGTGAACAAGGACCAGGCATTTTTGAAGCTGTGCATCTTTCACTTGGCGACTCCACTGGTTCGATATGGAGAAAATCCTTGCTCGCAGGTTTGCTCCTTTTAATTTTTCTGCTATTCCTGGTTTTCCTAATGTTGTCCCCTCTTTGGATGAATGGGGCGATTATTTTCCCATATTTGGAAAATGTGAAGAGGACAACCCTGCTTAGCACCTCAGTGAGTTTCATGAACTCATGCGTCAGTGGGAGATACATCATGAGGATGTATTACTTAAGATGTTCATGTTCTCGTTAGCAGGGGATGCATGTAAATGGTATCATTCTTTACCCCCTGCTAGCATTTCTTCATTCTCAGAGTTTCATGCAGCTTTCACCGCCTATTGTCAGGAGTTTTATCCCTCTGAGTTAATTTGTCATAACTGTGGTGAGGGATACCCCAACTATGTACAAAATGAAGCTATTTTTGACATAGGCTGTGAGGATGATCCTGATGACCTGGATCAGAAATCATTCCTTTCTCCTCCCCATTCGTCTGCATCAGAGGAGTGTTATGGAAGTGATGAAAATCACAGGGAGGAAGAAGACACCCTCAGCGAGCTGAGGGAACAGGTGAAGTATCTCTCTGCTCAATTAGAAAGGTTGAAATCTGAAGACTGTGCAGAGGATCTCCCAGTCTCCCGGTAGATGTTCTAGATGGCTCTTTTGAGGAGATTATTGAAGATTTTGTAAATGCATTAACATCTTCCCCCGATGAGCTTGCTGTCTTAGATCAATACAATGAAGAGGTAGTTGTGGAAGATGATTGTTCTCTTTTCCTTCACAAGATTTCCCATGATGTGTTTACATTTGGGGTCGAAACGGAGGAGCGGGGGATAGTTCCATTTCTGCAAGTTGGAGAAGCTCTTTTCCCCCCCGACTTTGATGATTATCTGGAGGAGGAGTAGCAGAACCCCACATCACCTTTTGCTAGTCAGAACAGCCAGCTTTTTTATGACAGCTATGAATCATGTTCTGAGCTGGAAACGCAGGACTTCCAAGAGCAGAGCTTTCCCATAGGTCCTATTTATGACGATTATGAATCTGACCCGGGGGAGAGCCAAGAAGAGGAAAAGAACCAGAGGAGCAGTCTACCCTTTGTTCAGAACCAGTCAGTGAGTAGCCACCATCTGAGATCAGCGAGCCCACTTCAGTTATTCACGCGCCTGTGCTTATCAGAGATTTTCGGCCGCATGTGAACAACTGTGTAGCAAAAGAGGCTGTCTGTCGCCAATTTCCTGGAATTGGCCACTCATTCTATGACCCTGTCGGCGAATACATGGAGTGGCATGTCCTGTATGCCTTGGAGCCGCCCAATTCCATATCAACTTCACCTTGTGAGGAGAAGTTGAAGAGTGTAGCCGCTCTGTTGTCACGATTACAGTATTTGCTGGTGATCATCGACAGAAGGAAGGAGCTTCTATCCAGGAAGCTGCTTGACTGGCTATGGTGGAAGTTTTTTTTCACCTAGCCCATGTAAAATATTTTATTAGCATTAGGACTGTATATAAATAAGCTCCTTTGAGCATGTAGCTTTATTTTGTTACTTTTATTTTTCGGCCTGTATATTCAGTAGTGGGATGTTTTGAGCCTGACTCCATAGCCCAACAGCAAGGCACTGAATTTGCAGAATGAGTTCTTAGAGCATCACAGGGACGACTCTATCCCCCATGGAACCTAATGTTAGTGACATTTCTTGTCTTGGGCCTAAGGTACCCAGTGTTAGCGACATTTCTTGTCTTGGGCCTAAGGTACCCAGGATTGCAGGATGAACGGGAAACACCCAAGTGCAGCAGCGGAAGGATCTCTTCTCCGGTTATGAGTCAAGCGAGTGGGCAAGGTTTTGTTGTCGGCAGCCGAGATCCATCCACGAAGCAGATCAACGGTCATCGGGATTTCGGGGCTGCCAAGTTACCCAATATATAGCGTAAGAGAAAGCGTCTATATTTTAAAGCTAAGTCTGGGTCGTTCGATCCATTAACGCATGGCACAAGATCTGGTCACATCGGCATATCGACATTCAGGAGTTCGAGGGGTAAAAGTCCCTCGCCATTTCACATCTCGAAAACCTGAACCCCGAAATGCTGATAAGCGATCTTCAAAGCCGAGCTCACGGTCTTAGCGCCAGGTCACATCAAGTGAGCCTACAAATGGGGGCAGCCCCCTTTATAATAACGTACTATTTGGTCCGTTCATCTGAAGGACACGCGACGCACATCCGTGTCACGTCGGCATTCGGGAGTTCGAGGGGCAAGCGCTCCTCGTCACTTCACTTATCGAAAACCCAAACCCCGAAATGCCGTTAGCACCCAGAATCAGGCCCATGGTTTGGGCACCTGGTCGTAAGGGAACAAGCCTAGAGGAGGGGCGCTAATGTTTATCATTTTTCCACTCAGGTCCCAAAGCACCGAATTGAGTTTCAGAGGGGGGGGC
>JASDQU010736692.1:638911-656865 GCA_032191745.1 Picea mariana | reverse complement strand
TCACATCGGCATATCGACATTCAGGAGTTCGAGGGGTAAAAGTCCCTCGCCATTTCACATCTCGAAAACCTGAACCCCGAAATGCTGATAAGCGATCTTCAAAGCCGAGCTCACGGTCTTAGCGCCAGGTCACATCAAGTGAGCCTACAAATGGGGGCAGCCCCCTTTATAATAATGTACTATTTGGTCCGTTCATCTGAAGGACACGCGACGCACATCCGTGTCACGTCGGCATTCGGGAGTTCGAGGGGCAAGCGCTCCTCGTCACTTCACTTATCGAAACCCCAAACCCCGAAATGCCGTTAGCACCCAGAATCAGGCCCATGGTTTGGGCACCTGGTCGTAAGGGAACAAGCCTAGAGGAGGGGCGCTAATGTTTTTCATTTTGCCACTCAGGTCCCAAAGCACCGAATTGAGTTTCAGAGGGGGGGGCACTGTGTTCTCTAGACGCTGATTTGATGTGATCTAAATCCTGGTACCTGCTGGGTATGAATGAAGGAGAGAGAGGGTGGTTGAAACCTCGCCTCACTCATTCATTGCAAAGTATGGAGGTTCCGGCAGACAGTCTGCCCGAGACGGTCCTATACTCTGATTTTCTCCAAAGGGTCATGGTTGGTCCTCATTTGACCAGAGAAAGTCTGCGCATGCCATGTTGGCCTTTAATGTTGCAACTATCTCCCCTGCAGGAGCCATGCACAGTTAAGGTGGCGTCTGACGAAAGTTATCCATCTGAATTCGGCTGAAGGGACACCATGCCTTGGATGACGGAACATGCCTCTGATAGGCAAATTTCGCTGAGTATATAGACTCAGTCTTTGTATTTTGTGAAGCGTCGATGGTTGAGCTAGGCTCCCAATTGTAAAGTTTTGTTGCAACGCTGGTCGCTCTGGTTAATGTATAAGGCATTTGAGACTTCTTACTTTATGAATGTCAGCCTCTTTTTACATCTCTTTGTTTACTGTGGTTAGAACAGCTCAGAATTGGAGGATCCAGTCGAGTTGCGCTGTTGTAGGATGATGTAGGTTGGATCACTACAATAGTCGCAACATTTCTAATCAGTTCTTGTGTTTTCTCAGTGCTGGAATGGCTTGGAATTGGAGGATCCAGTCGAGTCACCCTTCAGCTCCTTAAAACTCTGGACCAAGAGGATCTTGGCTTCTGAGTTTTTCTTCTTCAAGCTTCCGAAGGCCTGATTCCCGAGGCAGTCTTGCTCACCCTTCTCACAAGTCTTCCATCTACCACCCTTTAATCACTTACTGACAGAAGTTGGATCAAGACCTCCCTTGCTTTCTACATACCAGACCCTGGTTCCTGTGTCAATGCTGCTTTCCTGGGTCTCTTTCCATTTGACCACCCCCATTTATTAAATTGTGACAGTAAAAACTGATGGGTGTCGGGCTCTGCTCCTGCAAGCAATCCAGGGGTGACTTCCGACGCTAACAGATCCATGTATATATAAAAGTAGCAAGCATGGCCATGAAAAAGATACACAGTGGATCCATGTCATATAGATCATAGCAACAAATATATACACTGTGGAGCTATGTCTCGACATACATTAGGAGGATAACTAGAGCAATGGAGTGGACAATTGATCCTCCTGAAGGTACCAATGTCATAGAGGAAAGTGGTATAATCTTGCACAACTTGAGCACCAACATAATGAGAGGATGCTACTAATGGTCCGAGGTCTTCAAATCCAAACCCACCAAAGGTACGATTTTGCACCATGTGGATAAATGATTTGATGTCAAACATGGGGGACATCATTTGATTACTGATCATTGATGTATATCATTAACAAACATAGGACCACCCACCGATAATGATAATATGCATCAAGGTATGTAGTACATTCTAACAAGTGTGAATAGGTGTCTCGAGGTCAAACACTTGTAAAATATATCAATCAGGGGACATTGATGTATTCCCACTGTCAATAGTGAGGGAACCTACCACTAATGACTACAAGCCCCAAGTTACTATGAAGTATCTATATCCCATTCCCAAAGAAAATGTTCCAAATTTTATGGAAAGAGATTCGTTGGAAGGAGGGAATTTATGCATCCCCCATCATCCAACATGAGTGAACAAAAAGATAATGATTAGAAAGGACTCGAAAAAAAATTGTAAGGACATACCACCAAGTACATCTCCGACATGTGCTAGATGGAACAACACACGACATGGACCCTTCGAGTAATGATCAATAATGAAAACCATCGACAGAGGTGAGGAATTCCACCAATGATGAAAATGGAACCCAAGGAATGTAGAGCTTCTAAGATACTTGCATAGAAGATCTAGCTAACAATGAAGCATACACAACTTGCAATGGTGGATGAAGAGAGAAGACAAAAATTGGAGAAAAGAATGAAATAATGTATATTATCCGAGTAAGAGAATGTTACAATAAAAGTGATATGCTATGTATGACACAACTAACTCACCATAGTAGCCAAGATAATGTGCATTAGGAGTGTTCTAGAGAGATGTGACACACACTGGCAGTCATTGTAGTCAACTACCACATAGCTGGCTATGTGTTCACATAAGTTAACTAACTAAACTGGAGTGAAATAAGGAGGAGATCACTCACACATGTGGAATGCACTTTACTGATGATGATCCCAATGCAAGTGTGCATTCATGGTCATGATCTCGAGGTTAGCATGCAACACTTAGTGATAAATCCAAGGTTGACATGTAACACTTCACTCAACCAGTCTAATTGAAAGGTAATTGAGGATTGATTGGAGGGTATGTGGCACCCTTGTCTAGGGGAGAATGTCCTCAATGAGGGGAGAATATATCAGACTAAGGGACCCTCAACATAGCCAAATAAAATTAGGAAAATAAAATGAAAAGAAAATCCTAGGTGTGTGTAATATCTCTGACACCTCCCCTGAACACTACTAGGGAGTATACATAATGAATGGGTCATGGAAACAGAGGCCATGTTAGGTACCCATGAACAATGCAACTAATGAACACTGAAATAAAGTGAAGAAAGAGGGAAAACCTCATGAGAACCCCCCCTCTCAAAATACAATGTATCAAAAGAAGAGAAAGGCAGTTGTTAGGCATCTGTGTCCTTCACTCCAAGACGATCGTGCAAACTATGGAATTTTGTCTAAGTGAAAGTCTTGGTGAAGATGTCGACAATATGCTCGGTGAAAGGGAAGTACTGCAAATCAATGACCTTGTCATGAATTAGCTCCCTGATAAAATGCATATGGATCTCGATATATTTTTTTCGATGTCTCTGTACTGGATCTTGACATAATTTGAGTGTACTCTAGTTGTCACACCAAATCACAGTCGGACAGTGGAACCAAATGCCGAGCTTGGCGAGGAATTTCTGTAGCCACAATGCTTGAATGGTGACGTTGAATGCTCCCATGTACTCAACCTCTACAGAAGATAAAGCAATAGCTGACTTCTTTTTGCTCGACCCAAAGGTGGAATTACGATCAGTGCCATCGCCAACCTAGTCAAAATCATTGAAACCTATAAGATCCAACTTGCAACCTACTGCATCATGGATCTCGTAACCGATGGTGCCCTGAACATATCTGAGGATGTGCTTGGAAACCTTCCATTGTAACTCATTTGGCTCCTACATGTGCCTTGAGACTATCCCTACTGCATACGATAGATCTGGTTGGGTGTGGGTGAGATACATAAGGCTCCCCACAAGCTGTCGATACAAGGTGTTGTCCACTTCTGGTGTATCACGACCATCCTCAAGTCTAAACCTAGATAAGAAGGGTGTAGGTGAAAAATTGCAGTCTGTCATGTGGAATCTCTCATTGAGATCCCAAGCAGACTTAGCCTGAGATAGCTTGATTCCTAAAGAATCCTATATTATCTCGAGACCAAGAAAGAAATGGAGTGGACCCATGTCCTTCAGCGAAAACCTATCATGAAAAATGCCCTTAACCATAGAAATCGCTGAAGCCAAGTTGTTGGGGATCAAAAGATCATCAAAATACAAGACTAGGATCATAAGTGAGTCAGTGGTCCTCAACATAGACATTGGGATCAAACTTGCATCTGAAAAAATTCTTGGAGAGAAAGTAGGAGTCCATCTTTTCATACCATGCTCTAGGTGCCTGCTTGAGGCCATAGATCGACATTTTGAGTTGGCATAATAAAGATGATTTATGTATGAATTCATGCGACTGCTCCATATAAATCTCATCTAAGAGATCCCCATGAAGAAAAACATTCTTCATGTCCATATAATGTACATCCCATCCCCTAGTTGCTCTAATGGCAATGGCCAACATGATGGAATCCAACTTTTCTACTAGAGAAAATGTCTCATCAAAGTCGATCCCGTGGATCTGCTGAAATCCCTTGGTAACCAATCTTACCTTGTGTTTGCTCACTTGTTCGTCCCCTGCCTTTTTGGTATTGTAGACCCATATACAATTGACAAGATTCATGTTTGAAGGAAGCAAAACTAGATCCAAAGTCTGGTTCTCAAGGAGAGAGTTGTACTCCTCCTGCATGGCTGCTTCCCAGAAGGGGTTCCCTGCAGCCTCTCTGTAGGTCCATGGGTCTGAATAATGAACCATATAACAGTGCAAAGGAATCTTAGCTTCAGTGGTAGTGAGTACATGAGGAGGATCCTCAAAATGATATCGGTTCCTCCTTGGATCCGATGGATCCCCAACAAGGTCTCTTGCATTCTGAAGTGTGGACTGTGCTCACTTGGGCATCTGCTCTAGCTCCTCATATGCATGTACTGTGTTGGCACAGGGGCAGAACCAGGGTTCAATGCTACAACATCGCACTAACAAAACCTTAACTACCGGTCCTTTCAACAACACCTACGAAGCAGATGAAGTCTGACTCGAGGTAGAGGCAAGGGTGGTTGCAGGACTCATATGTCTGCAACCTTAGATAGGACATAGATTTGTGATTCTAACACTAACAGAGCACTTAGATGTTAACATTCATCAATATTCAGTCTCAATTACAATGAAGTTAAACCCTAATTATAGAGTATCACATTATTCTTTTAGATCTAAGGTATTCAAGAACTAAGCATGCGTACATAAGTCAGATCTAACATCCATCCATATTATTAAGCACTAAGCATCAACATATCATTCATCTATATTAAATCACTAAGAAAATAAACGCATAAACACATCAATACATCACACAAAGCATAGCAACACAACATGTGCGTGGTTCACCCCCACCGTGGGGCTACGTCCACCAACTCTTCTGTTCTTTATTATCTTTGGTCATGCTTCTTACAGGAACATATCATCCAAGTTCTACTCCATATAAGACAAGAGATCTGCACGCACTCCACCAGATCCTCCTTCTTCTAGCTAGGGTACAACACCAAGCCTTCAGACAGTTTCTTATAACTACTTGCACTAGCCTTGCAAGCCTCACATAGTATGCACAAAGCACTTACAACTCTTGATCACATAGATCCAACTCTATCACTTAGCACACCGGCCTACTAGGTCTCTTTCCAGTCTCTCTCTTACATTGCCTAGCTACTTATTTTTACATTACAAAATAGGTCTAAACATGGGTAAACCTATGGGCCAACATCCCATACCCATTACATAATCCCGAATCCAAAAAAGGGCCCTAAAAGGGGCTGATATCCCACAATCTCCACTTCATCTTGCGCTCCACCTTCGACAACCCATCGAAGTCCCAAAATAGGTCAAACATGGCCAAGAATCCTCAAAACTTGGTCAAGGGCCAATAGGCTCCCAACACTCACCTGTGACTTGTCCCGAGTCACTCTGACCGGATTAGTTTTGCTTCAAAAGCCTCGAGCTTGGTTTGAGATGCTTTGACTTGTTACTGTGCCACAACCTCTTGTTCAACGAACTCTTGTATGACTACTTCGTTGACAGGTCCCTCTAGGCATTGTTCAACTGCGGTGACGACTTGCTCCAGCTCCGCTCCTCTGCCTTCGATCTCTGTGAACAATTGGTAAGCCTCATATTGTACAGGTCGGAGCCTCTGAGTCACTTCCATAACTTTTCTCTCAATAGTGTGGACCTCCTGCTAGGTAGTGCGCCGCTCTTAAGATCTCTTCATTCTTTCCACCGCTGACAGGGGATTCAACTGCGCCTGTATTGTCTCTGCTTGTTGCTTCACTTCCTGTCGCTGTGAGTCCAGTGCCTTCAATTCTGGATTCTCAGTGAGTCACTCATATGTCTGGGCACTGTGATCACTCATTTTCTTGCATTCTAGGGCAAGGGATTTGATTCTTTCAACTGCACTGCAAGCAGTTGCTTCTCTTTGGTCCCTTACATCCTGCGGGGTGTCGAGTATGATGTAGAGCTCTAAGTCTACTATTTGTTGCTGTAGCTGTTGGATAGCTTCTGCGAGCTGCTCTACTTGATGCGTGACTTAGTCTTCTGCCTGTGGTTCTAATCCTGTCACAGAGTGGAGGGCTCTGTTGACTGCTTCTTTCACTTCAAGTTGCTCTGCGAGCAACCGTTCTTTTTCCTGTTGCATATGGGCTTTCTCTTCTTCAAACTTTTTCTGGAGAGAAACCTTCTCATATTCTGCAACTCTGCGTTGTTCTATGATTACGTCTTGCACTTGCTTCAAGGCCTGGGTGATTTGTTCTGTTTCTTCTTGAGTGCAACAAATGCGAGCTTCGACTGCATCAACTAGTTGACGGAGTTGGGATGTTTCATCTCCCAACTCTGGTTCTCCTGATGGCAGGGGCGCAGTGGACACTGCGCGGCTAGACTGAAGGGCCTCCTGTACCCCTCAAAATTCGACCTTAATTATGTCATACATTTCCTCTTGTTTAGCTTCTTGTTTCTCCACAATTTCCAGCGAAGCGTCATTTAGGCTGCTATGATGAAGTCAAAATCATCGGTAGTGAGCACCGTCTTCATCTTGGTCATGGTGGCTTTCGATTTCTTCCAAGAAGAAGGTTTCGGGGGAGAAACCTTCCTCTTCTTCAGTGGATCAACCTCGTCTCTGGGCGGTGTTACTTCACCTGGCTTCTGTTAAGCTCCTTTTCCATGTATTTCTTCTACTTCGTCATCATTCCCTCAGTTAGGTGATACTGAAGTAGTCTTTCCTGAGATGTTGCTTAAATATTGGACCTCTTTGGTCTTCTTCGTTCTACTGGGTCTGGGTGTATCCTATTCTTTGTGGGTGGTCTATGGGCTATCAAGATAAAACATCTCTACAGGGTTTGTTGGAATAAGGAGGTCTGCGGACGAGTCCTTGGTGATCTCCTCAAGATCCTCTTTCATGAGCTTGTAGTACGACTGAAGCTACTCCTTATGTTAATCGGCTCGTGCTGTAAGGTAGATGAAGTGTCAATCTGCGCAAAACTTTATCAAGGTTCAAAACCTCTGTAAGTTGTTCGGAGTCATGCGCAGTTCAACTTCAATGGCTCTCTTCAGCTGAAGGTAGTATGTGTGAAAAACAACGTTCGACTGCCACTGTTTGTTCATATCACTCGGGTACCAGAGTGTGGTGAACTTCGCAGCAAGCATCTCAAATGGTTCAATATCCAGGAGGGTCACACCTTCTGGCATCTCCTAGGCAACAAAGGTGATGAGGATCAGGAGCCAGTTAAAGTGAAACTCATATCCTTGATCCTGTGCTTCGCGGCAATCTAGTTCCAATTGATTAACTAGGTACTTCACCCAGTTCATCTGTAGACCTTCCAGGCACTTCTCTGCGAGGTCAACAACAAAGCTTGTGACCTGCGTAGGTTTGTTCTTCCTTACTAACTTTTCGGCTATTAACTGGTAGGCTAGGCATACTGCGCCATTCTAGATGGAGGCTACCTTGTAGCCTCACGTCCCCTTTTCAACATCGTCATATGTATCCTTGATCTTGTGTGCTAGTGCGTGATCTGTGGCTTTTCCTGGATAGAAATCCCTCGGGTCGGGTCCTTGCATACTTAACCCTGTGATATTGTGGATCAACGTCATATCGACTGTGATATGGAGGTATAGACATAAGTATCCACCATGGTAACATAAAAGAAATAAATTGACACATGCATTGACTTCCTTGTGCCTTCCAAAGTGTGGGATTTTCATTACGATTAACAGGGTGGACTACGCAAGGTTCATTGTCCACGGTTAGGGGATTATATTTGATTTCTTCTCCTTCATCCTAGTCAGGTATTTATATGGGGTGAGCATACTATAGTTCTTGCGATCTCTGAGGTTGAAGTCACTAAACTTCAATGTTGCGATCTTGTCGTACTGCGCTCGAACTGCGCGTATCCCCTTCAAGAGGTATGCAGTAACCATGGAGTACTCAAAATCTCGTGGCATAGTATCTTGTCTCACCGCGCTGGCTAGAGGCGGGATGTAATCAGTCAATATGGTCGGGATCAACTTTGCATTGGCTAGGTCATCTCGGTGTTTGGTTCGCTTTTCTGCTGATGGTCAGGACGGTCCGACTCTGCGAGCAGTCGACAAAGAGGCTTGCACTCCTCTCATCGAGGACGCTTGTACACCCACAAACATCACTCTTTCAGACATGACTCTCTCAGTCATGAGGTCGATGAGTACTTCCTTCATAGACTCTTCGAGTGCACTAAGTTCTTTGGACATACACGCTCGTGGTTGGATATCTCGGGTTCGAAGAGTAACTGCTCAATGCAACAGGATAGATGGAAATAACGCGATGATCACTGTGCAATCTCAACTATTCTGCGGGCTTAGATAGTCACAATTGGAAAAAGTGTTCTCGTTGCATGGCACCACAGGATAAATAGATAACTTGGCAACATATCTCTTGCAACTAGTGAAAATCCTTCATTAACTCAGTTCTGTCCATTATGGCGCGGTCCCAATGGTCTGGTGGCGAACTTTTTGACCATAAATTCCTTTCTTCCTGTTCGAAACGGTTATACTGTTTCCAACGACTATATTGCTTCACCATGGCAAAGTGCCATGTGACGCAGTTCTGATATCCCTGCCAAGTTCCAACTTTGCAAATTTTCCTTCTGCAGAGTTCCCTTTGGAACCTTCTGTAACTTTTCGATCTTAGCTCTCTTCTTACTTAGTTTTATAGCCTTCTTTCTAGTGAGCTTTGTCTCAGAATTCCTTTTTCCATTCTGATTCTTATCTTCTTTTGGCAAAGTAGCTTCGTGCTGGTGAGATTATATCCTAGAAGTCAGGGGTAATACTTCCTCTATATTTAGAATAGGTACTTCAATATTCTGTGGGTCTTCTAGTGTTCTTCCTAGTTCGACATCCAAGTCTCTGGTTTTAAATAGCTTTGCTCGATTCTCCTGTCCTTCAATCAAGTGTGTGATCCTCCTAGTCATTAAATCTTTCAACTCTTGCTTCTTTTGTTCTAAGATTTCTTCTTCTTTCCTTCTGGCTTGATGTCCTTCAATCCAAGGTTTTCCTAGTAACATAGCAAATGGAGCGTTGTTTTCAATAAATTTAACAACTTCAAATTCTTCCTTTGTTGAAGTTCTATGAGCACTCATAGATATCTGGGTAAGTCTTCCACATAGGGTTATCAACTTTCCTCTGAATAATCCTATTCCTCCTAATGAAGGAATCATAACAGGCTCCCCTAAAAGTTTCCAAGTTCTTTCTGTCATGATATTCACCTTTGTTTTCTCATCTAGAACACAGTCAATGTCGAAGTCTCCTATTCTTGTTTCAATGCACTCTTTTTCTTTGAAGATATCTGATAAGCTGATATGTTGGTGGTCATTTAGGGTTTCTTTCATCTGTAGCAATACTTGTTCTGATTCTTTCTGGGGTTTTGTCATGGTTTCAATTGCTTGACCTTTCTCATGGTCTTCTTGTCTCATATTGATCCTTTCAACCTTAGTAATCATTCTAGGGAAATCCAAAACTTCATGGTCCATAGCTTTACAACAGAGGCAACTAGGTCTTCTACCAGGGCATTCCTTAGCCATATGTCCCGGTCTTCTGCAACTGTAACAAAGGGTTAATCCTCTCTTTCTCTTAAATGATCCCCAACCTTTCCTGTACTGCGCACTAGGGTCATGGTAGCTAACCTGCAAAAAATTCTTTCTAGGATCCGCCATCCATTTGTTAGTCCAAACATTCTCTCTATGCATAGGTATAACATATCTTTCACTATTCTTATCAGATCTACTCATATCAAATATTCTTTCTTCTATCGGTGGCCTAGTTTTCAAGCTATGACAAATCTTATCAAACATACCTAGATCCATACTTTAGAAACAAAAATTTCCACTAATCTTATCTTCAACAGAGCACAAAGCTTATAGATGTAAAACTTTTCACTATTCTTACCTCTATCAGAGCACAAAGCGTTCAGATCTTACCTCTTTTCTTCAAATAGAACTACTTTTCTTAGCACAAAGCTTCACAGATCGAGTAGAATATTGCGCACTAGAGCAACAGTTCTACGCATAGAGCTTTCACAATTTCAGGTCAGATCTTCGCACAAAGCTTCTTTTTCCTCAGTTCCCAACAATCACAGTTTCAGGTCCTGACAACAGAACCATTTGTTGGCATTGGGGTAGACCCAGGGTTCAACCCACCAACAAAACCCTAACTACCGACCCTTTTGACAACATCTGCGAAGCAGATGAAGTCTTACCCGAGGTAGAGGCAGGAGTGGTTGTAGGACTCAGATGTCTGCAACCTTAGCTGAGACACAGATCTGTGATTCTAACACTTAACATAGCACTCAACAATTAACATTCATCAATATTCAATCTCGGTTACAATGCAGTTAAACCCTAATTACAAAGTATCACATTATTCATTCAGATCTAAGGTATTCAAGCACTGAGCATGTGTACATAAGTCAGATCTAACATCCATCCATATTATTAAGCACTAAGCATCAACAGATCATTCATCTATATTAAATCACTAAGAAAATAAACGCATAAACACATCAATACATCGCACAAAGCATAACAACATAGTATGCACATGGTTCACCCCCACCCCGAGGCTACGTCCACCAACTCTTCTCTTCTTTATTATCTTTGGTCAGGCTTCTTACAGGCACATAGCATCCAAGTTCTACTCCACAGAAGACAGGATATCTGCGCGCACTCCGCCAGATCATCCTTCTTCTAGCTAGGGTACAACACCAAGCCTTCACACAGTTTCTTACAGCTACTTGCACTAGCCTTGCAAGCCTCACACAGTATGCACAAAGCACTTACAACTCTTGATCACATAGATCCAACTCTAGCACTTAGCACATCGGCCTACTAGGTCCCTTTCCAGTCTCTCTCTTACATTGCCTAGCTACTTATTTATACATTACAAAATAGGACTAAACATGGGTTAACCCATGGGCCAACATCCCATACCCATTACATAATCTCGAATCCGAAAAAGGGCCTTAAAATGGGCCAAGATCCAGCAATCTCCGCTTCGTCTTGCGCTCCGCTTTCGACAGCCCGTCGAAGTCCCAAAATAGGTCAAACATGACCAAGAATCCTCAAAACTTAGTCAAGGGTCAACATACTGACTCTGCATATGAATTCTCTAAATGTGCATATATAGTCTCTGAATCCCCCAACTCTGTATCGAAACTCAGATCTTTGGTATGATTTGAATGTGTGGACTCATCATATGCAACTGGTGGAGGTACAAAATCCTTTGCATGTGGCTCATGTGAAGCATGCAAGGGACTTTCCTCGAAATGGAAACTGCGTTCAATGATGAGTTGGTTCGTAGAGGGATCAAGTAATGTGTATCCCTTCACACCATCAAGATAATCGATAAATATGCATGGGTGGATTTGTGGATCTAATGCTTTCCTCTTCTCAGAGGGAATGCAGGCCCATGCACGTGATCCAAAAATACAAAAGTGGGTGACTTCCAATTTGTTGTCGCTCCAAGCTTTAAAAGGAGTCATGTCCTTAACAAATCTCTGAGGAGATCTGTTTTGAATGTGATTGGCACTGTTAAGTGCCTCAGCCCAAAGATTGGGAGGAAGTGCCTTTGCATGTAGCATGCAATTGGCCATCTCCTTGAGAGATCTATTTTTCCGCTCAACAAATCCATTATGTTGCAGAGTATATGTTACTATCTGTTGCAGTTGTATCCCAACCTGAAGACAAATATTTTGAACATCTCTGTTTACATATTGCCCCCCATTATCTATACAGAGGGATTTGATCTTTCTCGTTGATTGAGTCTCAACAAGTTCTTTGAACTCTTTTAGATGCTCAAAGATCTTAGACTTCTGTCTGAGAAAAAATACCCAAGTCTAACGTGAGTAATCATCCAAAAATGTAAGCACGTAACTTGTCTTGTTGATGGATGGATGCAGAAATGGACCCATGAGATCACTGTGAATCAGATCCAATGGAGAAGAGGCCTTGTGAGACTTCCCCTTCTCAAACTTCTCTTGAGGATGCTTGCCAAAGACACATCCTTCACAAACCCCTTCAGAAAAGTGGATATCATACAATTCGGTGACCATCCCCTTCTTGCTAAGTTGTTGCATGTACTTGAGGTTCAGGTGACCAAACCTCTCGTGCCATAATTTACTACTGTCATAAACATATGTAAGTAGTACAGAGGAATCATGTTCAATAAACTTAGTGGAAGTGTATAACCACGATTTATGATTTATCTCCTCAACAACAATCTTGGAGTTGTCTTGCATGTCGAATATGGACACATACTCTGGTGTGAACTCCACCTTTTTTCCCGAGCCTGAGTGTGTAATCTGATACACCGAGAGTAGATTCATGAAAAGTTGAGGTACATTCATGACGTCCTCAAAGCTTCCATGATCTAGTTCCACTCTCCCTTTTTCAGTGACCTCGACTGGAGAGACATCCCCCATGAGGATAAGAGGCCCCGTGCATACAATTACAAAAGATAACATATCTTTTGTGGTTTCCATGTGATGGGAAGCATCCAAATCTAGAATCCATGCATCAGGAGAAGAATGAATAGCTACTAATGCATAGTGATTACCTTTCTTAGGGGCTTGATCTTATTACTTCTTCTTGGAAACCTCAGGAATGAAGTCCCCAAGATTGTTCTTTTGAGGTATTTGCACCATAAGATCTATTTTCTTCTTCATGCATGCAGATTCTGGATGGTTCCCACAATTGCAGTAACCACACTTCTTCCCTTGCTTGCTTTTTCCACCTTTGGAACCTGAGCAATCATTGAAGGGTTTGGAGTAGCCTTTCTTCTTTGGCTTTACATGCACCTTTCCTTTGCCTTTCAGTTTGGATTTAGAATTTTGAGAGCTTTTGCCATCATGCACAACAAGTGCATGTTCCTTGGGGCCTTTGATTATGCCCATTTGAATGAGATTATCCTGTTCCTGTGTCAAAGACTCAATGAACTGTGACAATGAAGGCATGGTCTAGGTTGGTCCTGCAATGAATTTGTTAGAATGAAATGTGGAGACAAATACACTATATTCTACTCCAATTTTTGCCATGATAGCAAGAATTAGTTGTTTTTCTTGTTTGGATTTGTCAATACCACAGTTTGTCAATTCACGAAGGAGAGATTTAAATTTGGTGAAGGAATCTTGGGTATTGTCAAATTTCTTTGGATCCAAGGAGTTTAGTTCTACTTCAAGCAAATGTCCCCTCATTTCATCCCGCTTGCCAAAGAGACCAGCCAAGGTGGTCTAGATCTCATTTGGGGTCTTGCATGCATCGATGTGAAACCATAGGTCGAGAGAAATAAACATGCATAGGAAACCGTGAGCCTCATCCATGTGGTTGAAGAACTTGGATTTTTCCACTACTGAGGTGGGTTCTTCTTCTGTGGTCATGGCTATCCAATACAAGCCTCTACCCCTGAGATGGTGTAGAATTCTTGGCTTCCATTCAAAGTAATTATATGGCATTAGAATTGAAGATGCAGGAAATTCTGTCTTTTCTGCTGCTTTGTTTCGTCTTCGGTACTTGCAAAAGAGTGATGGTGATGATCCTTGCTAGTAGCCTGTGGGCTCTGATACCATGTATATTTTTTGAGATACCTGCCCAAAAAATCTAGCTAACAATGAAGCATACACAACTTGCAATGGTGGATGAAGAGAGAAGACAAAAATGGAAAAATAATGAAAGAATTTCTATTATATGTATTCCTCACTCAAAGAGTGAATAATATAGAATAGATATAGGCCACATGAGTAACTAATGTACCATAGTAGTGATCTAGAGATATCTAGACACTCACTGACAGAAACTAAAGTAATCTGCCACCTAGTCCTAGTTAATTGATCCATGCAATCATTTGTTAACTGAGTCACACATGTGAAAGTCACTCATGCATGGCAACCTCAATTTTATCACCAACTATTGCATGTGTTTATGTCACTTCCACACGTGTGACTTAGTTAACTGATGATCGCATGGATCCACTACTACGCATTGGAAAATTTGCGACGATCTAATTGCGACGTTATGGACAAAATTGGCCAGACTATCGCAAAATAGAGGAAAATTTAATTTTTTTCTCCATGCTACTTGATACCGTCACACTTGCAACATACTATTCAAATCGTCACATTAGCGATGACGTTCAGAAGATGTCACTCTTGCGACAACATCAAATGTGTGTCACACTTGCGATGGTGGGTACATTAGGTTGTCTTCCCTCAGCAGTCACCCACTATTTGAAAAAGTCAACATTGACTTGGTCAACAATCGTCAAAATTGCGACGTTGAGTCCATCGCACTTGTGATGGTCTTGACACTAGGTTCCCCCCCCCTAACAGTCACTTGCTATTTGACAAAGTCAACATCGTCGGAATTGCGATGTTATAAAATGTATAAATATGTTGCATTTTATGGATGTTGCGACAAGTTTGCTATAACAATGATAGTTCAAAAAGGGTATATGGTCTTCTTGGCGAACAAAAAACTTGTTTCTTTTTCATATGTTCTAATAGAAAAATATAATAGATATTCTATTATACACCACTCAAGTTTATAAGATAATTATTAGTATATGTTTTTGGGGAATAATGTCAGAAAACATTAGAGGTGGGAAAAAAATTAAAGAGGGTGAAAAGGGTGATGGTAAATGTTATTGCCCTTGCAAAAATTGTTGTACCATACGTCCTGAAAGAGTTTTAATAACAACAACTAAAAAACACTGTAGAAAATATGGGCAGATGGACAGGGGATCAAATGAATATCCTCCCATGGTAATTATATATATATATATATATATATATATATTCATTATATGTTTTAATATTGATTGTATTCTCAAAATTTTATACTATTTTATACATGCACTAATTTTTCATGATTGTTTGTAATTATAAAGTTAGATTTCCTCCCTAACTTTCTGCAGAAAGCACCAAGTAGTAGCAAAAATGATGTTGTACAAGATGAGGAACATGAAGTAGATAATGAAGATCAAGTTAATGATCCCATGGAAGTAGATGACAATAATAACATAGTTCAAGATGATGAAACAAATCAAATGATCCAAGACTTATTCAGTCATCCAGATGAGGATCATGGGGACATTAGTGATGGTATTTGTGATGAACTTCTTCTTGAAAAGGAAAATAAATGACTTTATAAAGGGTTAAGAGAAAATCTTCTCTCCACTACATTGCTGCTGGTGAGCTTAAAGGTTACGAATCATTTGTCGAACACTTGTATGACATAGATCCTAAGGTATGTAATATGTTTCATCACATATACATAAATGTTGACTTTCCCCCCCCTTTTTTAGTGTTAATTAATGTATAAAATAAAAATGCAATATTTACAATTACTATTCTTTACATTAACCAGTTATTTTTTTATGTTTTAGATTGTTAGGTGAATTTATGTTACCCTCGCCAAATATTTTACCTTGCACATATCGAGATTTACATGCCATTATGAAAAACATTAGAATGGAGTATCAAAGTATAGATGCATGTCTCGATGATCATATTATATATTATGGACAACATGCATAAAAAAAAAATGCCCGGTATGTGGTACCAGTGGATATCGAACCAATCAAGTAGCAAAAATGGTGCCTCGAAAGGTTCTCCGGCATATTCCCATAATTCCACATTTGCAACTACTGTTCAGGTGCCAAATCATAGCACAATTTATGGATTACCATGCACAAATGAGACTTGAAGATGATGTTCTTCGAATGCCTGCAGATGGTTATGCATTTAAGGAAATTGCTGCAAAATGGCCAGAATTTACAGATGAACCTTGTAATGTTAGGATTTCATTGGCAACTGACGGTGTTAATCCATTTGGAGAGCTTCGGTCTGTTTACTCAATGTGGCCTATTTTTGTTATAAACAATAACATTCCTCCTTGGATGTCAATAAAGAGGGAGCACATAATGTTGACAATGATTGTTCCAGGTATTTGTTTACATTAATTTTTCAAATGTAAATTTTTCATTTTTTTTTTGTTGCATAATATATTTTATTTATTTATTTACGTATATATACATACCATGGTAGTAATTTCGTGTAATTTCAAACAATTAGGTAAGTACCAAGTTAAAGATATGAATGTGTATATCGAGCCTCTTATCGATGAGCTACTAAATTTATGGAAGGGCATCACTATGTATGAGATCTATAAACCAATTGGACATAAGAGATTTCAATGTTCTGGAATAGTTTTATGGACAATTCATGATGCCCTAATACTAACACATTTTTATGGTATGTAACGTTCCATATTGCATGCTTGAATAATATATAATTATTTGAATATATCATGCATGTTTTTTAAATAATCCTTTCGTATATTAATAATTCACATTAATCCATTTGTTGGAGGTCTTCAAACAAAGGGTAAGTCCAATTTGTGGTCCTAAGATGAAATCTCGCCGGTCAAAAAGTTTAGGAAAGGAGGTGTTTGATGAGTATAGACACTTCCTCTATAAGAACCATAAGTATCATACTACTGAAAAATATATTTTCAATGGGAAACAAGAGATTGGACTAAAACCACATAGAATGACACCTCGCCTATGGAAGTTGGCATATGACTGAATTAATCCTCGAGGTATGCATTTTGTTTATTGATCATAAATGAAATCATGTTTTGAAATTTTATTTTAATTATTCAATTTATTTTACTGCATTTGATAAATAGTGTTCTGATTTTTTTTTATGCTTCATCAATGTCGTCATCGTGAAGGTATTAATAATGGGCTTCCATGAGGAATGAAATGTTATCCCACTCAATTCATGAGGTTTCCTTACTATGAGGAGCTAAAAATAGTTCATTTGTTTGATACAATGCATATCGAGAATAACGTGGCAGAAACATTATGGAGAATCATAGATGGAAGGAGGGATAAACAAAAAATTGTCAAAATTTGTAATGGCATTCAGGAAGCCAATCATGCAATGAAAAGTGTGATCCGATAAAATAATGATGGAGACCAAAATAACCTTCCATAGTTATTAAAAGAGAAACAAAGCAATGGTGTAAAAGAGGTCATTCAAATAATTAAATTTTCCACATGTTTTTGTTCAAACATAAAGAATATCTTAATGAAGAAAGGAGAATTTGGTGGGGTAAAAACACATGATTGGCATGTTAATGTTTATGCCATTATTATAGTTCTTTGCATTTCAATAGATAAGAGTAACATAAGAACAAGATCACTGAGAAATACACATTCACAAGAGACATAACATTTATCCTGGGAAACCCTCTAGGGAAAGAAAACCCAGTAAAAACTTCCTTATCATAAATTGCCAATACGATGTCAAGAGATAACTCAAACCAATACATATAGTCCTCTCCAAAAGATGCGCCACTCTTCTCCCTCTCTCCTTTTCCGGTAACAGATCAGAACTTGTCTCTCAAACTGAGCAAGTGAGTTGTGTTCAAATGAGGGCTATCCTCCTTTATTTATACAAGTTCTGGCATGTGTGAAGTGTCTCTTCACTGGCAGGGCTGACTTCTTAATCCGGGTGGGTAAACACACCTTTATTATATTTCTGGGTCTTCTTATTAACTGCTAGGG
>JASDQU010736692.1:608388-625284 GCA_032191745.1 Picea mariana | reverse complement strand
GTTTTGTTGGGGATCTTGATCCCAACATCTTTGCAGAAGTTCACGAGCTCTTCTGAGGTATATTCTCCTCCATTATCTGACCTGAGTATCTTAATCTTCCTTACAGAAGGGTTCTCTTATCAAGGCTTTGAATTCCTTGATCTTGTTGAACACTTCAAATATATCTAGGTCTTTTACCAGAATAATCATTAATGAACGATACATAGTATACATACCCATTAATGGAGGATGATGGCATTGGGCCACACACATCTGAATGGATGAGTTTCGGGACTCCTTCTGTCTTGCTGTCCCTCTTCGGAAATAGGTTCTTGATGTTCTTCCCTTGTGCACATCCATTGCATACGCCTTCATGGTCACCTTTGAGTTCTGGTAAACCTGTGACCGCTTTGCATATGTATGGTAGCACCTTGTAGTTGAAGTGAGCTAATCTTCTAGAGTTCACATGGATTCTTCAATAGCGTGGGTCATGGCAGCCTCTGAGTGACCCTTTAGCTTATACAAGTCACCTTCTTCTCTTCCAATGATGATTGCTTCATTTATGGTCTCTTCTTTAGCATGTTTCCTTCTGCAACCTTCGCTATAGCTTACTCATGTGACCTAGAGCAAGGTCAACAAAACAACAAGAAAGAATAATATCCTTCTTGATAATATAAAGCAATAGCACGAACAATCATCACAGTAGCTCCTTTAGAGCTATCACATATGATTTATCTGAAGCAAATATTAAAGGTAAGGAATACAATACAAAATGAGGTCAACACTCTCATAGTGTTGTGACCAAGCATTCTTCCTCGAACTAACACACGAGGTTTCTCCTTGAGGAGGTGTTAGTTGTATCAGGCAAAGTATTTACCTATATATGCTCACATGCTATCAAGTATAATACTTTACAAAGACTGTTGTCTCAACTATAGTCATCAACTTGTCATGTGTACCTTTGAATCTTGATTAATCAAACCTAGAGCCTTGTCCTCAAGAATGAGTGCTTGCTTTTCTTCCAGGTCTCCTTCACTCAAGTGACGAGTGCTTTCTTCAACCTGTCTTTTGTACTAAGACAATACGCTATCTTGACAAAAGTTTAGGTTAGAGGATAAGCTCTATGATTAACTTTCAATCCTTCTAATAATTTGATCATAGCTTCAATATGCAACACTGTTTAAGATAACGTCATGACAAATAGATGTATATCAGAATAATCACACTTGGGTTGCATCATTCCTCTGAATGTGTTGGATCTTGAGATCCTTCTGGGTCTATGGCAAGAGATCCCTTCTCCTACAAATACTCTTTAGGGTTTAACTATTAAACATATGTAAGTACATACCTTTGATAGCATTTGCAAGTAATGGCTCCATCTGGTAGCAGGGGTAATCATTGCCAACTCTTGAGAAAATTTCAAGGGTGATTGCAACTGGTTCTACGGCTGCAACTGCAACTGGTTCTGAGACTGCAACTACAACTACAACTTAGGGTTTTATGAGGAAACCCTAATTTTTCAAACTTCGAGTTTTGAAAATCTGATCTAGGGAATAGATGTGCTAAGCTGAGGCGAGTTAGCTGGTGCAGTCGAATTTCGAAAATCCAACTTTTACCCCCTCAAACTTGATCTGCGGATTTCTGGACTGGTGCTTTTGGTTTTCTAGTACTTCTGGTACTCTGGTTTTCTGGTACTTTATGAAACTAGGGTTTCACTTTCTGGGAGATCTAGCCACTGAAAAGGTGCGCTCTAAGTGCCAAAAGGATCCTTGGGGGAGGGCACAACTTTCTAGGTGGTTTTGGAGCTGAAAAGCTTCACTTTTGAAAAACCCTAATTTGCAGGTACTGCAACAGTGACGTTTTTCTCTTGCAAAATATGCTTCCTTCAGGTTGGCTCTGATACCATGTTAATGTTTATGCCATTATTATAGTTCTTTGCATTTCAATAGATAAGAGTAACATAAGAACAAGATCACTGAGAAATACACATTCACAAGAGACACAACATTTATCTTGGGAAACCCTCTAGGGGAAGAAAACCCAGCAAAAACTTCCTTATCATAAATTGCCAATACAATGTCAAGAGATAACTCAAACCAATATAGATAGTCTTCTCCAAAAGATGCACCACTCTTCTCCCTCTCTCCTTTTCCAGTAACAGATCAGAACTTGTCTCTCAAATTGAGCAAGTGAGTTGTGTTCAAATGAGGCACTAACCTCCTTTATTTATACAAGTTCTGGCATGTGTGAAGTGTCTTTTCACTGGTAGGGCCAACTTCTTAATCTGGGTGGGTAAACCCACCTTTATTATATTTCATGGTCTTCTTATTAACTGCTGGGGACGACTTCTTATTCTGCCTATTATAATTGTATGTTGACCAATCCGCAAAAGGGGATTTGGTCCTAATACAATTACCGACATGATTAATCCACAATGGGGATTAATCCTATAAATAATATATCAAATAATAATAAGAATACTCTTTGCAGTTACATTATTTCAACATGGCATACCTTCATTAAGGTAATTAATGATTTTAGTATTCATATTTATATATTGGTCGTATAATTTTTTTGAGATTTTTATTTTTTTTGTCTAGTTTTGAAACAAGTAACAATTCTTTTCTATTGTTACAGTATGTTCTACCTCTATCTCTCCCAAACGACTTTGACAACAATGCCAAACAAGTTATATACGATCTTGGAAAATACATGAGGTAAGTAGCTGCAATATATACGCAAAAAAAATATTCAATTTTTTGTTGTACTTAATGACTTGTTGATCCAGGTGGATATCGATGGCCACCCACCTTTTTCGACTGGCTCAAAACATTTTTCTGGCAATTTTGGCAATTTACTATTTTTAGCAATTTTGACTTCCGAGGCCATTTTGAGGGCCCAAATGAAGGTTTTTTGGGATAAATGTTCTCAATGATATCCAAAGGCATGATTGAGCCCCCAAAATGAATCTCCTCAACAATACCTTTCCAACGGGCTATCACATGCGTAAAACAAAGATCGTATGCAAAAGTTATGACCCCGGGGACTTGATGCACTAACTTACCCAAATGGGGCCCACAAGAATTTTGGCGCTTCATCTCCTAGAGTTAGGTTTTTGGATGTCTAGGACTTTTGGCATTCTTGTTTATTGTAAAAAGGCCTTCAGAGCCTCATTGTAATCATATTCTTGCGAATGCGAGTAGCCATCACATCTCTTCTCAGAGATAAGCTTCCACCATTCTAGCGAGTCTTTCACTCTATATTTTTATAGTCGCTGTAAATTTATTTCATTAATAGATTTCATGTATTATTGTATCTCTGTGTTTATGGTTGCATCTATAATATATTTATGTTATATTATTGGATATACGCAATATCTCTGTACATTTCTTTATTATATCTCCGATTTCATTTCGTGTCGAAAATAATCCAGATCAGTGGTATCAGAGCAGACTGCTCTTGATCATTTTTTTTTCAGTGCATGTCCTCGACGAGGTCTGAGTATAACAATTTGGGTTTCGATCTTGTTTCTCTTGAAGACAATCACTCTTTCACACCCAAGAAACCCTCAATGGCAGAAGAAAATAAAAACGACGGAGCAGACGATCCTATCAATCTGTTGCTTGAGTAAGCTCTCACGCAACAGAGGGATGAAATGATGGAGAATTTTTCCCACATCGTTAAATGCTTGCCGATAGAATCAGGAGCATATTCATCAAGTGACCACTTTGGAGGCACCTTGCCTTTCAAGGTACAAGTTAATTTTGATATTCCTGTATTTGAGGGACATATAGATGCAGAAGCCCTAGAAAAATGGTTAACTCTGGTAGAAGGTTATTTCTCTGTTCACAAATTTTCCGACAAAGAAAAGATCACCTTCACACTCCTTAAAGCTCTCCCCCATGTCAAACATTGGTGGGAAACTTATGGAGAGCAAATTTCAATAGAGGAGTCTAAAATATATGGGGCCGATCCCTCTTGGGATTTTTTTGTGGATGCGGTAAAGGAACAATATTACCTTATTGGCAACTATGAGGACCAGTACATGAGATGGACCACACTAAGGCAAGAGAGGGGCCAAGTAGTTCCGGAGTTCACCAATACCTTCCATACCTTGCACACCAAGCTGGGTATCAAATACTCTAAACGACATTTGGTTCTGAAATACCGTGGGGCTCTACACAGATACATCCAAACTGAAATGGATTTTCTGGACATCTCATCACTCGATGCTGCCTATCGATATGCTATTAAAATCAAGTAGAAATTTAAGCACCAGAACAAACGGGATTTTGGTTTTGCAAATCCACAACAACCAAAGTATGACAAAGACGTCCCTAACAAACAGTCTCCTAAAAACTAGTCCAAGCCACATGAAAAGAAGGATCATGGGAAGACAAAGAAGGACACCGGAAAATGGTGCAATTTCCACAAAAGCCCCTGGCACAACACTGATGACTATCGCTCAAAACAGTCATTGGTGGCCGAGATCAAAGTCAAGGAGTTGAACCCTGATTCAGAATCCGATTATGAAAATACTGGTAAAGGGCAGATCATTGACGCAGACCCCACTGCTATTGTCGCGACCGCAACAATTCAACCAGAAGAAACAACAAATCCTTAAGAGGGGGAGCGCCTTTTTCATTCACAAATGTGGGTGAAGGGGAGCCCACTGCATTTTATTGTTGATAGCGGAAGCCATAATAACCTCATCTTATCATAGGTCGTTAGATAGTTGGGATTGTCTACAACACCACACCCTTAACCATACAACATCGGGTGGCTTCGCCAAGGATGAGATATCCGTGTCGGCCAGCAATGTCGATTGTCATACGACATCCAACCCTTCAAGGATGAGGTATTATGTGATGTTGCCCCACTGGATGTCTGTGATGTTCTCTTGGGCCAGCGATATATGTGGAAGTGCCATGCTATGTATGAGTCTCGACCCCGTAGTTTCATTATTACTTTGGGGGGTCATCTCTATAGAATACTAGAGGTAGTTCTGACTATTTTTCCACCTAAAAAGTGCCGCAAGGTAGTATCTCATACTGCAAAATTTAGCTTCTTCACAATCTGCTCAAAAGAAGAACAGAAGGACACTGCAACCACTATAGCCTCACCCCAAGAACCTTCTATCCAATAGAAACAGGTCGAAAAGGCTGCAACAAAGCACAAAGATTCCTTCTGCACACCATCCTTTCATGTATCTTGACTTGTTGAATAGCCCCAGTCTCAACATGTTCGTGACATACTTCCACAAACTGAGCAGCGCGACGTCTCCAGCAAGGCAAGCTGCTCACCAAGATGTAGATCCAGCAAACGCTTTTCCCTTTCCCCTGGGAACTCAACGCAATGGATACCATTGCTTCCCAAGGAGGGAGGATTGATCTAGGTGGATATCGGTGGCCACCCATCTTTTTCGACTAGCTCAAAACATTTTTCTGGCAATTTTGGCAATTTACTATTTTTAGCAGTTTTGACTTTCGAGGCCATTTTGAGGGCCCAAATGAAGGTTTTTCGGGATCGATGTTCTCAATGATAGCCAAAGGCATGATTGAGCCCCCAAAATGAATCTCCTCAACGATACCTTTCCAACGGGCTATCACACGCCTAAAACGAAGATCGTATGCAAAAGTTATGACCCCGAGAAGTTGATGCACTAACTTACCCAAACGGGGCCCACATGACTTTTGGCGCTTCATCTCCTAGGGTTAGGTTTTTGTATGTCTAGGACTTTTGGCATTCCCGTTTATTGTAAAAATGCCTTCAAAGCCTCATTGTAATCATCTTCTTGCGAATGCGAGTAGCCGTCACATCTCTTCTCAGAGATAAGCTGCCACCATTCTAGCGAGTCTTTCACTCTGTATTTTTACAGTCTCTGTACATTTCTTTCATTAATAGAAATCGTGTATTATTGTATCTCTGTGTTTATGGTTGCATCTATGATATATTTCTGTTATATTATTGGATATACGCGATATCTCTGTACATTTCTTTATTATATCTTTTATCTCATTTCGTGCCGAAAATAATCCGGATCAAATGTGTTTTACTTGTAATGTAATATGTATTATGTTTTGTTGAAACATGTTATTTTCTTGTGTCATGATCTATAGATGGTTGTCAATGAAAGAAATCCATGAAGAAGATATAAAGTATTGGAAGAGAGAAATTCCTTGGCTAATGTGTGAAATGCAGAAGTATCTACCTCCATCATTTTTCAATGCACAAGAACACTACCTCATACACCAAGTTGAGGATATTGAAATGTGTGGACCTGTACACACAAGGTCAATGTGGATGGTGGAGAGGCACTTGAAATCATTGAAGGCTTTGGTTAGACAAAGAGTACGTCCTGAGGGTTCTATGGTGGAGGGATATATGGTATATGAATCCATGGTGTATATTAGTTACTATCTTCCTAAATTAGCAGCGCAAGCTATGCATGCAGTGGATTGCATTTGGGATGTGAACTCCATCAAAAATTTTGAAGGGGAGCAGTTGTTGGGGAAAGGTACAATGAAGAAAGTGAGAGGTAATATTTAAATTGTGGATATTTGTAATAAATATAAATTTTCATTTTTTTGTGTATATGATCATACTCATTTAATATTTATTCCTTCATCATTTATTAATATTAATCATGGTTATAACTAATATTTAATATTAGTGAATTGTGATTTTTTGATCCGTCAGTTGCTCAAGATTGGGATGCACTACATTTATACATTGCAAACAATCTTGACTAGATGAAGGTATGGATTGATAGATATAAACAACATCATGACGATAGGTTATCATGGAAAGATCTGTCTGAATTGGTTAGAGAAGCTCGTCGTAATGGATATTTTGATGTTACACAGAGAGAAATAGATTTAACATATTGTTTGAAAGATGGAAAGGCAAACAAATTCACCCATTTTATTCAATTATTTTATATTATATTAATGTGACTGTATGTGTTTTTTTTTCATATTATACTTTCCAAGTTATATAAATTTGTTTATTATTAATTGACAATGCATCTTTTACATGTCTGACATATTGCAATTGAAACACCACAAAGCTATGTGGTGCAATGGTCATAAATTTCTCATCAAACAGTTGGATGAAACTAGAAAAAATTGTAATAGTGGGATAACTGCAATATTCTAGGTCACTAATGTTTCCTCTAGGAGTGACAAACGTCCTCGAGAATATGAAAATAGATACTGTGGGTTTTTGAATGATATAATTGAGTATGAATTTAATTCCTTCAAATTAGTTTTGTTCGATGTCAGATGGTATAGGTTACGAATGCATGAACATGATGAGGAAAGAACTGTTATTTAACATGCCAAAAAATTTACGATGATTAAAACAACGATTTTTGAAAAATAAAATGACTGCTATGTTTTTCCAAGTCAATGTGAACAAGTCTTTTACTCAAAGGTTCTAGGTAAGAGGGATTGGTCATTTGTTGTTAGATATGATCCAAGAGGAAGGCTAGTAAAGTATACTATAGATGAAGAAGAAAATGATGAAGAGTTAGAGTAGGAAGAATATGGGTTGACAGATGAAGAAGACGGAGAAGATGAACCGGGCATAGGAGACAATGCGCCAATTCTTGATGATGATATCGATGAAGATATGCTCGAAAATGACATTGATGACGATGATGATATCATCAATCCTTTCAACATTGTTTTTGAACTAGATGTTGATACAAATGTCGAGTTGGATGATCAAGAAGAAGATACAGAAGAAGGATGATACAAATGTTGCATTGGTCGATGAGGTACGTAACTATATATTTTAATTTGTATGAATTATTCTCTTCAAATACTTTTTTATGTGGGTTAATTACATGCTTTTAAGTTTTATTTCATTTTTGTTTTGGTAGTTTCTATGCATGATTACTATGTTGCTTTTGCTTATTTTTTATTTTATAGATTGGGTATTGGGGAATTAAGAGTGATGTGAGGGGGGGGNGAGGAGGCGCCATATGAGCTTCCACCTTCACGTGGTTGGCCTTGTTTAGTAGAGAATAAATTATTCTCGAAACCAAGATAATTTCATTCATTCATCTTTATACTCAAATATCACTCACATACCCACTCTATATATCAACTCATGATATTTCGTATTTGAATAATGATTTCGTACTAATATCAATCTTTATGGAGAAAAAGAGTACTTAGACGAGAGAAAGAAACAAAGACATAAAATAACTTGAAGCTTATGAAATTAATCAAGTACTTATTTTATCAACATTATTGCGCCATGCCCTTACAGTACTAGTAGATGCGGGGACGTGCATCTCGGTTGTATTTTAAAGTAAACAACTAAAAGACATTGTACTAGGGCTAGATCAATACACGATGGACAACAATAACCTGTGAATGGGGCCAACATTGAAATTCTTTCAAAATGTTTCTGTATGCACTGAAATTTGACATGGATAGACTGTTCGCATGCCTTGACGATATGGAAGGGTTTCCAGACTCAAATATTATTCACACACCCATTCTATATATTGACCCATCTCGTTCTCATTTTGTTTTAATTTTCTCGATCGAATTTTAAAGGAAACAACTATTAAAAGACATTGTACTAGGGCTAGAGTAAATGATGGACAACAATACTGACCTGTGAATGGGGCCAACATTGAATTTTTTTCAAAATGTTTCTGTATGCACCAAAATTTGACATGGATAGATTGTTCACATGCCTTGATGATATGGGAGGGTTTCCATACTCAAATATCACTCACACACCCACTCTTTATATTCATCGTCTGTGTCGTTCAAAACCAACATCATGCCAATTAGGCCCATGATTTTGGTCGTGGCGAGAAGAAGGCGATAGATGAGATTTCGTATTTAAAAAATGATTTTGTACTAATATTAACCTTTATGGAGAAAAATAGTATTTAGATGAGAGAAAAATACAAAGACATAAAATAACTTGAAGATTGTCAAGCGATTAATCAAGTACTTCTTTTATCAACGCAATTATTGCGCCATGCCCTTGTAGTACTAGTAGATGCAGGGACTGCATCTCAGTCGTATTTTAAAGGAAACAACTAAAAGACATTGTACTAGGGCTAGATCAATACATGATGGGAAACACTAACCTGCGAATGGGGACAATGTTGAAATTCTTTCAAAATGTTTCTGTATGCACTGAAATTTGACACGGATAGACTGTTCGCATGCCTTGACAATATGGAAGGGTTTCCAGACTCAAATATTACTCACACACCCACTCTATATATCGACCCATCTAGTCCTCATTTCATTTTAATTTTCTCGGTCAAATTTTAAAGGAAACAACTATTAAAAGACATTGTACTAGGGCTAGAGTACATGATGGTCAACAATATTGACCTGTGAATGGGGCCAACGTTGAAATTCTTTTAAAATGTTTCTGTATGCATTGAAATTTGACATGGATAGACTGTTCACATACCTTGACGATATGGAAGGGTTTCCAGACTCAAATATTACTCACACACCCACTATATATATCAACCCATATCGCCCTCGTTTCGTTTTATTTTTCTTGGTCGTATTTTAAAGGAAACAACAATTAAAGGACATTGTACACGGGCTAGAGTACATGATGAGCAACAATACTGAGTTGTGAATGGGGCCAACATTGAAATGTTTTCAAAATTTTTCTGTATGCATTGAAATTTGACATGGATAGACTGTTCACATGCCTTGATGATATGGGAGGGTTTCCAGACTCAAAGATCACTCGCACACCCACTATTTATATTCATCGTCTGCGTCGTTCAAAACCAACATCATGCGAATTACGCCCATGATTTTGGTCGTGGCGAGAAGAAGGAAATAGATGATATTTCGTATTTAAATAATTATTTCGTACTAATATTAATCTTTTTGGAGCAAAAAAGTACTTAGATGAAAGAAAAATACAAATACATAAAATAAATTGAAGCTTGTCATGCGATTAATCAAATACTTCTTTTAATAACATGGTTATTGCGCCATGCCCTTGCAGTACTAGTAGATGTGGGGACGTGCATCTCAGTCGTATTTAAAGGAAACATGTAAAATACATTGTAATAGGGCTATATCAGTACATGATGGGAAACAATAACCTCTGAATGGGGCCAACGTTGAAATTCTTTCAAATTGTTTCTGTATGGTCTGGAATTTGACATGGATAGACTGTTCACATGCCTTGACGATATGGAAGGGTTTTAGACTCAAATATTACTCACACACCCACTCTATATATCAACCCATCTCGTCCTCGTTTCGTTTTAATTTTCTCGGTCAAATTTTAAAGGAAAAAGCTATTAAAAGACATTGTACTAGGGCTAGAGTACATGATGGGCAACAATACTGACCTGTGAATTGGGCCAACATTAAAATTCTTTCAAAATGTTTCTGTATGCACTAAAATTTGACATGGATAGACTGTTCGCATACCTTGACGATATGGAAGGGTTTCCATACTCAAATATTACTCACACACCCACTCTATATATCGACCCATCTTGTCGTCATTTCATTTTAATTTTCTTGGTCGAATTTTAAAGGAAACAACTATTAAAAGACATTGTACTAGGGCTAGAGTACATGATGGGAAACAATATTGACCTGTGAATGGGGCCAACGTAGAAATTGTTTCAAAATGTGTTTGTATGCACCGAAATTTGACATGGATAGACTGTTCACATGCCTTGACGATATGGGAGGGTTTCCAAACTCAAATATCACTCACACACCGATTCTTTATATTCATTGTTTGTGTCGTTCAAAACCAACATCATGCCAATTAGGCCCATGATTTTGGTCGTGGAGAGAAGAAGGCGATATATGAGGTTTCATATTTAAATAATGATTTCGTACTAATATTAATCTTTATGGAGCAAAAAAGTACTTAGATGAGAGAAAAATACAAATACATAAAATAACTTGAAGCTTGTCATGCGATTAATCAAGTACTTCTTTTATCAACACAATTATTGCACCATGCCCTTGCAGTACTAGTAGATGCGGGGATGTGCATCTTGGTCGTATGGGGCCAACGTTGAAATTCTTTCAAAATGTTTCCGTATGCACTGAAATTTGACATGGATAGAATATTTACATGCCTTGACTATATGGAAGGGTTTCCAGACTCAAATATTACTCACACACCCACTCTATATATCGATCCATCTCGTCCTCGTTTCATTTTAATTTTCAACCCATATAGTGCCTTTATCTTAACCCTCTTCACTTGCAACCTTTTAGTGGTATGTTATTATATTTACAATGTACATACTTATAAAGGTCCAATGGTCATACTTCACTTAGACCACATATATTTAGGCTTATAGTCAATTCATCATTATATGCACTTTCATAATATAGGGGTCAAAATTGGGGTGTAACACACCTTGTAAGACATCCAACACACTTCATATGATAAAATATTTATCACATGCAATACACCCACCAAAGAGGAATTTTTTCTTGACACCCATGCCATCACTCAGCCCCCTTAAGGTCCTCTACTCTATCTTTCAATGTCAACCAAAACTATCGCCATACATACATCAAACACTTTGGTGACCTCATTCTTTCTCCACCTCAAACATACTAACAATAAACATTTTCATTGTCATAGCATGTCGATATTAGAAAATGATAACTCATCGCATAACAATGTTGCATTAGACCATATATGAAGCCTTGCAACTACACGCTTTGCTTGGTTTTACCATGAAATGAGTTCTTGAACTTTGGACCTATCAATAAGTGATATTACTATAAAACATTTGCAAGAAAAATTCATCATTCTCCACTTGTAGAATGTAGATTACGTGAGTTCCTCAATTGAGCTTCATGGCACACTTGATCTCTCTCCTGACTAGTCAAGGTGCATTTGGAACAATACAATGAAAAACTTTTTTAATGGAACTAAGTGTTCCTTGATTTCATTTATACTACCATTTCCAAGTGGCACATCATGTACATCAATGATTCATAGAATGAATTAGCCTTTAGCAGGGTGTTCTAATCATCATGGTTGACCAATTCTATTTGGTCATCAATGCCATGTCCTAATGAAATTTATTGCCTAAATGAAGCACATGCTTGGCTAGTTATTTATACAACACAACAAAACCCCAACATATGGTCATTATAATGAGTATTAGAATGCATACCCTAGGCCAACCATTACTAATGATTTTGCCATTTTTTTCGAATACATGCTTACAACTCCACTTGGATTTCTATCACCATGGATTTTTGTTCCTTTCTCATTGGTTTCTTTAGCCTACCAACACCCAAGGACTAGATAGTGTTACATGAATCTTTCAGGATGCAATAATGTTTCACGATTGAATGAACATTGATAATGTGATTGTGATTAAAATTAACTTAGTTGGTGTGAGACAATTTATTCTGATTTTTAGTGTGCTTCTTAATCTATGTGGGATAGATTGAGTGGAGTTATTAGTGTATGGAATCCATATGTGGTGTAAGTATTACCAAGTATACAATCAAGTGTGTGCATCCATTCAACACACAAGATCCAATAGCAAGATCCTTCAACCATTCATTTGCATGCCACTTGGTAGGCATGTTGAACTCTAGGCTTTGGCAATTTGTTGTCATTAGATCACGTGATTGACATATCAACCCTCAAAATGAAAGTGTCACCTAGCATGCACTTTTTTTTTGATTTCATATTTCTTCTTGAATGAAGGCACAACTTTCAATATGTACCCACAGCCATTTTATAGTATGTAATTGTGTCAAAGCACATTTTCTCACTCAACATGTGCTTAGGGTAGGTTTATGACTGTAATGAACATTTAATGTGGTCATGATATCATTTTGTGTAAATATGAGGTTAATTATGTTAGATAAATAAAATGAGAGTGGATTAGTAATTTTATGTTTAAGATCTACTTCACTACTTCTAGTCTCATTATAAAATCATTTCATGTGATAGTTCTTTTATTCTTCGTTACCATGCAATTTTGTTATTCTTACTATTTGAGTGCATATTAGAAATACAAAAATACAATAGTTTAATCATTCTACAAAGACTCCTTTTCACAAACACAATTTTATTAGATGAAATTTATTGAAGTTAAGAGTTCAAAGGGTTTTTAAATGTTATCAAATGTGATTATATAATAGATAATAAACTTATTAGTCTCCAATTTATATTAATACAATTAACTTTGAAACTTATTAAAAAATGTGTCAATTTTTTATTGTAATAAAAATACAAATTAATAATAAAATTATTATTATTATTTATTTTATATTCTAAATCCAACTTGAAATTAATGACAAAACTTCAACACTACTGGGTTTTATTTTAAAATCATGTGTTTTTTGGTACTAGAGATTTAAAAGCAATGAAATTTATTCTATAATTTTTTGAACTTTAAATGAACAACAAATCTTCATAGTTGTTGCGTTCTATTTTGACATTTAAATTTTTAAAAGTAATGAAATTTGATCATCCACTTTAAACAGTATAAGAAATGACAACTTTTAAAGGAAAATTTTCAGTAATTTGTAAGTCTTGAATTAAATGTAATGTTGTATAAGTTCTTTCAAATGATTAGATGATGTAAGCACATCATCCTTAAATGAGCAAGCTTGAAGATTATATATACCTATGTTAATGCCATTATAGATCTCTTCATTTCTCTTCATTAAGTATCCAAGTAATTGCCAATTTGGAAAGATGAACTAACAATACCATTCAAGGTGACACTAACGTGTATTGATAAATAAAGAAGATGATGATGGGCCATTACCCTAAAAAATGAGTGACTAGATCCATACTCAATTAACACCGAGATAAATCAATCCACTTTGTACCAAATTTAACCTCGATTCCACTTGATCTCCACTTGGTGAATCAACAATTCTACCCAAGTCAACTTCGATTAGACTTGTCCTTCCAACAATTCCACCTAAATTTACTTTAGTTTAAACTGGCTACTCAACAATGTTACCCAATATGACTTCAACTTGACATAGTGGCTTCAACTCCTTTATCCAAGTTAAGCTATCTCCATCACTCAATAAATCTACTAAGGTTGACTTTGGCTCCAATAGAATACTCAACAACTTTATCAATGTTGACATCAACTTGACTTGGTAATTCAATAATCAAACAAAGTGGTTAAATCCACTTTAACCAAGTTAATCAACAATAGAACCACTTGAGTTAATGAAGTCAATTTATTGATGGTTCATCCATTGGGGTTGCAAGCTAGGAATCAAACCTACTAGAAATTGGCATTGGTAAGAGGAATGAAATTATGATTATGTTCAAAATTATCCAGTTTTCGTTGGAAGTGTTATCCCTCATTTTACATGAGGCCTACATTAGTATTTTTTCACTACTCTTGTGATTTTCATCACAAAGGTAGGTTTACAAGTTGATATTTGGATGACCTAGGGGTTGTGATGGAATTTGATGAGACTATTAGTGATGTAGTCACATATGGCTAGATGATGTTGATGTTCTAGTTGTCTTGGTGATTGCTTTCCTTTCCTACTAGTATACTTGGTTGTGGAGTCCCTACGATAATTGGATGGTTAATGATACATGTTGATGTATGACTCCCTTGATGGAACACCCTAGCAATTTTTGGCTAAGCTAATATTGTATTGGCATCTTTGTTTGCCTTGAATTCTCCCCTTGATATCACTTGATTTCACATTCATTTAGGTTGATATGCTCTAGCATGGTGTGATGTTCATGAGGTGAATTCCCTTGCTCATGTTGAGGATTCATACACATATCATGGTTTTTTATGACATATATTATACCCTCTTGTCGAGTGTTTCCCTCTTCTACATATTTTTATTCCCTATTACTTGGTGGAGGAGCCTACCATGGAGTGCCCTAGCCTTACGAGATGATTTCACACTTGTTTAGGTTTTAATTGGATATTACTCATCATCCCATGTGGAGCGGTCACCCTCCTTGCATACATATTAAGGGATGGTCTTATTTACATGTTAAGGGATGGTCTTATTAATGATTGATGAGGGGATACCCCTTTCTTTATGGATTTAGTTGATCATTGAAGGCATTTCACATGTGTTCGTCATATATTTGATGCCTTATTTCATGGATCCACTTGCTTGGAACTTGTTTTGAGGAAGACATATTCCACCATTTGAGCCATTCTGCACTTTTCCATGCTTTGTTTGACAGGATGTTTCTCTTGGAGGTCTCACACTTTCTATCATTGGAGGTTTGACTTAATTCAAACTTCTAGTTTGTGGAGATGTCCACCTTTGGATGTTACGTTTCATACCTTTTATTTCTTGTTGATGGGACATCTCACATTGGTATAAGGAGGTTTCATGGTTTTATGTCCTAGATGAAGGAAGATGCCCACTTTTGGATGTTGCTTGCACTTATGTCTATGCTTATTATTGAGGACACTCACCTTTCTTGGAGCCTTATTGCACTTGCCAAGTCGCCTTGTGTTGTGACTTCTTTTTGTTACGATTCCTCATGTGGGCGCCCCTCTTTCCAACTCACCTTAAGTTGAATTTGGGCACCCAGCCTTTCCCAGGCCGTCTTGAAAAAGTTAAGTCGAAACCAAAATTACTCCTTATCCAACATCCGACTCATCTTCTTGCCTAGTGCTCCCTTGTGTGGTCATTTTCATGCCTTTCATGTGGGTGTGAGCACCTCTTTGCAACTCACCTTGCTTTGCGTTTGGGCGCTCTGCCTCATTTTTGTTATGATTCCTCTTGTGGGCGCCCCTCTTGCCAACTCACCTTGCCTTGCCTTTGGGCACCCTACCTTGTTTTCGTTACGATTCCTCATGTGGCTTCCCCTCTTGCCAACTCTCCTTGTGTTGCGTTTGGCCGCCCTGCCTCCTTTTCATTACGATTCCTCATGTGGGCGCCCATCTTTCCAAATTGCCTTGCGTTGCGTTTGGGCACCCAACCTTGTCCAGGTTGCCTTGAAAAATTTAAGTCGAAGCCAAAATTGCTCCTTATCCAGCATCTGACTCATCTTCTTGCCTAGTGCTCCCTTGTGTGGTCGTTTTCATGCCTTTCATGTGGGCGGGCACACCTCTTTCCAACTCACCTTGCGTTGCATTTGGGAGCTCTGCCTCATTTTTGTTATGATTCCTCTTATGGACGCCCCTCTTGCCAACTCACCTGGCCTTGCCTTTGGGCACCTTGCCTTGTTTTCATTACGATTCCTCATGTGGTAGCCCCTCTTTCCAACTCGCCTTGCGTTGTGTTTGGCCGCCCTACCTCAATTTCGTTATGATTCCTCATGTGGGCGACCCTCTTGCCAACTCTCCTTGCATTACATTGGGCACCCTGCCTCATTTTCGTTATGAATCCTCATGTGGGCACCCCTTTTTCCAACTCACCTTGCGTTGCATTTGGGTGCCCAAAGTTTCCCATGCCGACTTGAAAAAGTTAAGTCGAAGCCAAAATTTCTCCTTATCCGACATCCGACTAAGGATCACATATTAGTTTTAGCTCATTCCTTTTTAAACATGTGTACAAAAGAAACTAATGCCCAATTCATGGCTTACATAGAATTCACCTATAATGTGAGACACAAAATTTCTATAGAGAGAAAATACATGAAAATATAATAATAATAATAATAATAATAATAATAATAATACTAATACTAATACTAATACTAATAATAATCTATTTAAGGTCACGACCAAGCCATAAGCCAAATTGGTGTATGAGACCCCCTCCACCCAATGATTTTGACTAGTAAAGTCTATGGAGGTATACATACCCTAACCCCCTCTAGATTTGAACTTGTGACCTCTTAGGAGGAAACACATGTTCTTAACCATTAGGCCCATATATCAATATATAAATATATAATATATAAATATAATAAAACAATAAAACAAAAAAATAAACAAAACAA
>JASDQU010736692.1:568326-608284 GCA_032191745.1 Picea mariana | reverse complement strand
TATATATATATAACATAATATATATAATATGTAAACATAATATATATAATATATAAATATAATTAAACTAAAAAATAAACAAAACAAAAGAACTATAACAAAATAATACTAAAAAAAAATTTCAATATTGTACTCCTGCGCACATTCATGAGACATAGCAGAGCGCCGATCAGAAGCCAACAAAGTGTTGTTCAGAAGCCAGCTCAGTCGAGGAGACTAGGGCACACGGGACACAATGAGAAGGAAGATGGAGACATAGAATTAGGAAGGCCACTAGGCGAGAGAGCTGATCACGAGCAGGTTTACAAAGGAGAGAGAGCTCGCAAACGACATCGACCGAGAGAGAGAGCTTGAGGATAGGGTTAGGAAGGAGGCATAGCTCACGGAGGGAACCAAGAGAGAGATATTGAGGCAAACGTAGGGCGAAGAGAATGGTGAGTTGTTGAATTTCCCAATACCTCCCTTCATTTCATGGTAATAATGCATGACTAAAAACTAAGTAGGAATTAACTCAAATCTAATTCCTGGAAGGTTTTCTAGCTCTGAGGTTTTCTAACTCAAAACTAAGTAGGAATTCCTTCAATTATTTCAAGGGTTTGAATAGCTTCGATTAGTTTGGGTTGATGTCTCCAAGAAAGGGGTCCAAAAAGGATTTGGCATGGATGCAAGCAAGTGAATGTGGGTAGATGGATATGAGGCACAAAATAAAACCCTACTTATGATTCCATAGTGGGTAGATGAACCTTAGTCGGTCCTTCGCTAGGTGAAGAGAAGAGAGGGAGAAGAGATATACTCGTAGGTATTTGTTGAAGAGGGTCATTCCTTCAAGAATTGATATCGGGTATTTGATTTTGAGATCAACGACTTAAATGGTGGATATTCACTCCTAATATATGTTGTAAAAATTGTCAAAAAACTTGAAATTTATTACCAAAAACTGCCAAAAACCTTGAGATTTGTTACCAAAAATTTGTAGCATGTAGTTCTAGGAGTCTTCCTTGAGATTGAGGTTACAATGGATGTTCAACAATTTATATTGGGTCTTAAATTAGTGGAGATGTTTTGGATGAGAGTCATAATTTTCAAGGCATGAGATGGGATGGGTAATGGATAGTCTACAAGTAGGGAGCATAGATGGGTTGAATATGGTAGATTTCTTGGGTACTAAGGTCACCATGTTTACACCTCTTATGCCTTGGCAAGGTTAAGAATTTCCAGAGAACATAAAAATTTTAAATCCTTATGTGACATTCCTCTTATGAAACAAGGATTTGTATCATTTTTTATTTATTACATTGTTCTTTTCAATGTTGTATAAGTGTACTAATTAGTGAACTGTGACATTTGCATGGTATTTTTAAAATTTGGGTCATTTTGCTTCCATTTATCTTGATAATTATCTCATACTTTTTGTCATTAACAGTGCACACATAGTAATCTATCAAGAAATAATTTCTTTGCTTAAAACCTTTTGCTCCTTCCCATAGCTAGTTTTCATCGAAGTTGAAATTCTTGCATTTCATTTTCGTCTTGCATGGTTTAAAGAGTTGAGTCCAAATGCCATCAATTTCATGACCACTCCTTTGAGTAACAACAACCTAAAATCAAGGGCTAATTAAAATTTATCAAGAAAATTTTCTAGGGCTCTTCAAACCCATCTTAGCTTAGGTGTAGAGCTTTGTAATAGGATCATGAGAATAACTTTCCAAAGCTGCTAAACAAACATAAATCTTTGAGTTAGGGAGTGAAATTCTTTTGCTATATCACTGACTTTGGGAAGCCCTTCTAACACAAGGGTCAAGCACGAGGTCGCATTGGGGCCAACAGAGTAATCAACCTTGTTTTGTTGGTCTTAGTGTCGACTGTCCCCCCTCTTCTTTGGTATAGTAGGTGGTACCATAGAGGCCATAATATTTTAGAATTCCTACCCAAGGTGACAACACAGGGAAGGTGGTGTTGTACTTGGGATCGACGTTGGCTAGACTCACTCGAACTCCTTGGAGGTTTGCCCACTACTTGGTGAGATAACTTGCACCAGGGCGTTAGTTCGTTAAGTAGGTTGTCAATGTAACTTCCCCACTCACTGAAACTCAGCCACTTCACGCATCAATCCTGCGATGTTGGATTCCATGACCAAGTAGCGCTTCTTTGTGAGAAGGTTTGTTTGCATGCTTGACTACTAGATTAATTAGTGTGTGCTAGATAATACAAGTCTGAACAAGTAACACTATGGTAATCATTATGAGCTTACTGTGATACCAACAAGATACTAGTAATGAAGTAGAACCATTGTAATAATTAGTGTTACATCTTGATAGAACAATTCTTATGCATATCCAATTTCATTGACTATTCCAAAATATTGATTAAAGAATAGAGCATGTTAACTATAGTTTTAGAGTAATTTAGCCTTTTGATTTATCTTTTCTTTCAAAGAGTTCTAATATTAATGAGAAAAAATTTGTGTGTGCTTAATGACTAACATTTTTTCTAACCTTCTATAAATTACATAGAGCATTACTATTTCATCGTTTCCTACTAGCTTCCATTAATTTTTACATGTAAAGAGTTCAACCTATCTATTGTGATTGCACCTCTTTTAGTTGGACTTCATCGCTCTTTGCTATTGTGATTGACAATATCTAGGGCTTAATAATGTGTTTCATACATAAAACGGGGCTTTGTCTAGGGCTTAACACTCTCAACACAAGATAACATACACTTTACTCATCAGGACTATCAAAACACCAACATACTAAGTCAAATGGTAGAATAATGATTTGTAGGAACCCCAATGGTTTTACACCTGATATGATTGCAATGACACTATAGTTTCAAACAAGTCTCAACCTTCAACATGATTTGACATAGATAACTTGAATTGACTGAATAAACAAAATTCTTGGGCCTCTTGACCATAAGGAATTACTAGTACTAAAGCAAATAAACAAACACTCAAGGACCCAAAGACTTACTAGAAACAAACACACTGACTTGAATCAAACTTGCAAAGCAAAGAGAAACTAAAAACAAAAATGGTCCTAACCCATACAACTCCCTATTATAGGATCTAAATCAAACTTCATCATAAAGTAGAAAGATAAGGCTTCAAGTGAATGCCATTCACCCATCTAGGTTTAAGAACACCATCTAGCTCGACCCAGTGAACTACACCTAAGTCTCTAATTTACGCAACTATAAATGGTCCCAAGTAGTGAATTTGTAGCTTTCCAAGATTCTTTAAATATTTGTTGTCATATAAGAGGATCGAATCTCCTTTGGAAAATGACTTGGTCTTGATATAGTGATCACGCTATGATTTATACCTTTCCTTCTCTGCATATTGATGAAATCTACCATAAACTAATATTATTCTAATTGCATTAACTCAAATAGTTGTTTTGAAACTAGCTCTTTATATATCATATGAGTAGCATGGGAAATATAGATATAGGAACCGCAAATTCAATAGGAACAATAACCTCATGACCATACACCAACTAAAAAGGTGGTTTCTTATGTAATTTCTTGGTAGTGGTCCTATATTCCCATAATACTATAGGAATTCACATAGTTGTAGATGAACCTTCTGTAGTAGCTATTATGTACCAAAGTAGACTACATCTATTTAACATTAGTTGGTGTAAGTAGATTCATAATGACAACAATCATGGAAGGGTCCACCAATACTCCTTCCTTGCAGACAATGTGTCCCAACAAAATGCCAAATGGTACATAGAATATGCACTTCTTCAAATTTAGGGAGATCTAGAGTTGCCTACATTTATCAAACATTAACTTCAACAACCCAATATGTTCCTTCAACAATTTATATACAATTCAATCATCCATATATACCTCCAAAAGCTTGTGAATGAAATATCTAAAGGTTGTAATCACAATTTGAGAAAACATACCCGATGCATTCTTGAGCCCAAAAGGCATGAAATTATAAGCAAAGGATCCTTATTTCTAGTAAAGGTGGTCTTATTATTGTCTTCTTTTTCAATTCATACTTGATATATCTTTAAAAGAAATATATAAAGGAATAATCCTCTTTTCCTACAACTTGATCAATCACTTCATCACTAACAGGAGTGGGAAAAATATCATACACAACTAAAGTTTAAGCTTCTAAAGTCCACACAAACCTTAATGCCATGAAAGTCCTTATTGCTATGAATAACAATAGGAATGATCTAATTGGATTAATCTACTCGGAATATTAATCAGATTTACAATATTATGTCAAATTCTTTCTCTACCTTCTCCTTAACCCTGGGATTAAGATGATAGGGTTGATGGTTAACATTATTAACATCTGACCACAACTCTATCTTCATCTCCCCAAACTCTTTTTGAATCCCTTTCATCTCAGTAAAAATATACATAAACAATTCATTGTATTCTTTCAATAGGGACTAAATATTAGACATGGTCTTCTCATCCTTGTAATCTCCTTAGAAGCCATTTTACACCATCCTTCACTTCCAATATTGACTTTCTGCAACTTCAAATTCTAGTGATATATAATACTATTAACATCATTATTATTCTCTTTAATCAATTAGAGCCTTTACATGGAGATGCCTTCATCCGTATTTTTGTGTAAAAAGTTCAATTAAAAATTCTGTTGAAATTCTAAATTAGAAAATTAGTGTCTTGAACTTTAGAATTTGAGTACCAAGTACATGGATATGTCTTCATCCATATTTTAGGATTTATAGATGCATTGTCAAATTTTGTTTCTTAATTTGAGTACCAAGTACACAGTGTCACTAGCTAGGCTACACTAGAAAGAAACCACATAGATCAATATGGTGATAATGGCATCCATAGGTCCAACATTTCATTGGAAAGCGACCAATTATCTCTAGCTTTGAGATCAACGTCCCTAATAGGGGAGTGATTAGCGTGGTACCAAGTCAACGGTGTGCAGTATATGATTTTATCCCATTGTAAAAACACTTCAAGTTCTTAGTAGCTTTCATTGAACCCTTAGGTTTTCCATTGATGATTTTGTTTCCCTTAAGTTTATGCTTTCCTTTGTCCTTAGTCTTTACTGTAAAGGCACTTTTGGACTTAATCACCACCAAATCTTGGACTTGTAGCAACTTATCATTTTCTATGGAAAACTTTATTAACATCATAACCTCTCTATTCTTTGAGTGAAATACTTCTTGCCCATTCTCATCATCAGAGTTTCTCCTACCCTTTCTTGTGACCAATCCTAACAATCCATTGCATTGGAATCTGGTAATCATACATTGCATCTAGACATTGAAATTGTGACCATTGGACTTCTTACTAGGGTTCAACAATATATAAAATAAAAACACTAGTTTTTCTCAACAAATAAATGCCAAGTACCAATGGAATAATTTAACTAGTCTCAAGAAATCAAAATTCACCTCCAAAACTTAGTTGTGTAGACACATTGCTATACAACCTCACACTATACCTGATGATGCCACATTGGCATCAATCCAACACCACCATTATCTTGTTGGGTTCTAGTAGAAATGTTTTGTTTGTTTAATTGACTCTAGAAAACTATTTTTTGTGTAAAAAGTTCAATTAAAAATTCAACTGAAATTCTAAATTAGAAACTTAGTGTCTTAAACTTCAGAAATTTTACCTCTTTCCTAGAGTTTCCTAGATATAGTCCCTGAGAATTTACATCCTTAGGGCTGATATGAAATATAATAAAACAATCACAACAATAGATGAAATTTCACTTCTTAACAACTCTAATCCACTAGGCAATTCAAGAGAAAAGATATCAAGCTTATTCTACAAGTTTCAACATTCTAGGGAAATATTATCATGCATAAACTAGATCTGAAAGTCACTTTCTGTCATTGATGGTGTTATAGGAAGTACAAGAAAACATGTATTTGTCAGATCTATCTTCATCGAGTGAGGGAAGTTCAGGTAGAATAGAGGAAAGTGAGACATCTAGTAGCTCTAATAGGCAGAGATCAACTAGAGGTGAGAAGATCAGAAGAAAATTCCATAGACGCATGGAATTTTTTCTTGCGAAAGGGGGATCGTGTTATTATGATCATGAGAGCATAGACGACATTGAGGTGCCATTGAGGTACAAACATATAGTGAAACGATGGGTACCCAAGGATCTTCCTGAAATAAACACTGATTTTTGTGTAAACAAAAGGATATACTAGATTGCTCCATCATCATTACATGGTTTGAGGCCATTTTCCATGGATGGAATAAAGGTATGTTATGATAGATTAATTGTATTTATGGAGTACGTCGGAACCTCTTATATCTACAATTATTGGATACGAATAATCCAATATACAAAAAGTATGCGAAGATATGGCTTGGATGCAAATTATATACAACTAAAAGACAATGATCAAAATAAAGGAGCAACCACCTATATTGACGGAAGTCCAAAAGCAATGGGGAATATTACAGGGTTTATAAACAGTACACGACCCATGACCACAAATAAGCGACCCAATTGTGTATTTGAGGGGTGTGAAGGAAACTGTGTATTCATATGTGCAATAAAATTAATAGCCGGAGGGGAAGAGTTATTGATTGATTGCAATTTGAATCGAATAGATACAACCGTTGCTATTATGGGGGCGGTACGTATACTAATTTACCCAACCTGTAAGCAATGACTCTTATATTTTATGATTTTCATTATGTTCTTTATGGTGTTAATCCATTTGGAGAGCTTCGGTTTGTTTACTCATTGTGGCCTATTTTTGTTATCGACAATAACATTCCTCCTTGGATGTCAATAAAGAGGGAGGATTTCTCATACATTTGAATTTGTTTCTCATGATAATGATCATGGTTCTAATTTTACTGTAATGTGGCAAGATGATCGTGGTAAATCAAAAGTGGCCTCAGAAAAGGTAAACAAACAACAATTTTAGAATTGCATTTAATGTGCATTTTATTTCTGTGGCGATCAATTATTTTATTTGTTTACATAATTGAATTATCATTATTTTGTTGAATATGTAGTCGGCGGGCCATGGTGCTGATGATGATTTGATCGATGAAAGGGATTTGTATGAATCCCCTGACCCTATGGTTTTAATTAAAAAAAATATCAATAAAGCAAACAAGCAACTAGCTCACTTGTTAGATATTCTAGATCAAACTCCCGAGGTCGAAGAAAGGATCGAGGAAGTTATGAAAAGGATTAAGACATATAAGGTAATAACCATAATTTCAAGTGGTTTTATTTTTGTGTCATAAGATCAATTATGAAAGCTTGATTTTTAACTTTTACATTATCTAAACGAAAAATGTATTCTTTCTTATATAGAGATTTTTGGATTCTGTTGACCTCGACATACATGGTGTCGGTAGTAGTGGTGTTGCATAGACCCCACAGGGTCCCGACGTAGGCCCTCGTAAACATGCTAGGACACATCTATTCAGATCTCCACCTTCCACACCATTAAGTGGGAGCCACAACACACACACCGAGGAAGCGACCACACAGGTAGGCTCTAGAGGTGGTGACGGAGATGAGGCTGATGATTTGACCAACTATATGGTTTCTTTTCCTAAATCAAGATGTGTGACCAACATAGGGACCCTTAAGGGCACATTTATGGTCAACGAGGAAGGGCTTCCATTAAAGCAAGTTAAAGTCCCAGGTAATTTTTAAAATTTTAATTGTTTCATGTTCTCTATGTAGACAAATAAAAATCATCTAAATTATTATTTTTAAATTAATAATCATATAATCTTTTTGCGTGTAGGGAACAACAATTTTTATAGGTCCTTGGAGAATAAGGCATTGCTAATTTTTGGCCCACCATACGGGAGAGGTGGAATTCCCAGAATTCCAACCTCAAAAAATAATTGATGGATTATATTGAAAGCCTTTTTGGTGTAGACACATTTAATAAGACCTTGGCCACCATCGCAGCTGGCCAATATTTAAAATATACACAAGAAACGTATAGGAAGCACTCGAAAAAAACAATAGGTACGAGCATCCTCTGATGATTCCATAGAGGGAGTGGAAGGCCCTCATTGAGGATGCAAAAGAGAAGAAATTGACAGATGAAGGAAAAACACCCTCTAGTCCCAGAAGGTAAATTACAATTTCAATTCAATACCTTCAATTTTTTTTAGATGTAAATAAAAGTGTGGTATATATTAACATACTTGAAACTTTTGATGATAGGTTGACTGACACGTCAAAGAAAACAAAATAAAGGCTTGACAAATGTGGCCAACACAGGCTAGGCTAGGGTGATTACTTGAAGTTGTAGTCACGAATTGTAAGTACCCAAATATCTTATTTGTATCGCCTTCAAAATTTTAGGTAATTGCAACGAATAACATTAAAAAACATACTCTTATGCAATGCAAGATGACGAGTTCGGTAGTGAAACTATGGAGGAAGATCTCCAGCTTGGTTACAAGTACAACTATAAAGTTGTAGTTGAACACTAAAAAAGCTTGGGGCAGTTACCAAGAACCACTTTGCAGGATAAGGCAAATAAAATTCAATCCACAATAACCTTTATTATTAATATAATACAATCATGTTTGATATCATCAATAAATTTAATGTGTTACAACTTTGTTTTAATTAGGGGAGCAACACTGTCAACCAACGCACTAGTATTGGAGAACAATGCGTCGATAGTGGTTTGCAACCAGATGGTTTTCCCGTGTAGTCCAATTCCTCTGGGCTCCAACCCCATGATGCTGCTATGCCTGAGGCACATGATGATAATACGACTATATTTTAATCATATACTTAATAATTTTGTAGTTATACATTTTGTACTTCTATTTTTTTTACTTATACATTTATGATTGTCCTTATAGAGTTTGTGGTCTCAATGGAAGAGAATGTTGTACTTGAGGGTCGTACAGTTGAAGAGAAGCATGTGGGGTTGGGGGGGGGCAACCATTCCAACGGTGTCAACCAGTGCACTAGGTAAATAATGCCATTGCAGGTGTTTTTTTAAATATTACTGGACTAGTTCAATGATATTTAAAAATTGGCCATCTAAATTTTATATTTTTTTCTTTTGTAGGTGATGCCTCATCACAACTACCTCCATTACCCCATGATTGCCCCGCGACTAGGCGTTCTCTACGTGAGAGAATGCAATCATGATCAAATTTTGAAAAGCACCCAGAGAACGAAGACATAGATATTGATGAAATGCTTAGAAATTTTAGACCTAAGAAGAAGAGTTCGGCTAAAACTAAATGATGATGTACAATATTTTAATAATTATTTATAAAATCTGTTTTCTATGAAATACTTTTTTTTACTTGTTGGGTCGCCAAAATGCCATTCTTTTACCAACCTTTTACTTCACTTTTCACCATATTCCGCTTTCTCTCATCCTTACATTAAGACCATCTTCATGATTACATATGAGTTTAGACCTATTATTTTCCAAAGCATTCATTTTAGTATTTTGAGTGAGTTTATGATTAAATATTGGAAAAATAACATGTTTTCACTTATATATCAAAGTGGGATGAGTCTATGATGTTTATAGGTGCATTTTAATACTCCAACCAAGTCATTTTATGGAATAGAATAAAGTCTATTTTCACATCAATTTCCATTCTCTAGTTTTAGATGTAAAGTGCTTTAGTGTAGTGTATGATGTTGTGGAATAATTGTTACTTTGCTCTTAGAAGAATTGAGATCACTCCAAATGGATCAAGGAAACATTTTATTTCATTGTAAACAATTGTGAATATTGGTATGTATATATGTTTGTTTTTGATGTAAATATTTCAATAGATTTATATGATGGGTATTGGGGAATTGAGAGTGATGTGAGTGGGGGGGAGGGGCCATAAGAGCTTCCTCCTTCATGTGGTTGGCCCTGTTCAATAGATAATAATTTATTGGAGTCGTTTAATCTTGGAGCAAGCCTCCCTCGATGCAACAGAACAACAACAAAGTTAATGTTGAATTCGTTGTTGCAACTTCAAATCAAGGTAGGAAATTTGATCAAATATTCGACGCGCAGATCCAATAAATTATTCTCGAAACCAAGAGGAGATCATTCATGTATGTTCTGACACTCTCATAAAAATGCATCTTAGAGTAAATAATGTGCTACAAATATGACTTGTATTGATTTTGTAGATATTTATGGAGCTTGAATGATTTTGGCAGGTACTTTAAGATCTTTCTTCGTCGAGTGAGGGAAGCTCAAGAAAAAGAGAGGGTCATACATCTGAAGAGAAACACATGAGGGCAAACATTCCAACTGTGCTGACCAATTCATCAGATCAGGTGTGATTGCTCCTTTCATCATAGTTTATATAGCCAACAATTCTAGTTATGTTTAATGTTTATGAATTGCTATGTGATTATTTATTAATGCAGGGTTTGCTATGTGATAATTTATTGAGATATATCATCTGTTTAGTACTTGTTATGTTCTCTCCTTTCATCCAGTAATGGTATATACAAATCCATTTATATTGAGTGAAAGAAACCTTAGCTTCCTGTAGGGATTGATGAAGTGTTAGTTCATGCATCTACACCTTGCTCAATGGTTGGTGCAATACAACTTATGATTGTGCTACCAAAATGAGATCATATAAATTTATTTACGGAAAAAAAAAATCCTTCCATAGACTCATATTTGTTAGGCACATCGAAAGTTCAAAAAGTGGATTGCACACTTGAACAAGAGCCACCATTCCTCACACATTTAAAGAAAATCTAGTTTGGATTTAAAATTGAATGAAGCAACAAGTCGATCACCATTTCTCTAGGCATTCTTTTGAAGGCACATATTAGGTGTTTTCTTATCTCCAATCATATAAGAAGACCTCTCTCAAAGCTAAGGGCCCCAAAAAACTAGCGCGACAGTTCTGTCAAACCTATTTAATACTCTATGACTTTGGACAAGTTGCTTATAGATGACCTTTTCTATCTCACTCCAAGATGAACTTGATCTCTCATGTGTCTTGGTTATTCCAAGATGACCATTTCTATATCACTATCCATTTGTTTGGTCATAGTAGTGGTGTTGCATAAAGGAGGCTCATCAATTTTGTAATTTTTTTTTAAGACACCTACAGGTCGTTGGACTTCTGATGTCCCTAGCATCGCTGATATAGCATAAATGTCTGAAGACCAACGTTACCTTCCACCAGTATCCAACGTTCCTAGGGTTGCTATCATGGTGTTAACGTCACAGGTGAAACATCCCTGATATAACGTAGACATCAGAAGGTCGACGTAACTTCTGTCGGGCGATCGATGTTTCTAGCGTTGCTGCCAAGGCATCAACGTCGCAGGTTAAACATCCTTGATATAGCATAGATGTTGGAAGAACGACGTATCTTCCATCGGGCGTCTGACATTTATAGCGTCACTGTCATGGCACCAATGTCGTAGGTGAAACGTCCCTGATATAGCGTAGACGTCGGAAGTCCGACGTTTATAGCGTCGTTGTCATGGCATCAACGTCGCAAGTGAAACCTCACTGATATATCGTAGACATCAAAATATTGACGGTCTATGGCATTGTAGGTGCGACGTATCGGTGTCGCTGTAGCAACGTCCATAGTGGGCTTGGACAGTGAAGTTCGAGATGACATGTGTTCATATGAAATGTCACAACATAGACCATATTGGTGTCATCGAAACACCGATGTCATGTGAAACGACGTTTGAGGGGGTCCGATGTTTGTGGATCTTTCGACAATATAAAGTGGCAATTGCTATGAAAACGTAGTCAGAATTTGACCCAAATGTACTAGTGATCAATTAACTAGGACTAGGTGGTAGATTACTTCGGTTTCTGTCATCTAGTGTCTATATCTCTCTAGATCACTGCTATGGCGCATTAGTTACTCATGTAGCCTATATCTATTGTAAATTATTCACTCTTTGAGTGTGGAATACATATAATATAAATTCTTTCATTTTTTTCTCCATTTTTGTCTTCTCTCTTCACCCACCATTGCAAGTTGTGTATGCTTCATTGTTAGCTAGTTCTTTTGTGCATGTATATTAAAAACTCTATAGGGTACTGCACGAATCTCAATGTGTGAATAAAGGTGTTGACATCGAACACAAGTGAAACCACTCAGTCAACGACCATTGATGAATGTCATCAGTTGAGTGCAAGGTAACTTATCAATGATTAAAATAGGCCTAGGGTGCTACTCTAGATCACACTCTCAGAGCAATGTGTCATAGTTGATAAGAGCTAACCCGCCATAACATAAACAGGACACAATGGTGACTTGGGCATCATTTGATAGAAAGTGAACAATGATATAATTCCATGATGCAGGAGGAATCAACGAACTCTCCATCATGACATGAACCTGAGGAGTAATAAAACTCAAAAATCAAGGTTCATCTTCCTAATGCCACACTAAACCCAACTTATTGAGTGATTGAATCAAAACTTGGCACTTTGTTCAAGGGCGGCATGATTCAGGACAACTACCAACCAAAAAAAAAAATCTTAATTCTCCCAACCCTCTCTTTTATAATATATATATATATATTTTTTTGTATCTTTCATATTATTAAATCCTGAAAAGAACAAAAGAACGATATGCTATAGGGGAGGAAATGAGTGTTGTGAGGAAGAAAACTAGTTCCAAGTGTAAGGAACATACCTATGTAATATGCAAGCAAGTTGTGCATGATATGGACACTCTTGGGGATGTTTCCTCTAGGGATATAGGGTTTGAGGTTACAAAGGAAATATTTGCAAAGGAAAGTTGGTTAAGAGAATGTAGGCAATGAGCAACAAAAGGAAAACTGAAGTAGTAATTAGGCTAAAAATCACAAGAAACGACATGTGATGCAGTCGATGCAACTTAAAACATAAAAAACACGGGATCCTCGTGGGTACATGCCATAAAAAGACTGGGAAGAAGTTACGAGGCTTCAATTCAAAGTCATGGTGGAACTAAGAGGGCTTACAAGCCTATGAAAATGATCAACATAGACAACATATTACAATCAATGTTCTAACTAGGGAACCCATGAAAGGTAGGCTCTACCACTCAAATTACAACACTTTTTAAATGACAAAAAGGCTTCATGTCACAACTTGGTGGGGTTGACCCTAAGGAAAAAATGGACCAAGAGACTGTTAATGCATAATTCAAGGTGGCGAGCCTAACCTACATGTCAGTTTCGAGATTCTTACCTGTCGACATGGACTAGTTTTGGCTAAAAAACACACATAAAGGCATGATACTTTTATCAAAACTACAAGAAAGAAACCACAAAATAACAAAAACACTTGTTAAACATTAGTCCTGATAAATGTTAATAATGAAATATTAAATAGGCAACTTGGACTATACAAAAGTGGGTTAATAGTGATTAAATAAATGAAAAAATGACTTTTTACTACATTATTTGTTATTTTTACCAAACCTTTGCTTGGAGCCCAAAATTTCCCATGAAATTGTGGTGGAGATTGTAGGATATTCCATCACTAGAATCATGATTCGTCAAGACTAGGTAGTTCCTCATCCCATTCCCTTCAATTTCTTTCATTTCTTTTCAAATTTCTTGGGGGAACCCTTTTTACAAGAGGGCGAGCAGACTCACACCTTTTCCACTCATGGTGTGCGAGTATATGAACCTAATTGCACCCTAAAAAAGGAAAATATGTGAGTACTTACTCCTGTCCACAAGGAAAGGAGCAAGTGACCCTCAAAAGGTGAACACATAACCTCTAACTTGCTCAAAATTGTTGAAAACTTGCAAATGTTAATTTCTTGGAGAGAGAGGGAACATGAGGATGTGGACTCCTTGGAATGATCTAGTTGGATATAGATGGCCACCCACCTATTCCACTGACTCAAAACATAGTTTTTCACCTGGGTGTTTTTTCTACGATTTTTTAGGTCCAAAACTTCTGGGGCCATTTTGAGGCCTTAAACAATGTTTTTTTTTATGTTGAGGCCCAGTTAGAATGTGTAAATCTTGACTATACCTTTCCAAAAATCTATCTAGCACCCCAAATGGAGATCGTATACAAAAGTTACACCCTCAGGAAGTTGACATATCAACTACCCCCATTGGGGCCAACAAACCTTTTGGTGTTTCATCTATTGGGGTTAGGGTTTTGGATGTTTAAGGTTTTCTCATTTATGATTTATGTTAAAAAGGCATTTGGAGCATCATTTTAAACACACCTCCTTGAAAATGAGCGTAGCTGTCACATATATTCTCAGAGATAAGATGCCACCATTCTAGTGAGTTCATTTCACTCTATAATTTTATAGTTTTCGTAGATTTCATTCATTAATAGAAATTGAGTATTATTGTATCTCTGTGTTTCTTGCAATATCTTTGTGTGTTTCTTTGTTAAATTTTTTCCTTCATTTCATTCTCATAATAATATGGATTAGTGGTATCATAGAAATCTGCTCCTTGTTGGTTCTTAGTGCATGTCCCCGACGAGGTCAAGATATAGAGAGTTGGGTCTCGAGATAGTTTCTCTTGAGGACAACTGCTCTCACCAGCCCAATCAAACTCACATGGAAGAAGAAAAGAGAGATGAGGGAGAAAGATATCCTATCAAGTTGTTTATGACAAAATCCCTCGTACAACAGAGGAACGAGATGATGGATAACTTTTCCCAAATATTTTGACGGTTGTCGACAACAACAAATGCCTCTTCGTCAAGCGACCAAACTGGAGGTGCTACCCCCTTCAAGGTACAAGTTAATTTTGATATTCCTGTATTTGAAGTTCAAATAGATGCAGATGCTTTGAAAAAGTGGTTAAATATACTAGAAGGTTATTTCTATGTTCACAATTTTTCCAATAGGGAAAATATCACTTTTATGCTCCTGAAGGCGGTTCCCCATATCAAATATTAGTGGGAGACTTACTGTGAGCAGAACTCCATAGAGGAGTCTGGAATATTTGGGGCTTATCCCACCTAGGACTCTTTTATGAATTCCATTAAGGAATAATATTACCTTGTTGAAAACTATGATGATCAGTACACAAGATGTACCACACTGCATCAAGAGAGGGGCCAAACAATGCCAGTGTTCACAAATACCTTCCATACCTTTCACACTAAGCTGGGTATGAAAGACTTTGAGCGACATCTAGTTCTAAAATATAGTGGGCATCCACACAAGTACATCCAAACAAAAATGGAGTTTCTAGACATCTCATTACTAGGAACTGCTTATCTATATGTTGTCAAAATCGAGCAAAGATTTAAGTAGCAGAACAAGTGGGAGTTAGGGTTTGAAAATCCAAAATAATCGAAGTATGGTGTTATAACCCTAATTTGCATGAGATATGTTTACCTGGCATCAGGCTATCTCATTTTACATATTTTTCCAAACCACTGCTGAACATCTCCTCTTAAAAACACCCTTTTTTAAGGCACATGTGCCCTGCTCCACTATTGCACGCGTGTATACGCTGGCTGTCCCACTACAGACCGTGTATACCTACAAAAGCACGAAAAATGGAAATTTGCAGATGAAACTCACAGTTTTGGGTAAGTTACCTAAACCGTTTGACCACCCATAGCCGGTCACTCGTCCAAATACCTTGCCTTTTCTAGCCTATAAAAGAAGGGGTAGGTGTCCCATTTGGGAGAGGAAAATAATTGTAAAGAAACTCTACCCGATTTCACATTCCCTTTGTCCCAACCTTTTCCAGCTAGTGTTTGAAGAGAAGCATATACAAAAGCAGTTGGAGGACAGTTGAAGAGGAGCCTAGGACTAGATTCAAGGAGCAGTGGCCAATCTCACTATTGTAAGGTTACTCTTGTGATATTAATAAAAGAAGTACTTTTCCCATCCTGCCATATGAGATTGTTAATGTTTAATATTGATTATATTTTGATAGAATATCTAATCCATTAGTTCATAGATCAAATGCATGCTTGGAGTTCTTTGTTTGTCTGTTTGTGAATGCAGGTCAGCTTTGGGAGGAAACTTGCAGTCAAGGAGCAACCGAAAGAGAAAGGATCTACATCAAACATGGAAGTCAAGGTATAGTGAATTGATCCTTTTATATTTGTATTTACATATGAATAATGGGGTTTATTATTGGGATGATGGTAAGAAGTAGGAGACTTTAGGTCATTTCTCCATGCATTAGAGAACCCTTAATGCTAGTCCGTAGGGGGATTTCCCACCCACAACATATGGTAAAGGCGAACCTAACTCACAAAATAGCCAACCTTAAGACAACCAATCCAAGCCACAGGAAAAGAAAGGTAACATGAAGATAAATAAGGACACTAAAAAGTGGTACGACTTCCACAAAATCCCTTGGCACAACACCGATGAATGTTTCTCGAAACTTTCATTGGTGGTCGAGCTCAAAGAAAAAGAGATAAACCTTGACTTAGACTCTGATTTAGAAGACAATGAAAGAAAATAGATCATCTATGTAGAACCCATTGCTACCATTGCAACCACAACAATCCAACCAGAAGAACCAAAGGAGCTTGAGGAGGGGGAGCACCTCTTCCAGTCACAGATGTGGGTGAAGGGCACCCCACTACATTTCATTGTTGATAGTGGAAGCCAAAAGAACCTCATCTTAGGAGAGGTCTTCAAGCAGTTGGATTTGTCAACAACACCACACCCGTAAACATATAACATTGGGTGGCTTTGCCAGGGACAAGATATCCATGTCATAGAACAATGTCTCTTGTCCTATGGAATCAAGCCCTTAAAGAATGAGGTATTGTTTTATGTCACCCCACTGGAAATTTGTGATGTTATTTTAGGCCAATCATACATGTGGAAGCGTCATGCTAATTATGAGTCTCGACTCCATAGTGTTATTATTACTCTGGGGGGTCATCTCTATAGGTTACCAGAGGTAGTTCTAATTACTGTCTCGAAAAAATAGTGCCTCAAAGTAGTCTCTCATACCAAAAAGTTTAGCTTCTTCATGATCCGGTCAGAAGGTGAACATAAGGACACTGTGACCACTACAACCTCACCTCGATACCTTTCTATCCAATAAAAGTAGGTCAAAAAGATTTTATAAGAGAACAAAGATATTTTTGCTTCACCTATGGGGGTGCCTCCACACCACCTAGTCAAGCCAAGCTATAGCAGATCCCTTCATATCTCTATTGGAATTTTTTTTTTCAAGCCTGATTGGGGTTCCAACCATTAGCCCCCATTGATACAACTCTTCTTGCTGCATCTTCATTATTAGAGTCCTCCCACACTCAAACCAAGGCAGATCATGTGGCTATATTGGTTGAATGAATCCAACCCCTCCAACAACAGGTTCATGATATCCTTCAACCAACTAATGCCAAGTACAAGCAAGACAACTTCTTAAACAAGGGAAGCGGCTTACCAAGGTTCAGATTCCGCAAAGCTTCCCCATATCCCATGAGAACTTGACGTAATGGAGACCATTACTTCCTAAGGGGAGAGGAATGATATAGGTGGATATCAGTGGCCACCCACCTATTCCACTAACTCAAAACATAGTTTTCCACCTTGAAGACTTTTCTACGATTTTTTGGGTCTTGAACTTTTGGGGCCATTATGAGGCCCTAAACGACACTTTTTTGACATTTCGGAGTCGATGAAATAGCCATAGGATCTTGCATGGGTCTGGTCATAATGTGTACATCTCAGCTAGATCTTTCCAATGGGCTATCAAGCTCCCCAAACAGAGATCATATGAAAAAGTTACGCCCTCGGGAAGTTGACGTATCAACTACTCTCATCATGGCCCACAAACCTTTTGGCGTTTCATCTCCCGGGGTTAGGGTTTTGGATTCTTAGGGTTTTCTCATTTATGATTTATGTTAAAAAGGCCTTTGGAGCCTAATTTTAAACACATCTCCCTGCGAATGAGCATAGCTTTCACATATCTTCTTAGCGATAAGCTACCACCATTCTAGCGAGTTCATTTCACTCTGTAATTTTATAGTTTTTGCAGATTTAATAGAAATTGAGTATTATTGTATCTATGTGTTTCTTTATTATGTTGGATATTTGAAACTTCGGGAAGCCATTCTCCACAAGAAAGTATAAGAAAACCCATCTACATCATTACATAATCCCTGGGAAGAAGTTGAAGACCCAGGAAGAGAAGTCGACCCCATAGGAAAATAATAAAGTAATTAAAGACCTAGAAATAAAAAGTCAACCCCCGACTGCCATCCATATTAGTATAAATATAGGTATAGATCATTTCATTTGGACAATCAAACAACTCCTTCTTCAGTGTGCACAAGGCAATTGTAGCTACAGTTTTGGTAATTTCGCTATTTCTGGTTTTCTAATATCTTGGAGGGTGCGCCACACTTGGAGAAGCTCTTTCTTGGTTATTTTGGGTCATCTTATTGAGGTGCTAGGTCTTGGAGACACTAACCATGGGAATTATCTTCTCTGTATGGTATTTTGGCTATTGATGGTGATGTACTAGTAATATCTTGAACTTAATTCTTCTCAAGAAAGGTTGTTGGGTTTTCTCCCAAGGTTGGGTTTCCCAGGATAAACTATCATTTTCTTGTGTTGTGTTTGTTGGACATGGTGTTATGTTGTCATTGATTTCAACAAGGTTTAATGTGGGTTTATCATCCAGACAAGTGCATTTAGACTATAACTCTGTTAAAGTACCCTGCTATACCAGTTGCAAGAGAGCTTTGCAAGAGCATTAACTCTGATGAAGCAGATGGGGTAATGAGAAGAATGAGAAGACAATTTTTTATTCTGAGACATACAAGGCTGAAGTTGTCCCATAGAAATGAAAAAGATCAAAAGGAACATGCTCCAAATCTATCCAAGATTCTAAATTCTTTGTATATTATAATGATCAATGCTTTGATCATTATAAGTGTGAAAGTTGCAGGAATAAACAGTAAAGAATGAAGAACAATGTTGATCGTTGGATCAAAATAAGAGCACAATCAGATGGAGGAATCAATAATGAATGGAGAAGAACAAGGTTGATAGATCGACGATTTTTCGATCAAAATGAAACCACGATTCGACAACTTGTATCTTTTTTCACGAGTCCGCTGTGTTGACGCCCAAAATCGCAATGTAGGGTACTTGCCTACAAATGGTTGCAACGCCTTATTATTTATTTATATTTAATAATATACTAATAGGTGGGACCCCTTGTGTGACTATGACGAAAATATGACACTTATGGTTTTATGTGTTTATGACTGAGTTGCGATACAAGATCTACAATTATTGGCTTTTAAATCACTATCCAAATAATTGATCAAATAATGTTATGGGTAATGTGACTAAAGAGGAAATGATGTTGTCCTATATGTCTCTCACAAGTATTATTATGCTGCATTTAGTTTGGCAAAGGATCTACACTCCAGTTTTTTATATATATAGTGTATGGTATGGTGATTACCTTGATTTCATGCTACAAGGGTTGCGCACATTTTTTAAATTGGAAGTCTAAAGGTTGGGACACAATATCCCTAGCAAGTCTTGATGTATGTTACATTGGGGTTTTGAAAGAGTTGGCACAGTTTTAAGTTTGAAACATAGACAAACTATGATGTATTTGGCTTGCATTAAATCAATTTGGACCTAGTGGTTGATGTGTTGTATGGTTAGTTGCTCGTACTAGCCTTGGATGAATGTGTAAGTGTAGATACGACGTGCACTAAATGCACGTCGCTCTAACCTACCTCGAGCATGCCACCCCATCCATTTCACATTTTTTCTTTGTTGGTTGTTGCTACTCCCCTTTTTTCAGTTGTGGAAGAGGAATACAAACTTGGTCGATTCCCCTGGGCAAATTTTACACACAGGTATGAGGTTTCTTTTTGCTCCATCCATGAAGTTTTCGCTCTGCTCTTTAATTAAGTCAAGAGTTGGCTCTTAAATTTTCTCACTGACTGTTCATTTCCAAAGTTTTATGGGATTTTTGACTGTGTATGGATTATTGGTGAATTTTGGTCTCCGTGACGTTGTATGTAAAATGTTCGCATTAAAAATGATATGGGTGTTTCTTGCTATTGATAAAACTATAGTTGCTTCGTTGCTTTACCCGTGGAAAAAATATTGTGTTGGAGTTTTTGGGCCTGCCTCGTCTTTGGTTTTCCTTGGTGGTTCCTCTCTGTTTGATAAAAATGGTACCACTGCTCGTGGTCTTTGGGTTATTTTTATACTTTTCCTGTCATCTAATTATATGGCTATCATGCCCGCGCCCTTATATAAGCTCTATGACCGAGACTGTTAATGAAACTAATGGTGGTAATGAGACTGTTAAAGACATTCCTTTGGCCAAACCCTTAAACTGTTGGTCTGCTCATCCTCCCATACCTCATCACTATAGTTGATTGGTATATCGAACCTTGTATTCGACTAACGGTGCAAGGGTGGCCAACCCAACATTTAATAACAACATTGTTCGTGCTCTTTTAGTCATGGGTTTTGTTGATTGTTTACTGTGCGATGTTAGAAATAATGCTAAGCCCACTTATATTTTTTATACAATTTATCACATGGAAATGTTGAGGTAATGATAGTGTTGCAAAAACATTTTTTAAGATATACGACTTGCTGTGTTAGCATGCTCGAGGTGTTCATTTTTTTATGAGAAAAGAGTATCTCCGTGGATGAAATATATATGCGTTGAATGAGTTTTTGCGAACCAGAATAAAAAGGAACTTTGGAGGCTTTATTATTTGAAATATCAGTTTGGAATTGTGTTATACACAGGGATCCCTTTTGAGTCCACTTCGTGAAACTTTGTAGTCGTTAAAAGAGTACCAATGGTAATGTTGTGGACGTTAGTCTGTCCATTCTTCGATTGTTGGCTGTGATTATTGGAATATTGTGTCTCCTTGAGTCTATTGTGCATGAGTTGTGTTATCACTGTTGAATGTTTCTTGGGAAATAAATTATGAAATGATTACTGTGCAATGCAATTTCTAAATGCAAAATGAACAACCTTGAAGTGAAACAACAGTTCTGGAATTTTGGAAACAGAGTGTTGAATTTCAATTTTGAAACAATAAAGGGTTTGGAATTTTAATTGATTTTGAAAATGGCATTGTTTGGTATGAATAATGATAGAACAATAACCATTGGATTCCCTTACATTATACCATTTTACGTATGCTACACTCCCCTCATTATCCCACTTACACTTTTTCATTCCCTGTTCTATTATTACTCATTTTTTGGGAAAAGTCTGCTTGAAAATATGAGAAATGAATATGGAAGATTGGTGTCTTGGGAGATGGTTATACACACAATTTGATTGTTTTTATGATTGCTTGAAAAATATCCATGTATATTTCCCCCTCCATGATATCATTTTACACACAATACAAACCCCCCATACTCCCAATGACCCTATCAACCCCCTGTTCGTATGGAAATTAATTAATGAAAGTTTTATGGATGGATTGCATGTGTCTTGTAGTAAATAATAGAGGCAACGCTCGATTTATTTAAATGGAGTTTCATGTATGGATTATTAAGAATTTTTCATGATTCATTGAATATTTGCTTCAGGATGAGTCTTTTTTTTTTTTTTTACCAACAAGGGCAACAATGGTAGAAGTAACAGAGGCAGGGGACAACAGTGAGAAGAGACCTAATGCCTCACACAATAAATATGGATTTTGATGATTGAGGTTGTTTTATATGTTGAAGAAAATATTTTTTATTTTTATTCTGATAAAGTTTTGAACAACAAACATATATTTGGCACTGTTTTGGACAATAACATTCATTTGAGCATTTTTTATTCGACAACTTGGATATAATGCTTTTTGGGGACATGGTTATATCACATTTTGTTAGTATTTATCATTTGAGCATATATATATGAAGCAATATTTACAAGGAGATATTTTTGAATTAAATGATTTGAATATTTGTTATGTCAAATAATTATAAAAGGAAATATCGTTTGAGCATATATATATGAAGCCAGAGTTACAAGGAGATATTTTTGAATTAAATGATTTGAATATTTGTTATGTCAAATAATTATAAAAGGAAATATCATTTGAGCATATATATATGAATCCATAGTTACAAGGAGATATTTTTGAATTAAATAATTTGAATATTTGTTATGTCAAATAATTATGAAAGGAAATAATTGGGAGTCACAAGGGGTCCCACCTATTTATTTATTATTTAAATACCCTTATTTATATATTATTATTATTGATTTGTCTCAAACTAATTAGTTAAGTTAATTTGAATTAACTAAAGAAAGGTAGTTCAACTACCATAACTTATTGAGAGAGAATAAAAACTCAATCAAATGAAGAGACAAAGGGGGGGGATAATATAAGGTTAACTACAACACTAAGGTTTGCTCTCTAGTTAGTGAGATAGCTTCGATTTTCATTCATTTCTGAGTTTACTTGAAAGCCTAATCCTCTATATGACAACAGGGTTTTATTGAAGGCAAAAAGATTCAAAATTGAATCATACATTTCAACAACTTGTTTTAAAGGTGTTTGATTTATCCTTGATAGTCTGTGTATTCTGTTTTGTTTATGAATTAATTTTCATGGCTGATAAAGAATATCTTGCAGAGTCAAGTGGAAGCATTTTGTGGAAAGGTGATCCAGATCATTAGTTTCAGTTTTATTTCGCTATCAGGTTCGTTTTGTATGGTGCCCATCAGAGACTTCTAAATCTGACTTTGATCCATACCCTTGCAGGGGTTTGTAAAAGAGAAATACAATTTTGTATCTCAGAATGAAATAAAATCAGATTATTATTCTATCTCATACATGTGTTTTCATGATTTGGTTCTTGCTTTCACTTTTGTCTCCATGTTCACTTCAATGTAAAAATATGTATACATTCACCTAGCTTTGTTTAAATTTTTATTTTTACATTGTTACAAATATAAATCATAAAATCAGCTTTGATCCCTTGTAATTGATACTTGTGGATTGAGTGAAATTTTTGAGGCTATAAACCCCGGGTGACATTCCCAACTATCTTTTCCTATCCAGGAAAGATCTGAAAATGCTTGAGTAGGGTTCTTTATACCTTTTCCTCAACACACTGCACACCCTAAAAATGTCTAAGTATCATATTCTATTGGTTGGACTCATATAAATAATCACATAAAAATTTCTAAGTATGGTTCATTATGGAGGTAGCGGAAGTTGGGCGTGCATTTTGATGACATCTAAGAAGACATGTGAGTCCGTGAACCCAAGAAGAATCACTTAAAAATGTCTAAGTATAGGTTCATTATGGAGGTAGGAGAAGTTAGGCGTGCATTTTTATGACACCCGAGAAGACATGTGAGTCCGCGAGTTCGCGAACCCAAGAAGAATCAATTAAAAATTTCTAAGTATAGGTTCATTATGGAGGTAGCGGAAGTTAGGCGTGCATTTTGATGACACCCGAAAAGACATGTGAGTCCGCGAACCCACCACATAAAGTAATTCTAAGTAAAGTCCATATTTGAAATGAGCGAGGACTGTCCACTCAATAGTTGATTAAATCCAAACCGTGGATCTATCTAAAGCACCTAGGAAATCCTAGATCATCCACTCAACACCTGATTAAAACCTGTTGAATTTATGGTAAGCTGATGCATTTTAATTTTCGTACTATGTAGCATAAACTGAACCATAACTACTGCAACAAACCAAGATCACAAGAATAATAACAATGCACAAGCACACAAGAAGTATCCTGGGAAACCCTTCTCAACAAGGGAAGAAAACCCAACTAATCCTTTGCTATATTCTCAAGAGAAAGACCTCCCACACCATCACCAAACCTAGCACACAAGAGGGTGTTGTAATTCTCACAATTTCAGGCCACAACTTCTGAAATCATGAGATGACACGATGTTAAATGTGTTTCCTCAATGGAGATTCACCTTTATTTATATAAGACTTATCACATCAAATGACATGTCTATTGGCACAATAGGGACGACCTCAATAACTAAAAATATAATTAATAATTACCATGTTAATTATCTTTTACTTTATGGTGGGGCTGACATGTACCCTTTACATGACAAGTAGGGTCATAGGTAAGTCTGACTCTTGGAAAATATAACAAATATAACATGGGATCTCATACACCCACTAGTGCTCGGACACTATGGGAACATCCATTTGTGCTCAGCCACAGGGATTTCCACATCTCTATCTCACTGTGTCTCACAAGAGAATCACACTCACTAGTGCTTAGCTAGTAGGATCATGTTCACCTGTGCTCAGCCACAAGAACGTCCAAATCAACAGATCGCTTTCTCACTACGTCTCATAGGAGAATCACTCTCACCAATGCTCAACCAATAGAATCACATTCACCTGTGCTTAGCCACAGACATGTCCAACTCAACAGATCACTTTCTCACTACGTCTCATAGGAGAATCATATGGAATATCACATCATCTCAACTGTCTGCATAGAGGAGACTAGTACACCATTTCATCTCCATCTTAGAGAGAATGATACACCCAACTCATGGGCTTCCTCACCCCACAGGGGCACACAACATTCCATCTCCATCTTAGAGAGGAACCACACACCCAACTCATGGGCTTCCTCACCCAACATGGGGACACAACATTCCATCTCCGTCTCAGAGAGGAGCCACACACCCATCTCATGGGAACACCCAACTCATGGGCTTCCTCACCCCACATAGGGGCACAAAATGTTACATATTCATCTTAGTGAGGAAAAACACACACATCTCATGGGAACACCCAACTCACGGGCTTCGTCACAGGTCGACTCACTCAGTTTGTGTCTTGGAGGATGTCTCACGTAGCTATAATCATCAACACTCCCTCTCATCTAGGGAGGCATTATCCATCAGGCTAAGACTTGCACGAAAGTACTCGAACTTCATCTTGGCAATAATAATCAAAACTCCTTTTCAGCTAGGGAGGTATTCTTCACTAGGCCAAGTCTCTCACGAAAGTGCTCAAAATTTGTCTTGGCAAGCAATTTGGTGAAGATATCTACAATCTGCTCATGTGTAGGAGGGTATTTCACATGTACTGCTTTCCTTTGTATCATGTCTATGATATAATGATATTTTATCTCAATGTGTTTAGATCTATCATAAAACATAGGGTTCTTAGAGAGCTTCACACAACTTTGGTTATCACAATGAATAATAATAGGATCCATCTCATGATCAAATAAATCTGTCAGAAGCTTGCGAAGCCACACTGCTTCGCGGACTGCCATACTCAATGCTATGTACTTTGCAAACTCAAGTCTACACTAGAGGCATATCTCATACCATATCCAACTATGCTTCGTAGATATCTCAATACATGTTTCGCTTCTATCCAGTGAGTCTGTCTCGACTGACTAATAAATTGACTAAGTACATTCAATCCATAGCATATATCGGGTCTGGTGTTAACCAGATACATCAGTGATCTAGTCAGCTATGGATCAATATCGTTTGAATCATCATCATTCATTTTCTTCAAATCCATCATCATCGGTGTAGGCATGGATTTGCATTCTGTCATACTGAACTTCTTTAATGTCCCCACTGTATATTTTCCTTGAATCAGGAAAATCTCATCAGTCTTCTTTCATACATCTTGTCCCAAGAAGTAGTGCATCATACTCAGATCCTTCATCTTGAAATCAAAAGTCAAATATTGCTTGTATCCAACAACAAGGCTTCCTGAATAAGTCACCAAAATCAGGCTCTCGTCAGCAATAATGTAATAATATAGGTTTGGATCAGCATCACTCTTGCTGAAACACAAACTCATCAAGAATCCATCCATCTTATTTTACCAAGCATGAGGAGTTTGCTTTAGTCCATACATGGCTTTCTTCAACCTGTACACATGATATTTCTCATCGTATATCACAAATCCTTCTGGCTTCTCGATGTAAACTTCTTCCTCAATCTCATCATTGAGAAAGGTTGTCTTTACATCCATCTGATGCAGTTCCCAACTCATGGATGATAGTACAGATGGAAGTGTATTGGGCTACTAGATAAAATGTCTCATCATAGATAACTCCCTTTGTTTATGGAAATCTTTTGGCTACAAATCTCACTTTATATTTATCGACACTTCCATCAGCTGTAGCTCCTCCATGACAAGAAGACTCAGAATCAATGATGTGGCTCATGGCTGAAAAGTAGCTTGAAGGTCTCTTTGGTCTCTCTTGCTCTCTCAGAATGTGCCTTGAGGAGCTGCAAGTCCCTCTTCCCCATGCAAAGTTTGTTGAGCCTAGATAGTCCTTTCATGGCCTAATGCAATGTCTCTGGGAATATTAATTGGATCAACTGGATCAACTAGATCAATAACTGTCTCCCTCTGAACTGCTGAAGGGGAGAAGGTATTGTCTTTTCCTTCTTCTCAAATAGTTTTGACTCCCTCTAAGTCAAGTGAATCCCTCTGAAGTTTGAAGGAAAACATCTTCCTTTGTTACTAACCTGCCTGGAACAAGGAAACAAACGAAAGGAAAAAATACAAGAATATCTCCTAGAGGAGATTCATGAGTACTTCTCTAGAATCAAAACAATTTAATGATTTTTGTCACAGCTAGAACACCTACTTGTAATGTAGAAACCTTACAAATGTAGGTTAGAGGCATGATAATTAAGAAAATCAAACTTGGAGTCTTCAGTTCCAGTGTGTTGTTCCTCTGTATGTACTGAGATCCCTCTGGATCCACGATTTCAGCAAGGCTTCCTTCCTCCTACAAGTATCCTTAGGACAATGATGTAATATATATACCTGAGAGTGTACACCAATGCAGATTCTGCTTGAGAAAATGCCCTCATAATGATGCATTTTTTCATGACTGTTCATATCTCCTTGATAACACCAATGCAGATTCTGCTTGAGAAAATGCCCTCATAATGATGCATTTTTTCATGACTGTTCATATCTCCTTGATATCAAGGTGTTTGGGTGCACAGTGATGGTCTCTCATTTACAGATCACAATTTTAAGAGATCTCATTATCCAACCAATGGATGCAACACAATTTTCTTTCTTACTCAATGCATCCCTTTACATATCACTTATGCATCTAATTTGTTTCAAACTCTTATCTCTTTTGATCCTATATGCACTCCATCTTATACTTGCACATATATGTCCTCAATCACATATTCTTCGCTCTTTATATTCTTTTTCACATTCCTGTAACTAAATGCTAGAAAAAAATAAATTATATATATATATATATATATATATATATATAACCCCTGCCTCAGAAGTACTATAACAAGTTTGTTGTTTTTGGTTTTAAGTCTGCTATTTTAGGATTTTAAGTTTGTGGTGATGGCATCCCTCCTTTCCTTGTCTGTCACATACCTGTAATGGCACTCAAATATCCTTCAAAATTGCCCCAAAAAATCTGTTGTTGTATTGAATGTTACAACCATAATGGGAACCCTTTATATTGTTGATAGGGTGGTTGTAACAACCCCCAATACTGCCCGGAATTTCCTCTTAACCCGCTCAGATATGTATCTCATATATGTTAATGATTTAGCCTTGGGACTATCAAATGATGGCTCCCTCACAATATGCAACTTACTTCATGGCCGCGACAACCTCAACTAGGTCTGTGGTCATGCTTTAGAAGACCCTAAACAGGGCTCGACCTAAGATAGCATGCTTGCAGCAATCTTCAGAAGTTTTCCTTAGGGTCCGGTCCTTTCCTTCTACCACATGGATCTTCCTTCTGGACTGCGACAACCTTAGAGGCTTGTGGCTAGCCTCATTCTTTACCACATAAAATTTAGAAGGTTTGACCCTCTCTTAGCAGTCCACAAGCTTCCACGACTGTCAAGTTTTTCTTTTCACTGTGCATATGGTCTTCTTTAAGAACCTGCTCTGATACCATGTTGAATTTATGGTAAGTTGATGCATTTTTATTTTCTTACTATGTAGCATAAACTGAACCATAAATATTGCAACAAACCAAGATCACAAGAAGAATAACCATGCACAAGAACGCAAGAAGTATCCTGGGAAACCCTTCTCAACAAGGGAAGAAAACCCAACCAATCCTTTGCTATATTCTCAAGAGAAAGGCCTCCCACACCATCACCAAACCTAGCACACAAGAGGGTGTTGTAATTCTCACAATTTCAGACCACAACTTTTGAAATCATGATATGACACGATGTTAAGTATGTTTCCTCAATAGGGATTCACCTTTATTTATATAAGACTTATCACATCAAATGATGTGTCTATTGGCACAATAGGGCCGACCTCAATAACTCAAAACATAATTAATACTTACCATATTAATTATCTTTTACTTTATGGTGGGGCCAACATGTACCCTTTACATCACAAGTAGGGTTACAAGTAAGTCTGACTCTTGGACAATATAACAAGGGATCTCATACACCCACTAGTGCTCAACCACTAGGGGCACATCCATCTATTCTCATCCATAGGGATGTCCACATCTCTATCTCACTGTGTCTCACAGGAGAATCACACTCACTAGTGCTCAACCACTAGGACCACATTCACCTGGGCTCAACCACATGCACATCCAACTCAACATATCGCTTTATCATTACGTCTCATAGGAGAATCACACTCACTAGTGCTCAACCACTAGGATCACGTTCACCTGTGGTCAGCCACATGCACGTCCAACTCAATAGATCACTTTCTCACCGTGTCTCACATGAGAATCATCTGGAGCATCACATCATATCAACTCTTTGCACAGAGGAGACCAGTACACCGTTTCATCTCCGTCTCAGAGATAATGACACACCCAACTCATGGGCTTCCTCACCCCACATTGTCACACAACATTACATCTCCATCTCAGAGAGGAACCACACACCCCACTCATGGGCTTCCTCACCCCACAAGGGCATACAACATTCAATATCCATCTTAGAGAGGATCTACACACCCATCTCATGGGATTCCTCACCCAAAAGGGGCACACAACATTCCATCTCCATCTCAGAGAGGAACCACACACCCATCTCATGGGAACACCCAACTCATGGGCTTCCTCACCCCACATAGGGGAACACAACGTTCCATATTTGTCTCAGAGAGGAACAACACACCCATCTCATGGGCACACCCAACTCATGGGCACACCCAACTCATGGGATTCCTCACAGGTCGACTCACTCAGTCTGTGTCCTGGAGGATGTCTCATGCAACTGTAATCATCAACAAAACCCAACCATCAGATTGAGGTGCAATAAAGATCGTGGGAGGTTCAAATCTAATCATTCATCATGAAGATAGATCTATGGTGGAGATGTAGCATGCACCACTGAAGGGAGAAGAGGTTAATGAGAAGGTTGGAATCTGTGTAGGTGGTTTGTAAATTACCACGTTAGACACATGGTAGCATCTTGTGAACGTGGATACCCCGATAGCGGGTTTCTAAAACCATTCTGATCACCCGTGCCACTAAGAGGGATACCAAAAGTGGTAAGTGGTAATCCCATACATATTAATAAGCCTTTTTGTCACAAATGTCGGTCCTATGGAGTGAAGAACTTAGCATAATGGTTACAAAGGTGTTTAAAGATCCAGTTAGACCATAGTTTAGCTTGTGGTCTCGTGATGAGTAGTAAATATTGGTTGCACAGTGAAATTATCCCATGAAAGAGGTGCTAGATTGAGTGTGTGGCTTGAGGTCTCATAAAGTAAAGACCAAAGATTTAAAAGGAGGCCATGAATTTAGCACCTGTCTATTTCAATACATGCAATATGCTTAAAAAGGCTCGAAATCTGATAACCATTGAAAGGAAAATACTCCAAGAAAAGGTGCCCGACTTACCAGTGCCAATTGAGAATATGATTCTTAATTTAAAAAGATGTTGAAGAAAAAACCAAGGTCACTCGATTACTTAAAAATAATAATAATAAAGGAAGAAAGTTGTTATAAAACAACATTATTATTAAATAAATGAAGAGGTGCAATGCGAAATTATCAAAAGACACATTGTTTCAAATTTTATACCCGTTGGAAGACTATATAAACCAAAAAATATGGTGGAAGGAAGATGTCTATGTGGTCTAATTTAGAAGATAAAAAAATAGACAGAGTCCAAGGAAGAACGTGAAACATTCACATGAAGTGAGGGTGAAAGGGAGGAGCAAGGGAGGATTGAAGTCCTCTACAGGTTGAAGCCTAAAAAAGGGAGTTGGTGCTTGAAAACAAGAAGATTGGAGTCCTCTATAGGTTAGAGCTTTATCTATAGGGATTTGGTGCTTCCTCAAGTTGGTGCTTGGAAAATAGGGGATTGGTGTCTCCTTGAGTTGGTGCTCAAAAGAAGAGAGATTGGTGTCTCTTACAAACTATAACTTGTAAATGAAATATAATTTTTATGAGTGTTACATTTAAAATTCAGAGTTCTATATATTCTTGTTGATAAAATGTTGTAAATTAATAAATGATTAATTTAATTTGAGAAAAAGAAGCAAGATTGATTCAGCCCCTCCTCTCAGTATTGAACAACATTCCAACAATTGGTATTAGAGCGGGTTCCTTCACCATAGTCTAACCACTTGAAGGCATATTTTGAGAAATCTAATGGATCAACAAGAAGGAATGCCCTCTAACACAGTACCATTGTTCAAAGGAAATGATTATACATTTTGGAGTATAAGGATGAAAATTTATTTGATGGCTCTTGGATGTGATGTTTGGCTATATGTGGTAAATTGTTACACTGCACCAACTACTGCACCTTTAGATGATGTGGCAAAGAAACTCTGCAATGATAATTCAAGGGTTGTTAATGCAATTTTGGGTGGATTAGCAAACCCCATATTTGTAAAAGTGATGCATTGTAAATCAACAAAAGAAATTTGGGACAAAATTAAAATCATCTATCAAGGAGATGGAAAAGTTAATATAGCAAAAATTCAAATGTACAGAGGGAAGTTTGAGAGTCTGAAGATGAAAGAGGTAGAAAAAATTGCAGAATTTTTTCAAAGAGTGGATGAAATAGTGAATTCAATTAGATCATTGGGAGAAGAGATGAAAGACAAAATTATTGTCCAAAAGGTGTTGAGATCATTACCAATGAGATATGATGCCAAGGTAATCTACCTTGGAAGATAAAGAATACCTTGACAAATTTACAATGGATGAACTTCATGGGATTCTTATAGCCTATGAAATGAGAACTAGGCAAGAAAAGTAATAAAAAAGGGAAACAACCTTCAAAGCATAAAAAGCAACAAAGAACCATGAGCATGTGCCAAATGAAAATCACTCAGACATATCAGATGAAAAAGAGACCAATTTTATAAGGAAACTCCAGAAAGGGTCTGGGAAATATAAAGGAAAGTTACCCCTCAAGTGTTTCAATTGTGGCAAAGTTGGGAATTTTGCCTCTAAATGTCCCTATCCCAAGTAGGTAGGTAGCGATGATGAAGAACTTAAGAAGAGAAAAACTGGAAACAAAAAGAAATTCTACAAGAAAAATAAAAACTTCTACTCCAAAGAAGACAATAGTTCACCTGACATGAGTGAAGATGACGAGACTAAACTTTTGTTTATGGGCATAAAAACTAAAAATAATGTTGCTGATGATAATGAAGAAAGCTATGGAGTTGAAGAAGAAGTATATCTTGAAGGAGAACTTATTAGTTCTCTTGAAGAACGGAGAAAATATAAAAAGAAGAACAAATCATTAAAAGAACAACTATTAGAACACGAAGAAATAAAATCAAGAGAAAAGGAAGCTTTAATAACCATAAAGGAATTAGAACAAATCATTATTGACTTGAAGACTCAACTCCAAGAAGCCAAAATAATTGAATAGGTCATAAGTAAACAACTCAATGAAAAACAATTAGATTGTGAAAAGCTAGAGGTTGAAATTGTTTTTCTAAAAAGAGAACTTGAGAAAGGAAACAACCAATCAATATTTGAAATCAGTTCAAAAATATTGGATGATATTCTTAACAGCCAAATATCATCAAGAAATAAGTCCATACTGGGTTATGATCAAAAGAATTGTAACAAAGGACCTAACTCTACATCTTAGAAAACTGACAAAAATCCAAAAAATTATGCAGCTTCCCTTCAAAGCTCTTTCAAAAAGGAAGAAAGCAAAATAAAGTCTGATTCTAATCAATAGAATGCTGCTCTCCCCTCAAAAGAAAATGAATATAGAAAGAATGCAACTACAATAAGAACTCCCCCAAAAAGGTATCAATGTCTCTCTTTATTGGCTATTGTTTCTCTTGCAATAATTTTGGGCATAAAGCATTACATTGTAGAGCTTATGGACAATACAATCATAAAAATGTTCAAAGATATGGTTATAAGAACAATAAGAACAATAGTAATCAAGAGAACAAAAACTATAATTCATTCTCTCCACTGTAAAATTACAATGTTGAATGCCACAAATGCAACAATCATGGTCACAAATCTAGTGATGGTAGACTACAAGAGCTTCCCATAAAAACTTCCAAAATTCAAGAAGAAAAGCATAAGAAGGCATGGAAAGGAAAACAAATGGAAGAAAAGGAAACATAGTGTAAGGTAGACTTATATGCTAAAGATAAAAGGAGTCAATGTAATGCAAAGGTAACTGGGTTGCAACACACACACACACACACACACACACACACACACACACACACACACACACAATTACAACACACACCCTACTACATAATGTACAACGGAAAAACAAAACATAAATACTTTTTCCAAATAATAAGGAAATCCACTGGAAACTAAAACACCAGAAAACATGAAATGAAGCACCACTCTTTTATTGATTCGAAGTAAATACATGATTTACATTACATCAAGCCTGGGTTAAAAGAAAACTATGGATTTCTGCTCGTGTGGCTAAAAACCACTACAAAATCATTCAGAGGGTAACGGTCTGTGTGTATGGGATGAGATTCTATTTTTCCCTTCCTGCGTGCTCAACCAACCTGGAATCTTCTCTCTAGTCCACCTTCTACAATTTCCTTACTTCGTGGTTCACCAAACCCTTCAAAATCATGCTCCATTTCTTTTTAAAACCCCTCCTCGGCTCTAAAATGATTTTCCTTCCCTCCAAGAATGAGGTGTTACTCAGACCTTCTCTGTCTTCTGGATTGCTTCAACTTCCTTTTGGACTCGAGTCACATTTTTTCCTTTAGCCATGATTTATTTGCGACTCATCATGAATGCATACTAGCGTGGAAAAATCAAATGCGTACAACCACAGTGTTTGCAAATAAAGAAATATCATGACACTTGCAAAATTTCATTATGTGTGCATGTATCAACATGAGTTTCATCACGTGTTTCAACATGACACTTGCAAAATTTCTCTATACGTGGTAGTTTAAGCATGGGTTTCAACACATGTTTCAACATGATTTTCAACACGTGTTTCAACACAAGTTTCAACATGAGTTTCAACACGTGTTTCAACATGATTTTCAACACGTGTTTCAACACAAGTTTCAACATGAGTTTCAACACGTGTTTCAACATAGAAAGAGTAACTGCAAGAGTAATCAACAGTTCAAAGTTACAACAAATTGACTAAATAAAATGGACCACTAACACAATACTTATTCGACTTATTTCCTATTTGCATAATGAAAATATTTTTGGGTGATGCAGATTGCTCGAGCCCAAGGATGCTCCTGCATCAAACACCTCTGTTAAGAAAAACATGAGCTCCAACTAATGTGCAGATCACTGCTGAAGTGAAGAGTTATGCACACGTGCTAAGTGATATTTAGTCACCCACGATGCATCTTCTACTCCTCGATTCTTCCACTTGATCAAATGTTCCATGTACTCCTTCCAGTGAGTCTTCTTACCAACTCTTGTAGCAATAATTTCTTCAATCTGCTCCTCTGATTTAATTGGTAGATGTTGTTCCCATTCGCTGAGGGTACCTTCATCTGCTCTTCTCGAGGAAATCGCTCCTTCCTCAAGTGAGACATGACCATATCACCTTCTTGGAATACCTTCTGTCTCCTATGTTGATCTGCTCTTTGTTTATAACTATCATTGCTAGTCTGCAATTTCTTCTTTACATGTTCTTGTAATTCATGCATACTTTCCACAAAATCATTTGCATCAACACTCTTCTTTCCTTCCAAATTCGACAATGCAACCAAATATACCACACCTTTTGGCAATCGTCCATAAACAATCTGAAATGGACTATTTCCTGTATATATGTTCATTGACTAGGATTCTCTCCACTTAAACTTCTCAAAAAAATTCCTAGACTCTTGTTCACTACTTATGTCTAATCGTCCATTTGAGGATGATACGCTGAAATGTATAACAAATCTAAGCCTAACTTTTTCCAGAGTTTCCTCCAAAAATGCCAAAGAAATTTGGTATCACGATCTGAAGTAATATTCCGTTGCAATCCATGCATTATGACCACTTCTTTGAAAAACAATGCAACTACTTCACTAGCATCACTAGTCTTGTTACACACTATGAAGTGTGTCATTTTAGAAAATCTATTCACCACTACCATTTTTGAATCATGCTTTCTTCAAGTCATCGACAATCGTAAAACAAAATTCATACTGATATCCTCCCAAGGTCCTTTGGGTATTGGCATTGGAGTATAAAGTCCCATGTTCTGACTTTTTTCTTTGGCTAGTTGGCAAATCTTGCAACCTTCAACAAACTTTCGAACATACTTATTATAGATGGGCCAAAAGTACCTCTCTTTTAGCAAGGCTACGATCTTATCCATCCCAAAATGTCCTCCTAAACCACCACTATGTAACTCTTTAATAAGATTCAACCGTATGTAACTTTTGGGAATACACAACTTCTGATTTAAAAAAAAAACCCTCTTGGATATGGTAGTCCAATTATGGTGTTCTGTCTAAACTAAAAATATCCTTACATGCCTTCCAAGATTATGAGAAATCTGCATCTTCTTCATACAATGTCTTTAGACAGTTCATGTTTACCACTTCTACCGACATGGTATTGAGTAACACTATCCTTCGACTTAATGCATCAACTACCTCATTGGACTTCCCGAACTTGTGTTTCAACACAAAAGAGTAATTTTGCAAGAATTCTATCCATTTAGTATGCTTTTGATTCAGATTACCTTGGCTATTAATGTACTGCAGAGATTTTTGATCCATGAACAAGACAAACTCCTTCGAAAGTAGATAATGTCACCATTTCTTCAAAGCTTGCACAATAGCATAAAATTCATGATCATAAAAATAATACTTCTTTCTGGAATTGATCAAACTCTCGCTGAAAAATGCAATGGGTCTGCCTTCTTGACTTAGAACTTCTCCAATTGTTGTTCCACTAGCGTCACAATCAACCTGAAACACTTTATTAAAATCTGGTAATGCCAATAATGGATGTGTTGTTACTCTCTTCTTCAATTCTTCCAATGACTTCTCTACTACTGTAGTCCACTGAAACACTCCCTTCTTCATACATTCTGTAAGAGGCACACATATTTGGCTAAATTTCCTAAGGAATTTCCAGTAAAATCCTGCCAATCCATGGAAGCTCCTCACATCGAATGTGCATCTTGGCATTGGCCAATCAAGGATAGACTTCACTTTCTCAGGATCCATTTTCAATCCTTCCTTCGAAACTACAAAACCCAAGTACACTAACTATCGCTGCATGAATGTACACTTCTTCAGGTTTATCAATAATTTCTCTTCTTTCAAGCATTGTAACACTTCTCTCACCTTCTCAACATGATCTGTTCTGTTCCTCCTAAATATCAATATATCATCCAAATATACAACCACGAACTTACCCAAAAATATCTTCAAGTCTTCATTCATCAATCTCATGAGCGTGTTTGGTGCATTAGTTAACCCGAATGGCATCACTAACCATTCAAATAGTCCATCTTTCATCTTGAATGTTGTATTCCATTTGTCACCTTATCTAATCCGAATATGGCGATAACCACTCTTCAAATCAATTTTTGAAAAATATTCTGAATCACTTAGGAAATCCATAGGGTTATCCATTCTGGGCAATGGAAACTAATACTTGATAGTGATCTTATTTATAGCACATGAATCAGTACATATTCACCATTCCCCTGTTTTCTTTGGAGTCAATATTGCTAGTACTTCACATGGACTCAAAATCTCACGAATTAACTCTTAGTCAAGCAATTCCTACACTTGCCGATTCACTTCTTTATTCTCTGCTGGAGTCATCCTGTAAGGTGCTTTATTAGGTAAACTTGGTCCATACATTAAATCAATTTGATGAGAAATACTTCTCACTGGAGGCAATCCTTTTGGCATATCATTATAAATAATCTCCTTAAATTCATCCACCAACAAATTTATTTTTGTAGGTACAACATTTGGCTTCTCTACACTTTTCACTTCTTTCGGAATCACTACTAAACATAATGCTGATTTTCTTTCTTCTTGTAAGAATTCCTTAGTAGAAAATAGCATGATCCTACTGCTACTCGTGTTTATATCAACACAATTTCTTGTTGTTGCTACTGTATCCTTGTTGGTCCTTGACCAAGTTTTGAGAGATCCTTGGTCAATTTTCACCTATTTTGGGACTTCGACAACCTATCGAAGGTAGAGCGTAAGATGAAGTAGAGATCATGGGTTCTTGGCCCTGTTTTGGGTCCTTTTTGGGATTTGGGATTATGTAACGGGTATGGGGATGTCGGCCCATGGGTTTACCCATGTTTAGGCCTATTTTGTAAAGTATAAATAAATGTTTAGGCAATGTAAGGAGAGGCGCATAGGCATATCTGTGTGATATTTGGCTAAGTGCTAGTGATTGATCTATGTGATCAAAGGATTGTAAGTGCTCTGTGCATACTATGTGAAGCTTATAGAGTAGAGTGCAAGTGACTATAGAAGGCTTAGTGCTATATCTTAGCTCGGGGAAGGAGGATCTAGCGAGGTGCCCGCAGATCTCCTGTCCTATGCAGAGTAGGGTTTTGAGCTTTGTGCATGTAACTGAATAACATAAGATAATATAAGAGAAGAAGAGTTGGTGGACGTAGCCCCAGGGTGGGGGTGAACCACGTATATGTTGTGTTACTCTTCTTTTTGCAATGTGTTGATGTGCTTATATGTTAATTTTCTTAGTGCTTCGCTATGGATATATAGATCTATTAATGCTTTGTTCTTAATGATGTATATGGATGTTAGATATGACTTATATACATATGCTCAATGCTTGAATCTGTTAAGACTTGGTCTGTTTTGTCATGCTAAGTGCTGTTAGATGCTAGATCTGGTTGGATAATGTGATGCTATGTAATTAGGGTTTGTCTGCGCTGTTACTAAGAACTGGATATTGATGAATGTTTACTGCTAAGTGCTATGTTAAGTGTTAGAATCACAGATCTATGTCCCAGCTAAGGTTGCAGACATTTGAGTCCTGCAACCATCCCTGCCTCTACCTCGGGTGAGACTTCATCTGCTTCGCAGGTGTTGCCGAAAGCATCAGTAGTTAGGGTTTTTTTGGTGTGTTGTTGTAGCGTTGAACCCTAGGTCTGCCCCTGTGCCAAAAAATGGTTTCGTTGCCAGGACCTGAAACTGTGATTGCTGGGAATTGAGGAAGAATAATATTTGTGCAAAGATCCGACATGAAACTATGATTGTTGGGAACTGAGGAAGAAGAAGCTTTGTGCAAAGATCCGACCTGAAACTGTGATTGCTGGGAATTGAGAAAGAAGAAGCTTTGTGCAAATATCCAACCTAAAATTGTGAAATCTCTGTGTGTAGATATGTCACCCTAGTGCATAGTACTCTACTTAGTTTGAGAAGATCTGTGCCAAGAAAAGAGGTAATATTTGAACGCTTTGTGCTCTGATAAAGGTAAGAATATTGAAAAGTTTTAGATCTGAAAACTTTGTGCTATGTAGAAGCACGATAAGTGGAAATTTTTTTGTTTCAACAGTATGGATCTAGGTAGGTTTGATAGATTCTGTCCTATCTTGAAAACTAGGGCACTGATAGATGAAAGAAGATTTGATATGAGTAGATCTGATAAGAATAGTGAAAGATATGTTATACATATGCATAGAAAGAATGTTTGGACTAACAAGTGGATGCAAGTTCCTAGAAAGAAATGTTTTTAGGTTAGCTACCATGATCCTAGCGTGAAGTACAGGAAAGGCTGGGCATCATTTAAAATAAAGAGATGATTAACCCTCTGTTACAGTTGCAGAAAACCAGGACATCTTGCTAAGGAATGACCTGGAAGAAGACCTAGTTGTCTTTGTTGCAAAGCTATGGACCATGAAGTATTGGATTGTTCTAGAATGATTGCTAAGATTGAAGAAATGAACATGAGACAAGAAAACCCTAAGGAAGATCCATAAACTATGATTATGGTAGAACCCCAGAAAGAATCTGAGAAAGTATTGCTACAGATAAAAGAAACCTTGAATGGCCACCGACATGTCAACTTATCAGAGATCTTCAAAGAAAAAGAATGCCTTGAAGAAAGAATAGGAGACTTCGACATTGACTGTGTTCTAGATGAGGAAACAGAGGTGAATATCATGATAGAAAGAACTTGGGAAGCTATAGGAAGGCTTGCTATGATTCCTTCATCAGGAGGAATAACACTATTCAAAGGAAAGCTGATCAACCTATGTGGAAAGCTCACCCAGATACCTATGAATGCCAATGGGACTTCGACAGAGGAGGATTTTGAGATTGTTAAAATTATCGAGGACAACGCTCCATTTACCATGTTACTAGGGAAACCTTGTATTGAAAGAGATCATGCCAGAAGGAAGGAAGAAGAAGAAGTTTTAGAGCAGAAGAAACAAGAGTTAAAGGATTTCATGACTAGAAGGATCGCACACTTGATTGAAGAACAAAATAATAGATCGAAGCTATTGAACACCAGAGACCCGAATGTCGAAGTTACAAGAACACTAGAAGACCCACAGAAGATTGAAGTACCTATTCTAGATAAAGAATAAGTATCACCCTTGAATCTTAGAAAAGAATCTCAACAACACGAAGTAACTGTGCCAAATGCATATAAGAATCAGAATGGAAAAAGGCATATCGAGACAAAGCTCACCGAGAATAAAGCTAGAAAAATAAGTAAGAAGAGAGATAAGATCAAAAAGTTACAGAAGGTTCCAGAGGGAACTTCGCAGAGGGAAAATTTACAAAATTGAAGCTTCGCCGGGATAACAGAACAACGTCACATGCCACTTCGCCAGAGTGAAGCAATATAGCCATTGGGAACAATATAACTGTTAGGCCGACCCTCCGAATGGGTACAAATACATTTATGTTTCACCACCAGAATGTTGGACCGCGCCGTAATGGACATAAAGAAGTTAATGAAGGTTTCTCACCCGTTGCAAGAGATCTGTCGCCAATTTATCTATTTATCCCGTCACACCATGCATCGAGAACACTTTTGCTAACCGTGAATCTGAGCCCACAGACTCATTGATTTTACACAGTGATCATTGCGCTATTATCCTCTATCCTATTGTAGTGTCCAAGTTACTCCTCGAACCCAAGATTTCCAACCACGGGTGTGTATGTCGGATGAGTTCAACGTTGCAGAGAAAGTTTTCGAAGAAGTTCTCATCGACCTCATGAATAATTGAGTCATTTCAATGTCTGCAGGTATACAAGTGTCATCGACGAGAGGACTGCAAGACTCTCTATCTACTGCTCATGGAGCCAGATCATCCCTACCCTCAGCAGAAAATAGAACTAAGCATAAAGACAACCTAGCAAATGTGAAGCTGATTCCAACCATATTGCCCAATTACATGCCACCGCTGGCTGGCACGGTGAATCGTGATAGTGTGCCAAGAGATTTTGAGTACACCATGGTCACTGCGTACCTCCAAAAGGGGATACACATAGTTCGAGTAGAGCAGGATAAGATCACAACATTGAAGTTCAATGACTTCAACCTCAAAGATCGCAATATCTATGGTATGCTCACCTCGTACAAGTACCTAACTAGAATGAAGGGGAAGAATTCAAAGATAATTCTCTAGTCATGGACAATG
>JASDQU010736692.1:555376-566251 GCA_032191745.1 Picea mariana | reverse complement strand
TGTTAAGATCCAAAGACTGAATACAAAAGCACCACAAGAGATATAGAAGAACAATATAGAAAAACCACAACTTTATTATAGAAACCCTTGAGGTAGGGAAACACCATATATTAATCCTTATGGAAGGATAAAACTCCTCAAGCAATCCTTGCTTGTACAATCACAATGTTCTTCACTATGTTTCATTACATTGCCTAGACTTCTTTATATAGCTCTCCCTATCTCCTAGGAACCTTCTAGAGAGTCTTCTCACATTTATTACATCCAACTACCATAGTGGGCCTTTATTAATATAGTGGACCTAGTCCACCTTACATTCAATGACCACAGTCCCATATATTAAATGACTTCCACTAATAACACATAACTACATTCCCATTGGGTACCTCTCTAGGTACCCCATATTACCTCCCTAGGTATACCACAACATGCAGCTGAGTAATCATAGTGCCAATATGTATTAGAAACTCATTGAGAACCCAGAATTGCAGGCACTGGAGTCACAACTCCAGGGAGAAAAGCARCAAGTAGAGACAATACAGGCATAGTTGAATCCCCTGTCAGCTGTGGAAAGAATGAAGTGATCCCAAGAGCAGTGCACTGCCCAGTAACAGATCCACACTATCTAGAGTATATTTATGGAAGTAACTCAATGGCTCCAACCTGTACAAGATAAGGCTTACCAATTTTTCATAGAGGTTGAAGGCCAAGGAACAGAACTCGAGCAGGTTGTCACTACAATTGAACAATGCCTGGAGGGACCTGTCAATGACACAACCATCCAAGAGTTTGCTGAACCGGAGGCCATGGCACAACAACAAGTCGAAGTAGCTCAAGCCATGCTCAAGGATTTCGAAGCAGAACTACCCAGATCAGAGTGAATCGGGACGAGTCACAGGTGAGTGTTGGGGGCCTGGTCACCCTTGACCAAGTTTTTGGAGATCCTTGGTCAAGTTTGACCTATTTTGGGACTTCCACAGCCAGTCGAAGGTGGAGCGCAAGATGAAGCAGAGATCGCGGGATATCGGCCCCATTTTGGGTCCTTTTTTGGATTTTGGATTATGTAACAGGTATGGGGATGTGAGCCCATGGGTTTACCCATGTTTAGGCCTATTTTGTAAAGTATAAATAGATGTCTAGGCAATATAAGGAGAGGCACATAGGCACATAGGAATATTTATGTGATATTTGGCTAAGTGCTAGTGATTGATCTATGTGATCAAAGGATTGTAAGTGATATGTGCATACTATGTGAAGCTTGTAGAGTAGAGTGCAAGTGACTGTAGAAAGATTAGTGCTATATCCTAGCTCAGGGAAGGAGGATCTGGCGAGGTGCACGCAGATCTCCTGTCCTATGTGGAGTAGGGTTTTGATCTTGTGCATGTAACTGATTAACAAAAGATAATAGAAGAGAAGAAGATTTGGTGGACGTAGCCCCAGGGTGGGGGTGAACCACATATATGATGTGTTACTCTGCTTTGTGCAATGTGTTGATGTGCTTATATGTTAATGTGCTTAGTGCTTCGCCATGGATAGATAGATCTGTTAATACTTTGTGCTTAATGATGTATATGAATGTTAGATCCGACTTATATACATATGTTCAGTGCTTGAATCTGTTAAGACCTGGTCTGTTTTTTCATGCTAAGTGCTGTTAGGTGCTAGATTTGGTTGGATACTGTGATGCTCTGTAATTAGGGTTTGTCTGCGCTGTTACTAAGAACTGGATATTGATGAATGTTTATTGCTAAGTGCTCTGTTAAGTGTTAGAATCATAGATATGTGTCCTAGCTAAGGTTGCAGACATCTGAGTCCTGCAACCACCCCTGCCTCTACCTCGGGTGAGAATTCATCTGCTTCGCAGGTGTTGCCGAAAGGGCCGGTAGTTAGGGTTTTGTTGGTGCATTGTTGTAGCGTTGAACCCTAGGTCTGCTCTTGTGCCAACAATTCTCCAACATTGGTGTTAATTTATATCATTGTCCATCTTTCTTGAACTCATATGTGTTTTCCTTGCCATCATGGTGAAATTGTCGATCAAACAACCATGGTATTCCCAATAGTAGGTGACACAAATCCATCTCAATCACATCACATAACACCTTCTCTCGAAAACTCCCTATTTGAAAATTCAATAAACATTGCTCAATAATAGTCACATGTTGTCCCTTGTTCAACTAAGAAACACGGTAAGAGTCTGGATGGTTCAACCTTGTCAAGTTCATTTTTTTCATGACTTCAGTGGATACCAAATTTTTTGTACTTCCTCCATCTATAATCAAGTTTCAAAATTTTCCTTGAAGCTTACATTTTATTTTAAAAAATTTCTTTCATTGTTCTGGCTCCTTTACTTCTTTTTGTTCAGATTTAATCAACAGTCTTCGGAATAACAAATTCTCACCTTGTTCTTGCTAAAGAGAAATCACATTTTCTCCAACTATTGAAGCTTCGTCAACTTGTGTGACTTGTTCCTATTCTCCACCTCTTCTCCCTGGAGTTTTCCTTTCTGGACATTCACACTTCTTGTGTTCCTCTACATCACAACGATAACAACTGATTACACATTCCCTTTCCTCTTCCAAATCCTTTGCCTCTATAAAATCCATTTCCTCCTCTGCCACCTTGACCACTGACATATTCTTCTTCCTTTTTGCCGCCTTTAGAAATCCCTGCTTTACCTTGTCCTTTGAAAGCTCTTCCTCTACCTCTAGGGCGTGTTTTCCTCTCAATATTTTCTTCTACCTTCAGGGAAACTTGATAAGCTTCATCAATAGTGCGGAAATAGTTTGTGCTCATTTCATCCTAAATTAAATACTTTATCCCATTTACATACCTTGCAACTTGTTAGAGTTCTAGTTCCTTGAGGCCTGCTCTTAGTGACATCCTGAAGAACTCTTCAATGTATTCGTGAACAAATGTATCCCTTTGTAGGAGGTTTTGGACTTGTCGAAACAAATTCTACTGGTAATCGACAAGAAGAAATTTCTCTTTAACCTTGGTAACCATCTTCTTCCAAGTTCTGATTTTTTCCAGCTGATTATTTACTCTATCCTTCTTCAGCATATCCCACCATAGTGTTGCATGGCCTTTCAGTTTCGTAACATGAAATCTTACTCGATTTGGATCCTAAACATTTTCATACTGAAAGTATCTTTCGAGTTCTCTAATCCAGTCAATGAGAACATCAGCTCTCAGACTACCATCATAACATAAACCTCAACCTTTGCATTACCCATGTTACTCAAATACGAAATTAGTTTAGCTGCCAGGTCTCTTTCATCACTGTCCCATTCATCTTCGATCTCTTCTTTTGGCTCTGAGTATACTTCATCATCTCCATTCCTATGATTTTCTAATTCCTCTATTATTCTTCTCAAATTTTCTAGTTCTCGATTTCTTGCACCTCCCCTTCCTTCGCTGTGGCATTCCTCCAAGTTGTAGGTGTCTCACCAACATCCACAGACCTCACACAGTTCTGTAACCCAACTTGACCTCCAACAATCTTGCTGAGAAACCACCACGAATAGGTATTATGTACCATATCTCACAAAAGAAGATTAGATGCTAATCCAAGAGCATAATTGAGCTCTGATACCACATAATGCATAGGTAACTGGGCTACAACACACACACACACAATTACATCACATACCCTGCTACATAATGTACAACGGAAAAAACAAAAACAAAACATAAATACTTTTTCCAAAAGATAAGGAAATCCACTTGAAACTAAAACACCAGAAAACAAAAAATGAAGCACCACTCTTTTATTGATTCGAGTAAATACAATATTTACATTACATCGAGCCTGGGTTAAAAGAAAACCATGAATTTCTGCTCGTGTGGCTGAAAACCACTACACAATCATCCATATGGTAATGGTCTCTGTGTATGGGATGAGATTCTGTTTCACCCTTCCCGTGTGCTCACCCAACCTAGAATATTCTCTCTAGTCCACCTTCTACGATTTCCTTACTTCGTGGTTTACCAACCCTTCAAAATCACACTCTGTTTATTTTTAAAATCCCTCCTTGGCTCTAAAATGATTTACCTTCCCTCAAAGAATGAGTTGTTACTCTGACCATCTCTCTGTCTTCCAGATTGCTTCAACTTCCTTTTGGCCTCGGGTCACATTTTGTCCTTTAGCTGCGAGTTCTTTGCAACTAATCATGAATGCATAACAACATGGAAAAATCAAATTCGTACAACCACAATGTTGCAAATAAATAAATATCATGACACTTGTAAAATTTCATTATGTGTGCATGTTTCAAAATGAGTTTCAACACATGTTCCAACATGAAACTTGTAAAATTTTTCTATACATGGCAGTTTCAGCATGAGTTTCAACACAAGTTTCAGCATAGCAAGAGTAATTGCAGGAGTAATCAAAAGTTCAAATTTACAACAATCTGACTAAATAAAATAGACCACTAACACAGTCCTTATTCAACTTATTTCCTATTTGCAAAATGTAAATATTTTTGGGTGATGCGGATTGCCCGAACCCAAGGATGCTCCTACATCACAATGGTATGTTGACAATGGATGTTCAAAACATATGATTGAATATCAAGACAAATTCCTCAGTCTGAAAAAAGAAATAAAAAGGAAGTGTTACATTCAAAGATAATGTCTCTGCCAAGATAATTGGAAAGGGCATAGTCAATCTACGAAATAATAGAGCTAAAGAAAAAAATGTGCTATTAGTTGAAAATTTGAAGCCTAATCTCCTTAGTATGATCCAAACACGTGATCAAGGACACATACTCATATTTGACTCTAAAAAATGTGAAATTAGAAAAAAAGACTCGATAAAATTAGTGGTTGTTGCACCAAGAACACCAAGTAATGTTTATATCTTAAACACAAGAGATGAAGAAAAATGTTGCATGATCCAAATAGACGAAAGTTGGCTATGGCACAGAATAATGAGACATATAGGTTTTGACAATTTGATAAAAGTCAAGAAAAAGGAAGCTGTGAGAAATATACCAAAGATTATTAAACCTTCAAACTTTGTTTGTAGGCACTACCAACATGGAAAGCAGACAAGAGTAGGATTCAAGACAAAACAATAATCTACATCAAAACCATTGGAACTTGTTCACACTGACCTTTGTGGACCAACAAGAACTAAAAGCATGCAAGACGAACATTACTTCATTTTAATCATAGATGACTATGCAAGGATGACTTGGGTATCCTTTCTCAAAGAGAAATCAAAAGCTTTCAACAAATTCAAGGATTTCAAAGCACATGTTGAAAATGAGTCTGATCTCAAAATAAAGTGCCCAAGATCAGACAATGGAGGAGAATTTACCTCATATGAATTCAATAATTTTTGTGAAACTCATGGAATTAAAAGATGTTTTTTAGCTCCAAGAAATGCTCAATAAAATGGAGTTGCTGAAAGGAAAAATAGAATTGTCCAAGAAGCAGCCATAACTATGTTAAATGAAGCCAAACTTCTAGATATCTATTGGAGAGAAGCAATATATACAACAATGTACATACTTAACAGAGCTCAACTTAGAGTTAACCATGACAAGACACCATATGAGTTGTGGTTTGGAAGACTAGCATCAGTCAAACACTTCAGAGTCTTTGGGAGCAAATGTTATATAAAAACATATGATAATAATCTAGGAAAATTTGATTCCAAATGAGATGATGGTTTATTTCTTGGTTACCCATCCAATAAAAAGGCCTATAGATGCTATAATCTGAGATTGCACAAAATTGTAGAAAGTGAAAATATAAAGGTGGATGATCTAACATCAAGAAGAATCAAATATCAAGACAATTCACAAGTTGATGAAAGAAGAGATGATGATGATGATGAACAATAAGATGAAGAAATACAAGAAGAAGAATCACAAAGTGAAGAAGAAAATGAAGAGGAAGCATCACCAAGACGAGAATCAAGAGCACCATCAAGAAGAGTACAAAGAGATCATCCTGAAAGTCAAATCATAGGCAACAAAAGTGTTGGAGTTGAAACAAGAAGAAGGCTAACATATGAATCAAAACAAACAATGCTCTCCTTAATAGAACCCAAAACATTTGCAGAGGCCAACAAAGATGAAGATTGGATTAAATTCATGAATGAAGAGCTTGATCAAATAGAGAAGAATCAGACCCGGGTATTTGTCCCAAGACCAAAAGATAAAAATGTGGTAGGGACCAACTGGATTTTTAAAAATAAAGTTAATGAAGATGATCAAATTATAAGGAATAAAGAAATATTAGTGTGCAAAGGATATGCACAAGTATAAGGGATTGACTTTGAGGAAACATTTTCCCCAATAGCCAGATTAGAAGCTATCATAATGTTCTTGGCATTTGCATGTTTTAAAAACTTCAAAATATATCAAATGGATGTCAAATCAACATTATTAAATGGAAATCTAGAGGAAGAAGTTTATATAGAATAACCCGAAGGATTTATATTATCAGAAAATAAAGACTATGTATGCAAATTAAAGAAAGCATTTTATGGTCTCAAACAAGCTCCTAGGACACAGTTTTAAAGACTTGATAATCATCTACAGTAGCAAGGATACACAAGAGAAGCTATTGACATCAATCTTTACAATAAAATCGAAAATCATAATATGATTATTGTTGTAGTATATGTGGATGATATCATCTTTGGAAGTAATCTAAATCGTCTAAGCAAGCAATTTGCTACATAAATGCAAAAATAATTCGAGATGTAAATGCTTCGTGAACTAAAATTCTTCCTAGGATTAAAATTCCACAATCAGACAAAGGCATATTCATATCTCAAACCAAGTATATTAAAGAAATGCTGAAGAAATTTCAAATGGAATATTGTAAACCTATGAGCACTCCTATGATTACAGGATGCAAACTTAGCAAAGATGATGAATCACTAGAAGTAGACCAAACCATGTATAGATCAATGATTGGTACCCTATTATGTGCAACAACAACAAGACTAGACATCATGTAAGTTGTAGGATTAGTGGCTATATTTCAATATGCACCTAAAGAGACACATATGGAGGTAGTTAAAAGGATTTTTAGATATCTCAAAGGCACCTTGGATTTTGGATTATGGTATCCAAAAACATAAGACTTCACATTAACTACATATACCGATGCATATTGGGCAGGAAGTATTGATGACAGAAAGGGCATGCATGAAGGTGCGTTTTTCGTAGGAAAACATCTTGTGTCATGGTTAAGTAAAAAACAACCCTCCATATCACTATCTACAATAGAAGCTAAATATATTGTTTTTGCCTCCTGTTGCACTCAAATAATTTGGATGAAGCAAACTTTAGAAGACTTACAAGTAAAATATGATCATCCAATTCTTCTTAACTGTGACAATACCAATTCCATAAACCTTTTTAAGAATCCTGTCATGCACTCAAAAACCAAGCATATCCCAATCAAATTTCATTTTTTAAGAGAAAAAGTTTCTCAAAAAGTTGTTAAAGTGGAATATGTGGATACTAAAGAATAGATTGCAGATATATTCACAAAACCTTTACCCAATAGTATCTTTGCATACCTTAGACATACATTGGGGCTAATCTCCATATCTAATTGAATCACACAAGCTTCATCAGAGAATGAGCACATGGGCAAGGGGAGTATAACCTCAGGGGGAGTAAAACCTTAGGGGGAGTAGAGAAATGTCCTTTCTATCATTGTTGTCAAAGGGGGATAATAAACAATAAAACATAGTTAAAATAAATAGTTTTTACTTTGTTGTCATCAATGTCAAAGGGGGAGAATGTTGGACGTGGTGCTATGTTTTCATTGTTGTCAACAAGGGTTAATATGGGTTTATCATCCACACAAGTCCATTCAGACTATAACTCTGTTAAAGTACCCTGCTATACTAGTTGCAAGAGAGCTGTGCAAGAGCATTAACTCTAATGAAGCAGATGGAGTAATGAGAAGACTGAGAAGATGGTTTTTGATTCTGAGACATACAAGGCTGAAGTTGTCCTATAGAAATGAAAAATATCAAAAGGAACATGTTCCAAATCTACACGAGATTACAAATTCTTCGTTTATTATAATTATCGATGCTCTGATCATTATAAGTGTGAAAGTTGTAGGAATCGACAATAAAGAATGAAGAACAATGTTGATCATTGGATCAAAATAAGAGCACATTCAGATGGAGGAATCGATAATGAATGGTGAAGAACGAGGTTAAGTGATCGACGATCGTTGGATCAAAATGAAACCACGATTCGATGGCTCAGATCTTTTTTCACGAGTCTGTTGCGCACACCAAAAAATGGCTACATATCATATTCTATTGGTTGGATTCATATAAAGAATCACTTAAAAATTTCTAAGTATGGTTCATGATGGAGGTAGGGAAGTTGGATTTTCATTTTGATGACATCCAAGAAGACATGTGAGTTAATGAGTCTACAAACCTGAGAAGAATCACTTAAAACTTTCTAAGTATAGGTTCATTATGGGGGTAGTAGAAATTAGGCGTGCATTTTGATGACACCCAAGAAGACATGTGAGTCTGCAAACCTGAGAAGAATCATTTAAAAATTTCTAAGTATAGGTTTATTATGGAGGTAGCGGAAGTTAGGCATGGATTTTGATGACACCCAAGAAGCCATGTGAGTCCATGAACCCGCCACATAAAATAATTCTAAGTAAAGTCCATGTTTGAAATGAATGAGGACCATCACTCAATGGTTGATTAAATCCAAACAATGGATCTATCTAAAGCACCTATGAAAGTCACGATCGTCCACTCAATCCCTGATTAAAACCCAACCATTAGATCGAGGTGCAATAAAGATTATGGGAGGTTCAGATCTAACCATTCATCGGGATGATAGATCTACAATGAATATGTAGCACGCATCGCTGAAGGGAGAAGAGGTTAATGAGAAGGTTGGAATCCACGTAGGTGGTTTATAAATTACCACGGTAGACACGTGGTCACATCCTATGAATGCCTATATTTCGATAGCGAGTTTCTAAATCCATTCTGATCACCTGTGCCACTAAGTGGGATACCACGAGTGGTAAGTGGTAATCCCATACATATTAATAATTTGTTTCGTCACAAACATCAGTCCTATGGAGTGAAGAACTTAGCATCACGACCTCAAAGGTCTTAAAAGATCCAGTTAGACCATAGTTTATTCTGTGGTCTCATGATGAGTAGTAAAGGTTGGTTGTGTAGTTAAATTAGCTTGTGATGAATGTTCTAGATTGAGTGTGTGGCTCGAGGTCTCATAAATTAAAGACCAGATATTTAAAAGGGGGCCATGAATTTAGCACATATCTATTTAAATACAAGCAATACGCTTAAAAAGGCTCGAAATTTGATAACCATTGAAAGGAAAATACTCCAAGAAAAGGTGCATGGCTTACCAGTGCCAATTGAGAATATGATTCTTAATTTTAAAAGTTGTTGAAGAAAAAACAAAGGTCACTCAATTACTTAAAAATAATAATAATAAAGGAAGATTTTTTTTATTAAAACAACATTTTTATTAAATAAATGAAGAGGTGTAATGATACATTATGAAAAGACACATTGGTTCAAATTTTATACTCGTTGAAAGACTATATAAACCATAAAATATGGTGGAAGGAAGATGTCTTTGTGGTCTAATTCAAAATATCAAAACACAGACAAAGTCTAAGGAATAACACGAAACATTCACATGAAGTGAGGGTGGAAGGGAGGAGAAAGGGAGGATTGAAGTTCTCTCCAGGTTGAAGCCTAAAACAAGGAGTTCGTGCTTCCTCAAGTTGGTGCTTGAAAACAAGATGATTGGAGTCCTCTACAGGTTGGAGCTTGATCTACAGGGAGTTGGTACTTGGAAAACAGGGGATTGGTGTCTCCTTGATTTAGTGCTCAAAAGAAGAGACATTGGTGCCTCTTACAAACTGTAACTTATAAATGAAATATAATTTTTATGAGTGTTACATTTAAAATTCAGAGTTATGTACATTCTTGTTGGTAAATTGGTATAAATTAATAAATAATTAATTTAATTTGAGGAAAGGAATAAATATTGATTCATCCCCCCTCTTAGTATTAAACAACATTCCAACAATGTTCTTGTGTCTACTGTGCATGGCTAATAATTATAGATCTTGTTATTTTCGTTGTATTGTTATAGTTGAGATTTTTTCAGTGTATGGTTATTGTATGATAATTATGATATAAAAGTAAATCTTGTTTGTAATCATAAGGCAATAACTATCAGATTTGAGAATCATATAAAACATCAATATGGTATCAAAGCTAGTTGAAATATTTCCACTGCACAGTTTTTGTTTTCCGCTCCAATTTATTGTTTCAATTTGCCACTGCAAAAACTTGAACTTGTCAAGCTCATTTAGCAAATTATTGGAGGAAACTGAGATTAATTTTTCCATAGATTAGCTCTTCCTATCCTAACGCACCTCATGGTGGTCTCAAACAACAACTTAGTGAAAGTTGAAATTTCACACAAAACCCACAACTGCAGTTGCAACAACTTTTTTTGTGAAGCTCGCTGAGTATTTATTGGGTTGAGTTGAGGAAATTTTTTTGTATAAAACAAATCGTCTTGCCCTAGTGCACCTACTTCACTTCTCAGATTAACTCTCCGTCAAAATTTAAATTTTAGGGTTTTCAGGCTTATTGATAGTTTCTTGGACATTTAACCTTCTGCTATCTTGAATTTTGTGATTTCTTCATGTATTGATGGTGTCCAGTTTTAGATCAAAATACAAGCTAGATGGTGTTAGAAATCTCATAGGTATGCACTTGTATATGTTTCCAATTTATATCAATTAGCAGAGCATGAGGGTGTTTGCAAGAGATGTACACTTGGAAAAAAGACCTTTGTCCAAGCA
>JASDQU010736692.1:521788-537893 GCA_032191745.1 Picea mariana | reverse complement strand
ATATGTCATCACCAACTTGAGATAATGCCACCTCAGCCTTCAAATTCGGCCCAGAACAGTGGTCACTTAAAAACCCCTGACTTGCTGGTGGGCCCACATGACACCTAATCTTGCGAAAGGTGCCAAATCGTCATACGATATCCAATCGAGGTAAATGAGGTACCGTTGGAAAGGTATCGACGAGTAATTTGATGAGGTGACAATATAATTTTGTTCCAAGGTCATTTATGGCTGTCTTAGCTGTTATGAAACCCTGCCATGTGAGTTGGTGGACCCCTCTTTGCCTAAAATTATTGGTCAACTTGTGACAGCTCTAACCAAGTCATATGGAGTCGGAATGAGGAAAATAAGATGTCGTTGGAAAGGTTTCTGAGTCTATTACAGCATGGAATTTCTGAATATCTGATTTATAACTCTTTACCCACCAATTTTAAACCATGAAGAACTGCAACCAATTTGATGTCCAAAAGTGGTCATAAACTTTCGAAGGCTCGTTCTCACTAACCGGGGGTCGAAACCAAGCATGGGATATACCGTTGGAAAGGTCTCACACTGCCCTACACCATGTTTGGGTTTGATTTTCCCTTTGATACCATCATCTGAACAGAATCAGACCAGGAATCTACAGCTATTAGTTTTGCCCGTTCGGGTGACTTTGACTTTGCGTGCCTCATATGGGTCATACTGACTCGGAATCAAGCTCATGATAGCTTGTTGGAAAGCTTGTCCCGATCCATACCACTTGGAAATGTTGTACTCCTTGAATAGAACAGCTTTGACATGAGGAAGAAATGCCATGGGAAGGCCCACAAATCCCTGAAAGCAACCAACTGATACTCTTTCAAGGGCAGAGGCCATAGTAACTATGACCCCCGCCACTGTCTTTGATTGGAACTATAGCACCAAGGGGATTTTATGGAGAAGTAACTGTGTAAAACACCATGTTGAGCCCAGAGCAGATTTTTGGGTCAACAACACACAAGGCTATGCTAGTGTTGATATGACCAAAGGAGAATGATTCATTCACTTACGGGGCTCTGCTAGTAGTGAATGGACCATAGCTTTGAGAAAACATTATCCTAGATTGGTCATGCACTGGGCTATGCTAGTGCTGATATGACCAAGGGTAATGATTCATTCATTCATGGGGATTTGTTAGTGGTGAGTGGCCTAGGTAAGAATCAGGTAGACATTATCCCATATTGGTCATGCACAGGGCTATGCTAGTGCTGATATGACCAAGGGTAATGATTCATTCACTCATGGGGATTTTCTAGTGATGAATGGCACATGTATAGTCCTTCTCCTTACAAGGAGTGGATGGACTTTAGATGCTATCACATGCATATTTCAAGATGGAATGCATGCACAAAGATGACACATCAATATGGCTCGTGGAAAACCTTTCTATGATAGAAGAAATCCAAGTATGGAGAATGCCTCCCTTGTTAAGAGGGAGTGTTGGATATTTGCAACTTTGGGAAATCATTCTCCACAAGAAAGTATAAGAAGAACCATCTACACCATTATAGAAGCCCTAAAAGTCAACCCCACAGAAAAATAATAAAGTAATTAAAGACCCAGAAATAGGAAGTCGGCCCCAGACTGGCTCCTATATTAGTATAACTACAGTACTGGCTCATTTCATTTAGATAGTTAGGAAACTCCTTTTGCAGTGCGCACAAGGCAATTGCAACTGCAATTTTGGTAATTTCACTATTTATGGTTTTCTGGTATCTTGGAGGGTGAACTACACTTGGAGAAGCTATTTCTTGGTTATTTTGGGTCATCTTATTGAGGTGCTAGGTCTTGGAGACACTAGCCTTAGGAAGGATATTTTCTGTATGGTATTTCGGCTATTGATGGTGATGTACTAGTAATATCTTGGACTAAATTCTTCTTAAGAAAGGTTGTTGGGTTTTCTCCCAAGGTTGGGTTTCCTAGGATAAACTCTTGTGTTCTTGTGTTGTGTACTTGTGTCTACTGTGCATGGTTAATATTTCTAGATCTTGTTATTTCCGTTGTATTGTTATAGTTGATATTTTTTCAGTGTATAGTTATTCTATGATAACTGTGATATAAAAGTAAATCTTGTTTGTAATCATAAGGAAATAACTATCAGATCTGAGAATCATATAAAACATCAACATATTATATATACACCTTAATTTCATTCTCAACATATTCCAAGTCAGTTGTTGATGATCCAAAGGCCATGAATGTCCTCGATGACTGTGACTTGCTCAATTTTTTTTGAATTCCAAACATGTGAGCTCAAAAAAAATTGTTGCAACTACTAATAGGGTATTGGGACCCTAACCAAGATTAATTCATGATAAATGATGAGCCTCTAAAGATAGAAGTTGAAGTCATTTACTTCATCATAGGCCTATCCTGACATGGTGCATCGTTCAACATAAAGGGGGGAGGCTGTGGTGGAGGCATTTTGACTATACACAAGTACATCAATGCTTATTGCTTCGTGGGGACTAAAAAAATGAGTTCTCAAGTTCCCATCAAAAAAATTGAGAGTTTAAATCTCAAATAGCTTAATCCAAAGCATAGAATGTAGCCTCATGCCCACAATTATACTACAGGGTATAGTGTCTATGACCCACAATATTTGACCGATGTGCAGGGCTTCTAAACAACATGAAATCCCACCTGATATAGTGTAAGATGGGGTGGAAAAATAACTTGGTTACAAAAGAATCTTGTGCATGTTATTCTTGGAGTGAATTCCAACAATGTGTCTACGCATTTCTCTCCCACTACCTAGGATACATAATGTATCATACCCCAACGCAATTGAGGCCCATTACTTATGGAATACAAATAAATTTGAAATTTTCTACTAGCTAATCATGTACCTTACCTGCAATAGGAATACACACACATATTTAACCATTCTGCTATAATTAATTTAAATGCAGCTAATCAACTACATACACAACAACATATAAACCATCCACATACACATAGTTAAAAAACAACAATTTAGCTCATAAAATAACATAGATAAACACTTATATTTTTAGAATAGTTGTGCAACTGATTGCTTGGGACAKATTACTTGGGATGGATGTTCCACCCAAACATATAATTATTGTTCTAGATCTCAATAGCAAGTCACCCTTGAGTTGGGGCTAGGAATCCACAAAAGAAGATGTCTCTCACAATCCACTCACAACTTATATATCCCACAATCCACTGGTATGCTCCTACAACTATCCTGATTTCCACCAATTCTCTTCCTCTTCAATTGGCCAACCCAAGGAATGTACCCCTTCACTGCTCCCAATCCAACAAACCTCCCATTTGTTTATTAGGGTCTCTCTGGCATGGGCAACAAAGAATATCACTACTGGGAACTCAAGAGAACTCATTGCTAGGAAAAAATACCAGTAAAAACAACAACAATCACTTGTCATTATAGTGAAACTCACATAGGAGTTCACTCTTCAAGCCTAACAACTTGGTTCTTCTACAAGCCTAAGAACTTGCTTCTTCAGTATTCAATAACTCCAAAATTGTCCCTCCATTGTTGTTCCAGCTCAAGAGCTCTTCTTTTCCTTACTCTCTCCCTGCTCACGCAAAAACCTGACTGTCCAAAAACTATATGTTCTCCCCAAATGAATTTCCTCTCTTTTCCCCAAGCAAGTTGACTCTCACTCTCCCCAATGCTGATTGTACTTCAAATCCATGCTCCCAATAACTATGGGATGTGACTTCTCAAACCCACCCTCTTACATGTATTCAATGATTAGGATCTCTTACACTAAAACATAAAATAGAAGGTTATCCCTATTGATAACAAAATTTAGTGATGTGGGTTTGGATTAATACCCATAAATAATTCCCCCCTTGGACCCCTCTTAGCACTCCCTTCTCTTGTGGAAAACTTATCCCCCATCTCTATCCATGTCCCCCAACAGTTGACATCACATTTTATTTATTAAAAATCAGAAATACAAATCGCATATTACATCACTTGGCCATAGCCATATTTCATATCTACCTTATGCATTAATTAAACTGGGGATTATAGTGGGGATGTTACATGAAATCCAATGATGGTCTGATGGGAGGATCTTATTCACAAACTCAGGGGTGGATGAGTGACTAACGGGTTCGATGACAACTTATTCGATTGGTGGTTTTAGTTGGGGTCCTATAATCATAGGTGATTTGATTCTTGTTGGCCCTCGACCAAGTTTTGAGGAAACATTGGTCTAGTTTGACCACTTTTTGGACTTCGACGTAGTGATCGAGGAAGGAGCACCCAGACGGAGTTGAGATCGCAGATATTACTTGTTTTGTGGGCTTTGTGGACCCAACATGGGGCTCATTAGGGTTTTGTAATGGGTTATGGGATGTCGGCCCATGGCTTTACCCATGATTAGGCCCTTTTGTAAGGAATGAAAAAGTATAAATACAAAATAATGTAATGTAGTAAGTGGTGACTAGCTAAGTGTAAGCAGTTTTGGGTTTCTTAGAGCAACAAACTGTGTATGTAAGGCTTTGTGCTTGATAGGGGAGTTGGTTCTGTTCCTTGATTTGATTTTGAGAAGGTGGATCTGGTGCACAGTGCGCAGATCACCTGTCTGGTGCAAAGCTTGGCTCTATGGATTAGTGCACATAAGCAAAAGAATGTAAGAGATTGAAGACTAATAAAGAATAAGAAGTTGTTGGTGGACGTAGCCCCACACTGGGGTGAACCACATATATCATGTGTTGATGGTTTTCTTTGTGCTATGATGTTTATGTTGTGAATCTGCTTAGTGCATTGGTTGTTATGTATGATAGATAGATCTATGAATGATTAGTGCTTTATCTATGTTGAATGTGCTAGATCTACTTCATGCTTCTAAGTGCGATGCGTAGGTTGTCAATATTACTGTGCCGATATATTCTTAGGGTTTGTTCTATGATGTGAATAAAGGTGATAAACTAATGCATGTTGATCTTAAGTACCCTGCGAGGTAATTGTAATCACAGATTTGTGTCCCATCTTGGTTACAGACACTTGAGTCCTGTAACCCCCCTGCCTCTACCTCGGGTGAGACTTCGCATGCTTCGCAGGTGTTGCTGAAAGGGCCGGTAGTTAGGGTTTTTTTGGTGTGTTGTTGAAGCGTTGAACCCTGGGTCTTCCCCTATGCCAACAAATGGTTCCATTGTCGAGACTTGAAACTGTGATTGCTAGGAACTGAAGTAAAGAAAAGAGAAGCTTTGTAGATCTGCCACTGTAGTGCACAATACTCTACTTGACTTATGAAGATCTGTGCTAAGAAAGAAACCCGATATGAATAAAAGAGGTAAGATATTGAAAGAGGTAAAACTTTGTACTTTGATAGAGTAAGATAAGTGGAAATTTTTGTTTCAGAAGCATGAATCTAGATATGTTTGATAGATTTTGTATTAGTTTGAAAACTAGGGTACAGTTAGAAGAAAGAGTTGATCTGAATAAATTTGATAGAAATAGAGAAAGATATGTTATTCCTATGCATAAAAATAATTTTTGGACTAACAAGTGGATGCAGGAACCTAGAAAGAATTTTGTCAGATTACAGGCCCAACACTATGATCCTAGTGCGCAGTATAGGAGAAGTTGGGGAACTTACAAGAGAAAGAGAGGATTAAACCTATGTTATAACTGCAGAAGACCGAGACATCTTGCCAAGGAATGCCCTGGTATAGGTTCTATTTGTGTTTATTGTAAAGTTGTTGGTCATGAAGTTGAGGATTGCCCAAGAATGATTGCCAAAGTAGAAAAAATGAACACGAATCAAGAGAATAAGAGCATGTTAGAAGATCAAGGATCAGAGGAAGTTCATACTCCATTAGAACAGTTAAAATAAGTAATGAATGATCACAAAGATGTCAGTTTACTAGAGATCATGAAGTAAAAACAACGCATAGATACAAGAGTAGGAGACTTCGACATAGTATGTGTCTTGGATGAGGAAACACCAGTAAATATTATGCCAGAAAGCACTTGGGAAATTTTGGGACAACCTACTATAGTACCTTCACTGGGAAAGATCAGCTTGTTTAAAGGAAAGATTATAACCCTATGTGGAAGAGTTAATAATGTACCTGATGTCATCCATGGAACATCGACAAAAGAGGAATTCAAAATTATTAGGTTTGTTGAGAACAACGCCCCTTTTCCTCTTTTGTTAGGAAATACTTGGATTGAGAAGGATCAGATCAGAAGGAAATTAGAGGAAGAAGCTACACAAAAGAAAAAGAAAGAACTAAGGGATATCATAGCTAGAAAAATAGATCGACTGATAGAAGAACAAGAAGCTAAGTTGAAGAAACATAAGGTAAGAGAATTAACTGTCGAAGTTGAAAGAACGAAAGAAGGTTTGAAGGACCTATCCATGCAAAAAGAAAGTATATCTACCCAAAAAATAGTAAGAGAAGGGATATTAACTTCAAACCCTTTGAGAACACATCAACAATGCGAAGTCACTTCACTAGGAGAAGACAAGAATAAGAATGGAAAGAGAAATCCAAAAACAGTGAGAGAGACTCAAATCATAGGAAATAAGGCAAGGAAGCTTAAGAAGAAGAAGGATAAGTTGGAAAATCTACAAGAATTTACAGAGAATGAATGGAAGATTTCACAGATTGGAACTTTGCAGGAGGCAAGCTTGTAGGATCTGAACCTCATCGGAATAGTAGAACCACGCAAAAGGGGACTTCGCCCTGACGAAGCTATATGGCCGTTGGAGGTGCCCTGACCGTTAGAACGACGCTCCAGAATGGCTAGAAAGCACATTTATGGGTGAATAGACCGCGTTTGAGATGTTGAGACCATGCCATAATGGAGAGATTCTCATTAATGGAAGTAGTCATGCCCATTGGAAGAATCCGTTATGATGCCCTCTTACTTAACATATCTGATGTTGCGTCGGGACCACTTTTTTATACCTGTAATTATTTGAGCTAACAAAGAAGTGATTGTGTGTGTCGAGCTGTGATATCAGACCTCGCCATATGTTGTTTACCCCGCTATCCGTTCACCTACCCTGACTTATTTGTTAACAGTGAGAATGTCGACCGAGCGCATTGAGCTAGAGAAGTCCGTTGAAGAAGTTATGAAGAAGTTTATGGCTGATAAGGCTATTCCCGAGGGAGTACATGCATCATCGACCAGGGGACTGCAAGCTTCCCCTTCGACTTGACATCACTTGAAACATGTCAACCCCGCAACTGAGAAGTGAAGTAAGCACTGTGACGATATGGCTAATGCGAAGTAGATCCTGTCGGTCTTACCAGATTATATCCCTTTGTTGGTTGGCGCGGTTAACCATGACAACATTCCATGGGACTTCGAGTACACTTTGATCACCGCGTACATCCTAAAGGGAATATGCGTAGTTGGAACACATATAGGATAGATCCTCGCATTGAAGAACAATGAATTTAATCTTGGAGACAGAAAGAACTATGTGATCCTCATGCCCCATGGATATTTGATGAAGATGACTGGGAAAAATCCTCACATAGTCTCCTAGGCTTGGATTAAGGAGCTCACGTAGTCCACAATACTGAACGTAATGAAGATCCCTCATTTTGGCCGACATCAGGAGGTTAATGCTTGCGTTAAACTCCTCTTGTCGTGATATCATGGATGATATCTATGGCTCGACAAGTGCATTACCGTGGATCTGGCGTTGATCCACCTGATCACAGGATTGAGCATGCAGGGACCCGACCCTCAATAGTTCTACCCAGGGAAGACCTCAGATCACTTCCTGACACAGCGCATTAAGGAGGCATATGATGAAGTTGAGAAGGGAAAGTGAGGCTACAAGGTAGCCTCCATCCAGGATGGTGCAATGCACCTAGCTTGCCAACTCATAACTGGAAAGATCATTAGAAAGAATCGCCCCACATAGGTCACTAGGTTCATGGTAGACCTAGCAGGAAAATGCGTGGAGGGGATGCAAATGAATTGGGTGAGCTACCTTGTCAACGAGCTCAAGAAAGACTGTCGCGAAGCATAAGATCAGGGATACAAGTTCCATTTCAGCCGATTGCTTGTGTTGATCACATTTGTCGCTTGGAAAATGTCGGAAGAAGATGCCTTCCCGGAGATTGAACCTTAGGAGCCGTTGGCTGCGAGGTTCTCAACCTTATGGTATACAAACAATATGTTGAGGAAATGGTAGTCAAACATAGTGTTCCATGCCTACTATCTGCACACTCTACACTAGTACATACCACTAGCTATATTCTGCGTAGATCCACACTTTATTTATATCACTACGAGCGGAGATGAGTTTAAGGAAGAACTACAATCCTATTACAAGATGACTGATGAAGACATGAAATAGATCACAAAGGAGTGGTCGAAAAAGTTCCTGGTACCGGTTGATGATGCATAACTCTCAAACCCTGACATCATCGGAAGCCCCTTGGTCACCCGGTTCGAGTATGCAGGACAGACAAGTGCGACGAAGAAGAAGAAAAAGGAGGAAGTTCAAAACATAGAGATTGATGAGGAGGACAATGCCTTGGAAGAAAGTGGACCTGGCCCACTCACAGGAGGAGGAGGAGACAAAGTAAATCAAGAAGGAGGAGGGGAAGAAGGAGAAAAACAAGGAGAAGGTGAAGTTACACTGCCGAAGGAACCCCCTACCGAGGTAGAAACATCGAATAAGAGGAAGGTTTCCCCGCAGAAACCTTCAATAAGAAAGAAGAACCACGCCAATAAGCCTCAGCTAGAGGCTACACTTACAGAAGTTGATATTGGTCTAGTATATAGAGCAATGGAGGAAGTGTCTAAAAATCTCTTACAGAGATATGGAGCAAAGTAGGAACATCTGTATGAGAAGGTTGAGAAGAAGATAAAGGATATACAAGAAGCTATTCGCTCGGTCTGTGCACTATCCACTGCGCCTTCCTCATCAGACACTGCAGAGTTGGGGGATGAGCCAGCCCAACTTCGAAGACTTGCAGATGCAACAGAGGCTCGACTTCAGTGAGTCCAAGAGGGGAAGGAAAAGTGTATAGAAGCCCTGAAGAAAGAAAGAGACGAGATCTTGGAGCAACTACGAGTTGCGCAGTACTGTGCAACTGCTTATGAGAATGAGATGGATGAGTTTTGGGCGATGCTCGAGGAAGAAAAAATAAAGATACAGAGGGAAAAGGACTAGCTACTTGTAGAGTAGACCATAGTCAGAGAAGTGGTGGGAAGAGCACTTCTCTATGTGCCAGGCGTGGCACAGGAGGAACATGAGGAAGTTGAGGCTCAAGTGATGAAGCTTGCTAAGTCCATCCAACAACTTCACGCAAGGGTAACAGATTTGGAAATCCAAGAAATTCTGAACACTCCGCAGGAAGTACGTGACCAGAGGGAGGAAGCTGCTAATAGCGGAGTCATAAGGATCAGAGCCCTCGCCTCAGAATGCAAGCAGTTGAGTGACAGAAGCGCACATGCCTATGAACACCTCATGGAAGATCCAGAGCTTAGGAAGTTGGAAGCGCAACTACAGGAGGTGCAACAGCAGGCACCGAAAGTTCAGACGCAGATGAAGTCACTCACTGTAGTCGTGAGAATGAAAAGATCACAAGAACAATGCCCGAACCAACAAAATAATACTGCCATCTAGAGTAGGGTGATGGAAGTTACACAGAGGCTACAACTGGTGCAGGAGGAAGCCTTCACGGTGTTTGAAGAGATCGAAGGACAAGGCTCGCAACTGGACCAAGTAGTTGCAACAGTTGAACAACACTTGGAAGGGCCTATTACAGAGAAAATGATCCAGGAATTCCCTGAGAAGGAGGCTCAGGCGAAGTAGCAAGTCAAGGAAACTCGAGCTAAGCTCGAGGCCTTTGAAGTAGAACTACCTAGATCTGAGTGACACGGGATGAGTCACAGGTGAGTGTTGGGGGCCTGTTGGCCCTCGACCAAGTTTTAAGAAAACATTGGTCTGGTTTGACCACTTTTTGGACTTCGACGCAGTGATTGAGGAAGGAGCGCCGAGGCGGAGCTGAGATCGCGGATCTCACTTGTTTTGTGGGCTTTGTGGACCCATCATGGGGCTCATTAGGGTTTTGCAATGGGTTATGGGATGTCGACCCATGGGTTTACCCATCATTAGGCCTTTTGTAAGGAATGCAAAAGTATAAATAAGAAAGAATGTAATGTAGTAAGTGGTGACTAGCTAAGTGCAAGTAGTTTTAGGTTTCTTAGTGCAACATACTGTGTATGTAAGGCTCTGTGCTTGATAGGGGAGTTGGCTCTGTGCCTTGACATGATTTTGGGAAGGTGGATCTCGTGCGTAGTGCACATATCACCTATCCGGTGCGAATCTTGGCTCTATGGCTTAGTGCACAGGAGAAAAATAATGTAAGATATTGAAGACTAATAAATAAGAAGAAGCCATTGGTGGACATAGCCCCACACTGGGGTGAACCACATATATCATGTGTTGATGGTTTTCTTTGTGTTATGATGTTTATGCTGTGAATCTACTTAGTGCATTGGTTGTTATGTATGATAGATAGATCTATGAATGCTTAGTTATTTATCTATGTTGAATGTGCTAGATCTACTTCATGCTGTTAAGTGCGATGCATAGTATGTCAGTATTATTGCGCCGATATATTCTCAGGGTTTTTTCTGCGATGTGAATAAAGGTGATAAACTAATGTATGTTGATTGTAAGTACTCTGCGAGGTAATTGTAATCACAGATCTGTGTCCCAGCTTGGCTACAGACACTTGAGTTCTGTAACCTCCCCTGACTCTACCTCAGGTGAGACTTCGCCTGCTTCACAGGTGTTGCCGAAAGTGCCAGTAGTTAGGGTTTTGTTGGTGCGTTGTTGAAGCGTTGAACCCTGGGTCTACCCCTGTGCCAACAACTCTTCAGCTATCTATTTAGCATTGCTCTCATGATGAAGACATCTAGCTTGCTGGGCTCGGTTGATTTCACTTTTCCCTCCATCCATTTCGCCCGATCCTTCATCACCCTACTGCACCCTTCATTCCCTTGCCCTTCATTTCTTCACCCCTCCGCCAATTTCATCCCTACATGAATAAACAAGCTTAGGATAAAAAGCAATAGGTTAATAGTAAATGGTTAGTGGCATTGTTCATATTAATTAGCTTAGTAAAGTTAATTTAATTAGATTAGTATAGTTAGATTAGTAAAACTAGGTTAGGGTTGTTAATAATAAATAATTAAAACCTAGGCTTGTAACTAATTAACAATAATTAATCAAATAATTAAACTAAAAAACAAAACCTAAAAAATAAAACAATACAAAAATACATATAATAAATAAAAACTACATAAAACAATATAAAAACATAAAACATATAAACAATAAAATAAAAGAAACGTAAAACAAAAATAAAATACAAATAAAAACTAAACTAAATAATTAAAACATTGAAAACATATATAAAAATACATAAAAGAAAAACAAAAATAAAAAACATGTAAAACATAATAAAACAAAAAAATATTAAATAAAAACAAATAAAACAAAAATTAAAAAACAAAAACCATAAAACAAATAAAATAAAAAACAAAAAACATTCACATTCCACACATATCCCAAAAAATTAAAATCTACGTCCGTAAGTTTTTCCGGACCCCCCGTCCATCCTAACTTTAACAAGAGGGGTGGCCCGGGAAAAGTGGTTTTCACTTGGAAACTTGTCAACACCAGGTGTTACCGGACCCCCCCCCCCCTAATACCACTTACTTCCCTAGGGGGGGTCCGGAATACCACCTTCCCCCTCCAAAACCACTTTCCCCCAAATAAAAAACTGTTTTTCGCCAGTTTGACCACCTATCTTCCGAGAGCATTTCCGGGAAAACCAGAAGGAATTTTGAAAAACCAAGAGAGGTTTTTCTCCTTAACAAGATGAATAACAATAACCTCTCTCAGGGTTTTCACAGGTATCAATAATTGGGAGAATCAAATCCATCTATGAGCATTATTTTTCAGGATTCCATTTTTCCTGATTTTGTCATTTTTTTGCGGTAGCTGTTTTAGAAATCTGGAGATGAATTAGGAAAAACTGAGAGAGTTTTTTACTCAAGACGGGTTCATGTACAATAACCTCTTTCATTTTTATCAAAAATACCATATATTTGGAGATACAAGCGTCTTATTTGATCCCTATTTTCAGCAGTTCGACCCTTTTTTCATGGTAGACAGTTCGGAACTTTGAGGAATTTGTTTCTATTTTTGGCCAGGTTGTTGAATTTGAACTCCTGATCCTGGGGGATAATTTTTCTATATATTTTTATCATTCAAATTTAAAATGGTTGATCAGTTGGGACCTATTAGTAGGATAGGACCAATATTGTAAAGAAGTTCACAGAGCCCCTTTAATCAAATTTCAGTGATAAAAGACAAGTTTTTCAGGATTCCTGTGGCATATCTATTTGGTGAAGTGTCTCTTCTGTAATATGTTTTCCTTGTTAGATATTGTTTTCTTTCTGAATTATTCAATAGAATATTAAGATCAGAATTTTTTCAAAAATACACTTTGTTCCTGACGTTTGGATAATTTTTATGTTTTCTGCTAGAGGATTAGTTCCATAATTCTTAATTGCTTGGGTACAATATTCTCTCCTCACCTTTTCTTTCACATCATTCAATAATCTCAAGAATCCAACAAAGGTGCCTACCCTGCCATGTAAGTTTTCCTATAGAACCTTCCTTTATTGAATTAGGCCTCTTTGACTCCTTTGCCCAATGGCCTTCCCTTCCTGTTCTAGCCAACCAATTTAAAAAACCAAATCCTGTACTATCATAACTAGCCTAAAATTCCCAACAAACAAAGATAAATCATACAGAGAGATCCCTCTCTGAGCCTTGGAGGGCTAGATCCTTGACTCCAAAGTGGTTTTGTAGTTACCTTTTCCCAATTATTCTTCAACTTGAGAAATTACAGAGTATTAACATAGTGGCGACCATACTGGGGACGTTCCTCAAAAAATCATATCAAGTTCTTGATCTGATTACTGATGGTGGACAATGATCAGATACAATAAGGATGAATCATCCACTTGGCGACTTCAATCAACTCCAATCAGTTTGAAAGACTCCACTGGAGAAAGAACCTGAAACATGACCAGACCATATGAAAATATCAGGTATTTAAGTTGGAAGTTTATCTAATATATGATAGGTTTTATTTTTAATTATTTCTTCCCTTCTCATGATCCTGATCTAGATGATACTGTCAAAATTCATGAAGAGCATGTTTAACCTGATGAGCCTCAAGAGGTTAAGCCTAGTGTTATGATCCCTGTATATACTCCTACACCTGAAAAAATATGAGATAGACACAAGCCTCTTGTCTTACCTCCCATTCTCCATGATTTCCTTGCCACTTACTTCAAATATGTTCCCAGATTTGATGGAGACTATGGCTACATCATTGCTGAGAAACACATTCAAGGTTTTGAAAATTATCTTGATCTTTTTGAGGTGGAAAAAATGATGTTAGTATTAGGCTTTTTGCTTTATCTTTGCAAAGTAGATCTAAGAAATGGTATAAAGATATGCCATCTGCAAGCATTAGTGATCTCAATCAATTTGTGAAAGTTTTCTTTGATCAATGGGTGATCAAGAGGAATCCCATCCTCATTTTAGAAGAGTATAATCACTTGAAAAGACAACCAGGAGAAACAATGCATCAATTTTCAGCCAGATTCAATCAAGTCTACCATTCAATACCTATTGATATTAAACCTCCTCATGATTTAGATCTCTTACATTATCTAGATGCCTTTGATCCAGAAATGGCATTCTAGTTGAGGTAAAGAAACACCACAACACTCAAGGAAATGTAGGATAGTGCAATTAGTGTGGAAGCCAATTTTCTTATCAAAAGGTCAAGGTTGAAGGCAGAAGAAAGGAAGAAAATAGAAAAGGAGCGATTGGAATATTCAGAAGCTAAACTGGACATTCTGGCCAGTAAAATGAAAGAAATGATGCATAAAGTCATCATGGGAAATGAACTTGTTGTTCAAGGGAATCATGTTCCATTGGTTACAAAGAAAGAAAGGGTCATTGTTCCCAAACACTTTGCATCTCACCCTTGGTATCATGGATTGGAAAATGATTATTTCATGTATTCAATTCACAACATAGTCAAAGATAAAACTCCAACTCATCTTTTAAAAGAGCAATCAAATGATATGGTGTGTATGTTTGATGACATTTCTTTCATGGATGATCTACCCAAGTATGATAAATATTATGAGGATTACACCAAGGTGAATTATTCAAAACCATCATCATCATATTGTTGGGAGGAAGAAGCTCAATTATAGATCAAATATGGCAATCATAATTTACACAACAATTATGACAACAATGAGGAAAATGCAACAAATCTTAGAGTAAGTGAAATATTTGTGCCTTTATGTTGCTCTTCATTTCAAATTCTTAGAGAAAATCATAAGCAAATTGTCAAAAGTAGGGATGGGGAATGTTCTGATGAATTAGTTGGAGATGTAATTGACGACATATAAGTTATTCTTGATCCAAATTTACAGCCCCTGAGTTACAATGATCTTCAAACAGAAGATGAATTAATGCAATATAAATCTATACCATTAACCTTCAATTCATTTCAGTTTTTGAAGAAATTTTTTGATCATGTCATGGATGATAAGCACACAAAAAATTAGGAATTTGTATTGGAACCAATAAAATAGTCATCTCAATTTCTTTAGGATCCAATAGCTAATGTGTTGGATGACTTGTGCTGTCCAATTCATGTTACATTGGACAACTATGAGCTTCAAAGTAGTTATGATATAGACATGAATAGGTCGTCTCTTTCATGGTATGTTTCAGCAGGAGTCTCATTTCAAAGTTCAACATAAATTTGCAGCCATATCAGGAACTGTATAATGATGTAAAAAACATATGTGCCCTACCCAACTATGACCATAAATTTGCTGAAAGTCAAGAAATAGGTTGTGTCTTTCCTGATCCCATAGCAGAGTACATGGAAGATTTTTTCAACATAAATGATCCATTATGTTTTCAACAATGGCCATTACACTTTGCAGTTTTAATTATGTGGACAAAAGGTCAAGTTGTCCTTTTGATTGTGTCGACAAGTAATCAAGCAGTCCACTTGTTTCAACAACTACTTCACTGGCTTCATTGGCATTTTTGTATAATTTAATTTAGCATGATTTCCAGTAGTGTAGGGTAGGTAGAAGTGTGAAAATAAGCTCATCTCTTTGAGCATCCCTTTCAACATTTTTCAATCTCAATTTCAAATTGCAGTACAATTTCCATTTTAGCGTGCATTTCAAATTTCAGTCTTCGATTTGATTTGGTTTCAGTTGAACGAACATAATAGGTACAGGTTGTAGAATAAAGTTTTGGGATCAACCCAATGGTTAAAGCACCGGTCTGTGTGTTCAAAGTTCTTTGGTTCTTGTCACCTCTTGAAAGAGCTGTCATTCCCATGTGGAGCCTATGTTGGGGTCCTATAATCATAGGTGATTTGATTCTTCACTTATTTATTTGGCATTGCTCTCGTGATGAAGACATCTGGCTTGTTGGGCTCGGTTTATTTTACTTCTCCCTCCATCCATTTCGCTCGATCCTTCATCACCCTGCTGCACCCTTCATTCCCTTGCCTTTCATTTCTTCACCCCTCCACCAATTTCGTCCCTACATGAATAAACAAGCTTAGGATAAAAAACAATAGGTTAATAATAAATGGTTAGTGGCATTGTTCATATTAATTATCTTAGTAAAGTTAATTTAATTAGATTAGTATAGTTAGATTAGCAAAACTAGGTTAGGGTTGTTAATAATAAATAAATTAATAAATAATTAAAACCTAGGCTTGTAACTAATTAACAATAAATAATCAAATAATTAAACTAAAAAACAAAACCTAAAAAATAAAACAATATAAAAATACATGTAATAAATAAAAACTACATAAAACAATATAAAAACATAAACCATATAAACAATAAAATAAAAGAAACGTAAAACAAAAACAAAATACAAATAAAAACAAAACAAAATAATTAAAACATTTAAAACATATATAAAAATACATAAAAGAAAAACGAAAATAAAAAACA
>JASDQU010736692.1:489930-521577 GCA_032191745.1 Picea mariana | reverse complement strand
GGGGGGGGGGGGGGGGGGTTGGGTCCGGGAAAAGTGGTTTTCACTTGGACACTTGTCACCACCAGGTTTTACTGGACCCCCCCATAATACCACTTACCACCCTAGGTGGGGTCCGGAATACCACCTTCTCCCTCCAAAACCACTTTCCCCCAAATAAAAAACCACTTTTCGCCAATTTGACCACATGTCTTACAAGAGCATTTTAGGGAAAAAAATAAGGAATTTTGAAAACAAGAGAGAGGTTTTTTTCCTTAACAGTATGAAGAACAATAAACTCTCTCAATTATTTCACAGGTATCAGGAATTAGGAGAATTGAAGCCATCTTTGAGAACTATTTTTCAGGATTCCATTTTCTTGATTTTTTCATGTTTTTGCGGTAGCTATTTTGGAAATCTGGAGATGAATTTGGAATAAATGAGAGAGGTTTTTACTTAGGACAGTCTCATGTACAATTGCCTCTTTCAGTTTTCTCACATATGTCATATTTTTGTAGATACAAGTGTCTGAGTTGATCCCTGTTTTCAGCAGTTTGGCCCTTTTTTCATGGTAGACAGTTCAAAACTTTGAGGGATTTGTTTCTATTTTTGGATAGGTTGTTGAATTCGACCTCCTGATCCTGGGGGATAGTTTTTCTATATATTTTTATAATTCAAATGTAAAAGGGTTAATCAATTGGGACTTGTTAGTAGGATAGGACCAATATTGTAAAGAAGTTCACAGAGCCCCTTTAAGCAAATTTCAGTGATACAAGACAAGCTTTTCAGGATTCCCATGGCATATCTATTTGGTGAAGTGTCTCTTCTGTAATATGTTTTCCCTATTACATATTGTTTTCTTTATGAATTATTCAATAGAAGATTAAGATTATAATTTGTTCAAAAATACACTTTGTTTCTGGTGTTTGGATAATTTTTATGTTTTCTGCTAGAGGATTAGTTCCAGAATTCTTAATTGCTTTGGTAAAATATTCTCTCCTCACCTTTTCTTTCACATCATTCAATAATCTCAAGAATCCAACAAAGGTGCCTACCCTGCCCTATAAGTTTTGCTATAGAACCTGCCTTGATTGAATTAGGCCTCTTTGACTCCATTTCCCAATGGCCTTCCCTTCCTGTTCTAGCCAACCAATTTAAAAACCCAAACCTTGTACTATCATAACTAGCCTAAAATTCCCAACAAACAAAGATAAATAATACAAAGAGATCCCTCTCCGAGTCTTGGAGGGCTAGATCCTTGACTCCAAAGTGGTTTTTTAGTTACCTCTACCCATTTCTTCTTCAGCCTGAGAAATTACAGTGTGCTAACAGTTTCACTAAATCATTTCCATTGATGACCACCCATACAATGGACTGAACTTCCATATAGATCTGGAGTTACCACTCCCCCAAGTTTCTACTTGGGTCGACATTGGTAAGTACCAAAGTTTTTAAATTATTTAGGATTTTTTAAATGTTATGATTAAAAAAGAGGCAGTATTTTTGGCATGAAGCATAACTAACAAAATATTCTAATGGCACAAATGTTGGACCGATGTAGCTTGAAGGCTATCCACAACATAGGCACATGGATAGAGATGGAGACTATCTTGGGGAGAGGCTAAACGGGTATTATATGTTAGAAAAATAGGATCGCGGAGCAATAGAATAAAATAAATGTGGAAATAAAACACAAAAGATACATAATACAATAGAGACACACATATATATGTGGTTCATCCAGTGTGGGCTACGTCCACCAGAGAAATTTCTAGGTCCTTCCTTTATTATTATCCAACAAATGAAGGGATACAACCTACAACAAACCTGCTGTAACTTCGTCTTCCTTCTCTCACAGTCTAATCTCTCAGAATACAATATTCACTATCATACCTAGCCGCAATACATTTCCCTCATAAAAGAGGGTTGCCTTCTAGGGAAAAAAACCCTAACATAATTTATATCGTTAGATCTGCGACCTTACAATGAATGGTCCAGATTTACAATGAAATTACAATATACATTTACAAGGCAATTTTTCCTTCGGGGCCCGCTTGCTTCCGGACCCCCAGGGGGGTAACACCCCCCCCCTGCACCCCCCTGCGTGGATGAGTGTACATTCTTCTAGGGTGTAAAGTTTTCATGGGGTATAAACATGGCTGAAAACAAATACGTCTAAATTAGGAAGATAATTAGGCTCCACAACCAACATTATAGTCGGTCTAGAGGAACCTGGAGAGCTTGAATTGATGAATTCCCATGGCACAAATCGATGACCTTCCTAAGTGCACTCAATGTCAGGTGATTAGAGTACCACAAGCTTGGCTGTGAGTATTATAATGAGTGGTGAACTTTATAGTTTTCTACCACGAGACCCATGCCGAGATAGGGCCAGAGGCCTAGATATTATTATTGTTTTTTTTTGTAAGTATTCTATAAATTACCTATCATGAAAAGCCATTACAGATGTACAATTTTTTGTTGGAGCCTGAGTTTCCATAGATGGAAACCAACTTGGCTTCAACCTAATGTCAAAAACAATATGCATAACAAGGCCAAAAAATAGAACTAAACAGTTATAACAAAAAATTATCCCATAGAAAAAGACTAAAAGGATAATGCCACTATTGAATCACAGACTATTAATCAAAATTTTGAACCTGGTCGTCATTGGAAATGTCTTTTAGTTTCCCCAGGGGGAGGGAGGAGAATAGATCCTTGCACACATGTTGCATCCAGAGGTTCTAAAACATCTGTTGATTTTTACGCCTTAAACAATTAATTTGATTAATGTTCTTTTACTTTTAACCATTAGCACAATAACTGAATATAAAGGATCACTAAAAGAATAACATCCACAACATACACAAGATTTACCCTGGGAAAAACCTCTAGGGGGAAAACCCAACAAAATTACTCAATATAAATTCACCAACCCAGAACAATGCCTCTCTCCATGGGAGAACTAACAAAGCAGAAGATCCTCCTCTAACCCTTGAATAGGGAAGAGTAGCGCACCACTTAACCAAGAGATACCCAAGAGATAAACCAAGAACTTCCACAACGTCACCTCCTAGCTGCAGTAGCATCTCCCTCTGAGGCTTGCACACTTCCTCTTCTTAGCTGCAGAGCTAATGTGTGTGTATAAATGAGGCATTGGCCTCCTTTATAAATAGTAGTCTGGCTAACCTAAAATTAGGTCTGGGCTGACCTGTCACTTTACCATTTTATTTTTCATTTTACTTGTCAAGGCACAATAGGGCCGACTTTTACAAAGGCACAATAGGGATGTCTTAACAAATATAATATAATAATTTTCTTTAGGGTTTTTCTTGATCAAATACAATAAGGATATCTTCCGAAGCTACACAATCTTCAACACTCCCTCTTAGCAAGGAAGGTATTCTTCTCGTCACGGTCATCATCACTACTTCTATGCTTCTGCATACTTGGTCATTGTCTTCTTGTCAATCACAGATCTATATTTCATAGGAAGTTATGAACTTTTACTGGAGTAGCGTACCCTGCATAGGAGTAGAATACCAACCTGCACTGGGGTTAACATACCAACTTTCGTTGGAGTAGCATACCAACATGCGCTAGGGTAGCATACCATCCTACATCGGAATTACCAACCTGCGTTGGGGTAGCGTACCCGCCTACGTTGGAGTTAGCAATCTGTGTTGGGGTAGCATACCAACCTGTGCTAGGGTAGCGTACCAACCTGCGTTGCGGTTACCAACTTGCACTGGGGTAGTGTACCAACCTGTGTTGGGGTTACCAACCTGTGCTGGGGTAGCGTACCAGCCCGCGTTGGGGATACCAACCTGTGTTGGGGTATCTTCCTCTATTGGGGATCTTATCACTTCCCTCTATTGGGGATCATGTCACTTCCCTCTACTGGGGATCACATCTCACTATTGGAAAAAACAATCACTTCTCACTACTGGATAAGTCTTTTTGGGTCACTCCAAGCTTGTCTTTGAAATATTCGAACTTAACTCTAGATAGGGGCTTGGTCAACACATATGCTACCTATTCAACAGTGGAAATATACTAGAGTCTTACTACTCCCTTTTGTACCATGTCCCAGACATAGTGGTATTTGATCTCAATGTGTTTTCAATTGTCATGAAACATAGGGTTCTCTGATAACTTCATACAACTCTGGTTGTCACATAAAATGCAAGTTGTCTCTAATTCAAGATCAAATATCCCTACAAACAACTTTCTGAGAAACCTTGCTTGTTTGCTGGCTGAGCATGCTGCAATATATTATGCTTCGGCTGTACTGAGTGCCACACTGGTTTGATTCCTGCTGAACCATGCAATCATAACTGATTCTAGGCTAAAACAACACCCATATGAACTTTCCGATCTACTACACTACCAATCCAATCTGAATTTGTGTAGCTCTATAGTCTTCTCTCACGATCCGAGATATATTTTAGTCCATAATCAATTGTAACTCTTTAGGTACCTCATCACATGTTTTATCATAATCAAGTGACCATGTATAGGCTCAATCATGTATTGACCTAATGTGTTCACCACAAAAAATATATTTGTCCTCATGTTCTTTAAATATATCAATGAACCAAATTTTCACATCACTTTGTACCAAACTTGTACACTTGCTTAACTGCAACTCAATCTGCACAATCAGGTGCTAGCTCTATGCAATTTTTGCAAAGAACTATCTGTCTCACTGCCTGAGAGTATGTCCTTTACTCTATCTGCAATTGTTCCTTTTGGAATTGGGATTCTGCACCTGCAACTGYTCTTTCTGAAGTTGAGAATGACTGCTCCATTCTCACTGTAGTTGTTGAACTTTGATAGTATCTCCTCTATTCTATCATGGAAAAAACTTCATCTGAAAGTGAGAGTGGCTCAATAATTGACATAGAGGGTAGCTTATCCTCTTTCTTTGAAGGTAACTCAATCTTCTATTGTATTCATGTCTCCATGGCCCAACTCATGTATTGCACCAATTGGCAGTGGAGATAACTCAATATCAAATACAGGGATTATCATACCTTCTCCCTCTGAATCTCATTGTAACACCCCAAGGCCATGCCCCTGTTGAATTGTAATTATGTTTATAGGCTAGTGAGCCAAGTGTTTATAAGCTGGAAGACTTATATGTTTATTAGGCTGGAGAGACTAGATGCTTAAGGCCAATGAGMTTGATTTTTGTATATGTAAATACACATATCATTAATAATATTACATTGTTGCATGTAGACCGACCATGGAGAAAGAGTTACGGGGGACTAAGCTCCACTGGGTAGGGTAAGGGAAGGGGATAAGTGTCTAGGATTAGGGGCTAAGCTAGAGGGATTACCTCTAAAGGAATAATATTATATTATTATTTCCAAAAGGCTAAGGTTGGACATAATCTGTGTTGTCCTAAGTTCCTGGGAGAGGGAACGAGTGTTAAGTGGAGCTCATGTAACTTCAGGAGGACATGTGTCAACCTGGGTGCATGCAGTTATAGCTGGGAAATTCAAATCATTGGGAGTTCCTCCTCACCATTCTCGTGACCCTCGTATGCTCGCAATTCTGCCATCTTACCCGTTTCACCCACTGACTCACGTACTGAGCCATCATCTCCATCGTCGACCTTTGAACAAGCACACACCTTGGGAACTTGCAGTCATATTTGAGTTATCCTGTGTATTTCCTGTGAAGTACAATGCACCTGTACTTTTCCTGAACCCATGTTGTGTCTTAACGGTTTACTGTTATATCCCACATAGTTTCTTGACTGAGCGTGGATTGCTGCCATCATCTATTCTAAACCGAGATTTGTTGCTGCCATCACCTTACTTGAATTGAATTAGAAGTTGAATTGAAGAAGTAGGTTGTCAGGCCTGTGGTTTAAAGAAGCAGGTTGTCAGGCAGGTAAGAAACTCCAGGTGAGAGAGGTTGTTGGGGAAGTGATTTCCCAAAGGGAGCCCAACTGTAGCTATAGTGCTCTGAGAATTCCTATCCGTCCTGTTGCTGAAGCCCTAGAGGGGAAGTGGGGTAGCCGAAGGACTGTTGATCAGAGAAGGGGCACACTTCCTGGGGTGGGACATGCATGTGGGGAATGAGAGATTGAAGACTGATAATGTGAGCTGGCTCCTGGGAGAAAATCCTTCCTTTTGATCTGTGTGACCTTCCTATTGTCCTTTCCTAGCCTAGGAATCCCTTGCCTGGTGGAGTTTAATCCCATCTCGAGGGTGACCCACTGATGAGCATGATGAGTAGTGTGGTATAAGGTTGGGAGGTTCATGGAATGTTTGCACGCAGTTGGTGGTCATATATTAAAAGATAAGTACCAAATCCTTGTTCTTAGTATGCTATGTATTTTGAAATTGAGTTATAATGTTGTTAGAATTGTCTGTGTATAATGTACGTATGTCTTAATGTTATTTCCTCATGAATAATAATATGAACATAATGCTATAGTTTTTTAATGCGTACTTAGATAGTTATGTATCTAAATATAAATGGTATCAAAGCATAAAGGTTATTCAGTGGCATGGCCTATCCTGTTGGTTTAAGGCTGGGGATGTCACCAAATGGTATCAGAGCTAGAGGAAAAGATAAAGTGGTTTGAGTAGTGTTACCCGACAGAGGTTGGTGGCCGGGGACGTTACAAAATGGTATCAGAGCTAGAAGAAAAGATAAAGTGGTTTGAGTAGCGTTACCTGACAGAGGTTGGTGGCCGAGGATGTTACAAAATGGTATCAGAGCTAAGAGAGACGTTCATAAAGTGACGTTGCCTGGCCTGTTGATGGCTGGGGATGTTACAAAATGGTATAAGAGCCATGGTTTCAACACTGAGCCTAGATGGGCCATGTTAGTGGAAGTTGAAGCAGAAGTTTCAGAAAAGAATTGTTGTCGAAATGGACAAAATTCAAGTTAAGAGCCCATGGTCTCTACATGGAACCTAGATGGGCCACGAACAAGAAATTCAGAGTAAGAAGTCTAGAGAATTTTGATGTACAGAGTGTCAGAAGGGCGTTGAAAGAACACTTGGACTGTGTTCGGAAGCACCAGAGGTGTAACGGTTTAAGAAATGGCCACAGAGAAAGAAACCACAACAACTGAGGTGTTGGTCCATAGGATCTGTTCGAGAGAAGGAGGACCCTTCACAACTGTCAGATCTGGAGAAAAGTACATGAAGGTTAACCCCCAAGTCTTTTAGACTTCACGAATTTGGTGAAAGTTATGGGTTATAAGAGCAAGAGGAGCCGAAGCCCGAATTCCTGAAGTCCCGAAGAGAATATACACCATAGATTCAGGGGGGAGAGTGTTCACTGTTGTATTTGATCAAGGAAATATTTGTTTGTTCAGAAGTTCAATGTTTGGGAGAATTGTAGTGTGTTGATGTGAAAACCACGGAAGCCCAAAGTCTCGAAAGAAAAAAAATAAAAAGAGCATAAATGACATGGACCTTTCCTAGACATTCCACGTGCCACCGCCTTAGTTGGTGATAACTATACTATGTGGACCCCAGAAAGTAAGGAAGTTTGGGAGTTCAACGTTTCATAAGAATTGGAGTGTGCTAGTGTAAAAACCGTTGAGGCCTAGAGTTTCGAAGTGATGTGGCTTTCCGACGTCACTCGAAATGATGTGGACACATGAGAACTATGCCACATGTCAGTGAGTTAAGTACCTTTGGATGATTAAAATTCCAGTTAGAACGTGACATGTGTCACTCATTTGATTGGGCCATGTGTCCGCTTCTAATATTTTTCCACGTGGCCCTCCTCTTGAGCATGGATGGTGGGGCCCCTGACGATCAAAGTAGATGCATGGAACCATTTTGTGAAGTCCAGAGACTTGACACTCCAGAATAAATGGTTCATGATGGAATGGAAGAAAAAAAATTCCAAAGTTTCGCAGCGCCGAAGTAACGTGACGTAATTACATCATCGGGGGTGACGTGTAAGTATTTAGAGATTTGTGATTCGGGAGATTTGGGATGTGCAAAGGTGAAATCCTCTGAAGTCCTAGAGCCCTGAAGATCTGAAGTCCCATAGCCCCGAAGTTGGAGGTCCATAGCAAGTATCAGCCATCGGATGCTGGGAAGTCGTGGACCGTTGATCCACCTCACTTCACAAACTTGCCAATTCTACACTCCGAGAGATTTGTTGGGAAGTTCTTTGGAAACCACCGAAGCCCGAAGTCCCTAAATCTCCGATCCACCTTGGATCAGAGCAAGGAATGTGGGCCATAGATCCATTGTTCTTTGCACGTTTGTCAGTTCATTGTTTTGTGATGTTTGGGATGCATAGAAAAAGGTAAACCTCCGAAGCCCCGGAGCTTGAAGTTTCAAGGCTCTGGATAAGCGCCCAAATCATTAGCACTGTGTCACAACCATGGTCACATGTGAACCAAGGGCTGAAGAAAAGGAGATAGCACCTGGAAATTGTTGCAGAAAAGAGTTGGGCTTAGAGATAGAAGCCTGAGAGAATTAACAATTGTCAGAACCGAACTGAATTGTCACATAATGCAAAGAAATGGAGGAGGCATATGATGCTTATAGTTCGGAAAAGGAAGCTATTGGAATGGATGTCCATTTGGGAGTTGAAGGGAAAAAATCCAATGGGCATGGAGAAGAAATAGACAAAGACATGAGCACGATGAAAATTATTAAGAAATTTTAAAAAGAAGTCCAAATTCACCGAGAAGATAACAAAAATCTTATGAGATCTAGGGAGCAACAAGGAGACTTCAACATGAAGTTGATGCAGAGCCTAGAAATAATAGAAAATTAATTGGATAAGGAGAGTGGCTCAAGCAAATAAGGAAGTTACAGGTCCCCTGATGAGAAAATAAGAACAAGAAGTGTTAGTAGACATCACCATCACTCCCCGAGGAATTTCAATAAGAGAGCACACATCAACTCAAGTCCATCCCCTTTCAGGAATCATAAGAGGTTTGGGATGGATGAGCTACGAGGAGAAATGAAAAAAATCAAACCTCCTACATTTGATGGTGAGCACAAGAAGAATGAAGATGCAAAGACATGGCTGCTGAGCATGAGAAAGTATTTTCAATTGTATAATTATTCTTCCCATGCAGAAGGAAGAATTGTCATCTATCAACTCAAAGGAAAGGCATCCATGTGATGGGATCAAATTGGGTAGGTGCAACACATTAAAGAGAAAAATGTTACTTGGAGGGAATTCAAGAAGTATTTTGAAAAGAAATACTTGAATAAGAGATATTATGACAAGAAAATGAAAGAGTTCTTTGAACTCAAGCTTGGGAGTATGACAATAGATGAATATGAAAGAAGGTTTTGAGAATTGTTGAAGTGTGTCTCTTTCATCAAGGATGAGACAGTCAAAATTCAGAGGTATTTGAGTGGTTTGTCACCATTCATCAGTGACAAAATACAATATGATGATCCCAAAACATTGGAGGAGACCATAAGGTGAACTAAGTGCCTATATGATAAAAAAAAAGCAAGGCCAACTTTCCAAAAATCTTGGGAAGACAAAAAGAAATTCAAGATGGATCAGAGGAAGAAGGGAACTAAGCCACCATTCTTCAGAAATAATCCTCAGGGACAACAAATTTCTAGAGAACCCAAAACAATTGAGACAGGTGGTCAAAGTCCAAGGAAACCACCTATTTAATGTTGGGGTTGTAAAGGTGATCATATATTTAGAATCTGTTCTCACAGAAGTGTCAAAGTGAGAGTTGTTCACAATGTTCAGCAAGCTAAAACAATGGGGGATATGGGAAGAAATGTACCAAGGATCTATGCAGCCCTGGACAACAAGAAAACAGAGTATCAATCACATATGATTGAAGTGGAAGGTATGATCAACAATCAAACCATTACTATTTTAATTGATTTAGGAGATAATCATAGTTATATAGATCCTAAGATGGTGGAAAGTTTGCATTTTCCAAGAAGCAAGCATGGAAAATCTTGGTTGGTGCAGCTGGCTACTAGAGCCAAAAAAAAAGTCAATGAGATGGTTAAGTCATGTCTTATGGACATGAATGGACTGAGCACAAGGGCAGATTTGGACATCTTTCCTTTAGGTTCTTATGACTGCCTAATTGGTATGGATTGGTTAGACCAACACCATGCCATCTTAGACTGTCGTAACAAGGCATTTACTTTCCTAGATGAGGAAGGATATCAAAGAACAGTCCAAGGAATTCCTAGGGCAATGACTATCAGAGAAATTTCAGCAATGCAGCTGAAGAAGTGTTACAGGAAGGGCTTCCAATTATTTGCAACCCATATGGAGGAAGCATCTAAGGATAAGGTGCCAAATCTAGAAGACCATATAGTCTTGGAAGACTTTGAAGATGTGTTTTAGGAGGTACCAAGACTACCCCCAAAGAGAGATATTGATTTCTCTATAAACTTAATGCATGGAGCAGCTCTAGTGTCAAAGACTCCTTACAGAATGAGTACACTAGAGCTGAAGGAGTTGCAAATGCATCTTGAATAACTAAGGGGTACATACACCCACGTGTGTCACCTTGGGGTGCCCCAGTCTTGTTCGTGAAGAAGAAAGATGGGACATTGAGATTGTGCATTGACTTCAGACAGTTGAATAAAGTGGCTATAAAGAACGAGTATCCCTTACCAAGGATTGATGATCTCTTCGATCAGTTGAAGGATGAAAATATATTTACAAAGATAGATCTCAGGTCAGAATACCATCATGTAAGGATTAAAGAGGAAGATATCAACAATACCTCCTTCAGGACAAGGTATGGTCATTATGGGTTCACAGTGGTGCCATTTGGATTGTCAAATGCACCAACTGTTTTCATATGCTTAATGGATGGTGTTTTCCGAGAATATTTAAACAAGTTTTTCATTGTCTTTTTGGATGACATCCTTGTATATTCCAAGTCAGAGGAAGAGCATGAGCATCATTTGAAGATGGTGTTGCAAGCGCTAAGGGAGCATCAACTGTATGCCAAATTGAGCAAGTGCTCATTTTATCAAATCATAATTCACTACTTGGGACATATCATATCTGAAGAGGGGATAACAGTGGACCCTGAAAAGATTGAGGCCATTAAAGGGTGGACAACACCTAAGAATGTGATAGAAGTAAAATCCTTCATGGGTCTAGCTGGTTACTACAGAAGGTTCATTGCAGGGTTTTCAAGAATATCTCACCACATCACTTCCTTGCAAAGGAAGGGGAAGAAGTTTCAATGGACATTAGAATGTGAAATGAGCTTGTAGAAATTGAAGCAGCTATTAACCAATGCTCCAATTCTGTGGATTGCTAATCTGAATGAAGATTTTGTGGTTTGCAAAGATGCGTGCAAAGAAGGACTTGGTGGATTCCTTAGTCAAAATGGGTTTGTTGTATGTTATGAATCAAGGAAGTTGAAGGAGCATGACAGGCTCTATGCCACTCATGATTTAGAGTTGGCATCCATAGTGTACGCTTTAAAGAAGTGGGGGCACTACCTCATGGGAAATAGGTTTGATCTGAAGACATACCATAATGGTTTGAAGTATTTGTTTGGTTAGCCAACTCTAAATGCCAGGCAAAGCAGATGGTTAGAATTCCTTTGTGAATATGACTTTGATATCAAGCACATCAAAGGAAAAGAGAACAAAGTGGTTGATGCACTTAGCAGAAGAGTGCATGAGTTGCATGATACAACCATTATCATGTACCAATCATATTTGAAAGACAGATTTGTAGAGGCTGCAAAATCAGATTTGCAATACATGGAATTGGTAACAAATTGCAGCAAGGTAAAATGCAACAGAAGGTTGAGGATTATGAATTGGGAATTGATGGAATCCTCTTGTGCAGAAACAAAGTTTAGGTACCCTACTCTTCTAAATTGAGGAGTGTGATTTTAAAATAAATGCACAATGTACCTTATGCAGGACACCCAGGATATCAGAAAACAATTTCAGCAGTCAAAAGCCAATATTATTGGCCAGACATGAAGAGGGAGGTTGCTGATTATATTTCCAAATGTTTGGAATGTCAAAGGGTAAGGCCTGAGCATAGACAACCAACTAGTTTACTGCATCCATTACCCATTCCTGAGTGGAAATGGGAATTTGTAACAATGGATTTCATCACAGGATTGCCCAGAACAAGAAAGCAGCATGATGCAATCATGGTGGTGGTGGACAAGCTTACTAAAGCTTCCCATTTCATTCTTATGAAGACCACTCACATGACAACCAATGCTGTTGATATTTATATGAGGGAAGTAGCATGCTTACATGGCATACCCAAGACAATTGTGTCTGACAAAGACCCAAATTTTACCTCAAAGTTTTGGAAGGGGTTATTCAAGGGGTTCAAAACAAATCTGAACTTCAGCATAACCTATCATCCTGAGTCGGATGGGAAAACATAAAGGGCGAACCAAGTGATAGAGGATATGCTAAGGATGTATGTGATGGACAACCATCTAAATGAAAAGATTATCTACACTTGGTAGAATTTTCCTACAAAAATGGGTATCAAGCATCACTGAAGATGAGCCCATTCAAAGCACTTTATGGAAGAAAGTGCAACACCCTAGTAAGCTGGGATAACCCAACTGATAGGGCAGTGGTTGGGTTCAAGGAAATGGAAGAGAAAATGCTGAAGATTAAACAGAATTTGAAGGTTTCCCAAGACAAGTAGAAAATCTATGCTGATAAGAACCGAACTCATAAGGAATTTAAAGTAGGGGATCATGTGTTCTTGAAGGTGAAAGCCAACAGAATTTCCCTAAAGTTGGGAAACTGTTCCAACTTGGTAGCCAAATATTGTGGGTCGTTTGAAATCTTAGAGAGGATTGGTCCAATAGCATATTAGCTTGCATTGCCTGCAGGCATGTATATAAATAATTTATTTCATGTGTCATTGCTTAATAAATATGTACCTAATGTTAATCATGTTATTGATTGGAATGTGATTCAGGTGGAGCATGAAAGCACTTTTCAGGTGAATCCGGTGCGTATACTAGACCAAAAAATCAAGCAAATCCAGAATTGATCCATAGGGATTGTAAAAGTCCAGTGGACTTGGTACGGTCCTGAGGATGAAACATGGGAGCATGAAGATGCCATGCAGGCAGAGTACCCACATCTTTTTGAAGATTTTGGAAATCTTGTTGTTGTTGTGTAAATAAGTTGCATTGAGGACAATGCAAAAATAAGGGGAGGGGATTGTAATACCCCAAGGCTAAGCCCCTGCTGAATTTTAATTATGTTTATAGGTTGGTGAACCAAGTGTTTATAACCTAGAAGACTTATATGTTTATTAGGCTAGAGATCCTAGATGCTTAAGGCCAATGAGCTTGATTTTTTTATATGTAGATACACATATCATTAATAAAATTACATTGCTACGTGAAGACCAACCACAGAGAAAGAGTTATGGGGAAATAAGCTCCACTACGTAGGGTAAGGGAAGGGGCTAAGTGTCTAGGATTAGAGGCTAAGTGTCTAGGATTGGACATAATCTGTGTTGTCCTAAGTTCCTGGGAGAGGGAACGAGTGTTAAGTGGAGCTCATGCAGCTTCAGGAGGACATGTGTCAACCTGGGTGCATGAAGTTATAGCTAGAAAATTCAACTCATTGGGAGTTCCTCCTCACCATTCTCGTGACCCTCGCCTGCTCACAAGTTTGACATCTTACCTGATTCATCCACTAACTCACGTACTGAGCCATCATCTCCATTGACGACCTCTGAATAAGCACACACCTTGGGAAACTACAGTCATATTTGAGTTATCCTATGTATTTCCTGTGAAGTACAACACACCTATACTTTGCCTGAACCTATGTTGTGTTTTAACAGTTTACTGTTGTAGCCCACGCAGTTTCTTGACTGAGAGTGGCTTGCTGCCATCATCTGTTCTATACCAAGCTTTATTACTGCCATCACCTTACTTGAATTGAATTAGAAGATGGACTGAAGAAGCAGGTTGTCAGGCTTGTAAGGAACTCTCTCCAGGTGAGAGAGGTTGTTGGGAAAGTGATTTCCTAGAGGGATCCCAACAACAACTATAGTGCTCTGAGAATTCATGTCCATCCTATTGTTGAAGACCTAGAAGGGAAGTGGGGTAGCCGAAGGACTGTTGAGCAAAGAAGGGGCACACTTCATGGGGTGGGACATGCATGTGGGGAATGAGAGGATGTAGGCTGTTAGTGTGAGTTGGCTCCTGGGAGAAAATCCTTCCTTTTGATATATGTGACCTTCCTGTTGTTCTTGCCTAGCTTAGGAATACCTTGCTTGGTGGAGTTTATTCCTAGCTCAGGGGTGACCCACTGCTGAGCGTGATGAGCAACGTGGTCTAAGGCTGGGAGGTTTGTGGGAGGTTCGTGGATGACCATCCGACAACATCAACAATAAATAATGATCCTTTAAAACTTCAAAGGTTCTTCAACTTGTAATCTAATGGTAGTTGGAGATTTTCTAGGGTAAGGTGCACTAGAATAATAAAAAATCAGTCCCAACACTTCACAAAAAAATTCACTACGACTAGTACTACAACTTGTTCTAGCACTGCAACTGGCACAATAACTGGCATGAAGGAACTGGCACAAAGGAATTGGCACTACGACTGCAACTGATACTGCAACTTCAACGAAAACTGCAACTATAACTGATACTGCAATTGCAACTGGTACTGCAACTGCAACTGGTACTGCAACTACAACTGGTACTGCAACTGCCACTTAGGGTATTATGAGGAAACCCTAATTTCTCAAACTTTAAATTTTGAAATTCTGATCCAGGGACTAGATGCACCTTCCTAGGGCGAGCTCCTAGATGGTATTACTTTTCCCAATGTCCTCTATCAAGGTGGATGACGTCAGCTTTTAGGGTTTATGTAGAAACCCTAGTATGTAGAAACCCTAATTTTTGAAATTTGTCCAACACTGAAAAATCTTCCAGGGAAAAGGTGCGCTAGGGTTAGGAGGGTCTTTCTATGCCCTTAGCGTCTTCAACAAGTTCTTATGTGCTATGAAAATTCCTTCTTTCAGGCCTGCTATGATACCATGTTGATTTTAATGTCTTAAGCAGTTAATTTGATTAGCACAATAACTGCATATAAAGGATCACTGAAAGAATAACATCCACAACATACACAAGATTTACCCTAGGAAAACTCTCTAAGGGAAAAACAAAACAAATTTCCTCAATATAGATTCACCAACCAAGAACAATGTCTCTCTCTAGGAGAGAACTAACAAATCAAAGCATCCTCCTCTAACCCTTGACTAGGGAAGAGTAGTGCACCACTTAACCAAGAGATACCCAAGAAATAAACAAAGAACTTCCACGACATCACCTCCTTGGTACAGTAGCATCTCCCTTTGAGAATTGTGCACTTCCTCTTCTTAGATGCAGAGCTACTGTGTGTGTACAAATGAGGCACTAGCCTCTTTTATAAATAGTAGTCTGGCCAGCCTAAAATTAGGTCTGGGTCGACCTGTCACTTTACCTTTTTATTTTTCATTTTACTTTTCAAGGCACAATAGGGCCGACTTTTACAAGGCATTGTTATCCCCATTTTGTGGATAACTAAGGATATTATGTCTTGAGGCCCTTAGATTGTAGATATGGAGTGTTGAGAGACTACATGACCAACAATACCCTTTTTCACAGATGGAAACCCCTCTCACCACCACATATGGTCACATATTTCCAGATAGTATCCACCACATCAGCTGGCTTCCGGAAGGCAGTGGAACTTGATCCATGAGGTACAATTCAATATTATGGTGAGCATCATTTCAATATTTAAGCCAGTTGAGTATGTTGTATCTTAGATTACTCTAGATTTCATGATATATGCTTGGACATTATGTCTTTTTCCCCGCTTCACCTTGATGGTTGACGTTCTTCCCTAGTAAGTGGTCTTCCTTGGGGATGGGTTTGCTACTAGGAACTCCCTTAAAGAGCCATCATACCATTCCCAACCATACTTACCACTTTCCATCATTATTCCCATCCATTTCCTTATCTCTTGGGATTTTAGGGTGTATTGACCCAAGGAGGGGTTGTCCCTCATTCTATGGGAAGAAGGGGTTGAAGGCATAGAGGGGTTGATGTTGGGTAAAAGATAAAAGCCTTGTATAAACCTTCCAGATGCTTCTCCCAGGGATCACCCAAGAAAGAAATGAAACACTTATCTTTGAATAAAGGGTGTTAGGACTCCGTAATTTCTCCAGGTTGAGGGGAGAAATCATAGAGGTAACCACAAACCACTTCTAGGTCAAAATCTATCCCTTCTGGCCTTGGAGAGGGATCTCTCACTTAGATTACTAAAAAAATATCATATTAGGCTAGGTAATAAGGTCAACACAGTTGATTTTTTAAAGGTTTGTTGATGAGAAAAGAGACAGATCTATTGGGCATGGAGTCATGTCAAATCAATTTTCTGTCCAATAAGATGATGAGAAAATAGAGGATTATTTTTACAGAGGCGAGGTAGGAATATTTGGTGGAGGATTCAGATGATATTTTTGCAGGAGGTGAATTTAGAAAGGGTGAAAGACAAACACATTAGAGCATAAAACCAAGGATGAATTCTAAAGTGATGCTTTAAGTTGAAAACATTGATAACTTGGCAAAACTGAAACAAAGCACCATTAAGATGAATTATGGTTCAAACATCTAGTTTTTCCAAGAAAGAAGATACATATTAAATTAATGTAAAAACATAAGATAACTTATGAGTCAGAGGAGCACAAAACCACCAAAATTCTGACACAAGAATCTGTATGAATCACCTGTTATTCCATTCATTCACTTGGAAAAAATTACAATGCACAAAAGTGTTTTTTCTCTAATCTGACCAACTCTTTTTACATTTGAATTATAAAAATATATAGAAAAATTCTCCCCCAGAATCAGGAGGTTGAATTCAACAACCTGGCCAAAAATAGAAACAAATCCCTCAAAGTTTTGAACTGTCTTCCATGAAGAAAGGGTCGGACTACTGAAAATATGGGTTAACTCAAACACTTGTATCTCCCAAAATATGATAGCTGTGAAAAAAATTAAAGAGGTTATTGTATATGAGTTCGTCTTGAGTAAAAAACTCTCTCAGTTTTCCCAATTCATCTCCATCTTTCCAAAACATCTACCACAAAAACATGACAAAAACAGGAAAAATGGAAGCCTGAAAAATAATGCTCAGAGATGGGGTTGATTCTCCCAATTCCTGATAGCTGTTAAAAAAATGAGAGAGGTTATTGAATTTAATCCTGTTTTGGAGAAAAACCTCTCTTCGTTTCTCAAAAATACTTCTGGTTTGCTCGTAAATTCTCTTGAAAGATGGGTGGTCAAACTGTGCGAAAATCGGTTTTTGAAGGGGGAAAAAGTGGATTCCAGACCCCCCTTGGGTGGTAAGTGGTATTAGGGGGGGGATCCGAAATCCCATGGAGGTGACAAGTCTCCATGGTGGTTTTAATTTTTGGACCCCTTGGTTGAGTCACGTAGGGGGGTGGGGGTCTAGAGTATGGGAAAAGGGTAGGTTTTAAACTTAGGATAAAGTTTTGGTTTTTATTTGATTAATTTTTGTTTTTTGTTTTTTATTGTTGTTTTATTATTTATGTGTTTTATTTATTATATGTATATTTTTATTTGTTTATTTATTATATTTTTGTTTTATATTTTATTTTATATGTATTTTTATTTGTTTTTATTTTTTTAAATTGTTTTATATTTTTAGGTTTTGTTTTTTTTAGTTTAATTATTTAATTAATTACTGTTAATTAGTTACAAACATAGTTGTTAATTAATTAGTAATTAATTTATTATTAACAACCCTAACCTAGTTTTATTAATCCAACTATACTTAATATTATTACTAACCTAATTAAATTAACTCTACTATGGAAATTAATATTAAAAATGCCACTAACCATTTATTATTAACCTATTGTTTTTTAGCCTAAGCTTGTTTATTCATGCAGGGACACAATTGGCGGAGGGGTGAAGAAAAGAAGGGCGAGGTAATGAAGGGAGAAATAGGGTGATGAAGGATCAAGTGAAATGGATGGAGGGAGAAGTGAAATCAACTGAGCCCAACAAGCCAGGTGTCTTCATCACGCAAGCAATTCCAAATAGATAAGTGAAGAATCAAATCACCTATGATTATAGGAATCTAACAAAGGGGACCCACAATATAATAAATAATACTTAAAAGGTTAATTGAAGGATAGGAGGACTCATCACGAGCCGAACTATCACGACTATGAATATCTAGTGGTATGACATTGCCATCATCTGGTCACTAAGCCAAGGTAGTGACTCTCAGTTGCATGGCTGAGAGAAAGGGGGTCTCATCACGATCCAACCTTCTCATTTCCACTAGGTGTTTGTGGGTGACATTGACATCATCTGGTCACCACGCCAGGGCAGTGACCTTCAACCTCTCCTTACACTACATTGAAAGAAAATACAAAGAAAGAAAGATAAAAGGCAATTGATGGGCTTGGAAAAATTGCATTGTGGACGAAGGTACCAGACACCCTCTACAAAGGCACCTATGAATGAGACACTACGACCCCTTGTATGTCATGAGCCCTATGCCCATTGAGTCTTGACCCCAACCGTTTCATCCACCTTACATGGATTAGAGAGGGATCTCTTGGAAACTCTCCTTGACCTAGGGAAAGATCTGCTCAATAGGACACCTCGTCAACCCTCCCATATTCAAGCTTGAAAAGTCGCATAGTGTCTTTGAGAAATTAATTGTTTGATATAGTGATGTTTGATGCAGATGATTAGGTGGATCATTTATTGATTGGATTCACTTATCATGATGTTACGACTTGAGATCCTTGGAGGGCATGCTCATTTGTCTTTGCAGGACCTAATTGGTGGATATTTTTGGGAGAACAAGCCTAGCTTGGGATCCAATGGGGCTACAAGCCCATGGGTTGGATGCCAAGGGACCGCATGCCATATGAGAAATATCAGACTTGGAAGGCCTTGATGATGACTTGGATGACATATCCTAGCCCCCACATGCCAAACATTTTTCCTAGGAGAGGCAAAATGTCACTTCTAGAGTCACGACATCACCTAGGGGGGTTAGGGCTTGGTGGTGAGGTGCCACTCATTGACACATGGAAGTTTTGAGGAGAAGAGGGTCTTCACCATGATGAGTTCGTCTAGATTCTTGACATGTGGACTTTCGAGGCCTACCCATGCTTATCCAACACCAACGACTTCTTCAAAGTGGCAAAACATCCCCTAAAGGGGGGACATCCATGTAAAATTAGGGTTTATTTGTGCAAAAAGTGAAACTTTAGATAAATTGTTTAATATTAATTTGTTAAAAGGGGAAATATTAGGGTTGTTGACCCCTATTCTTATGGTTTACCCCTTAATTTGTGGACAAGTCACCTTGGTGACATCTTGTATAAATAAAAGATCATAAGATCTCATTTTAACATAACTCTCCCTCATTGTGAGAAGTATTGGTCTGAAATTTTCTCTACACTTGGCTCTATTTGTCTCTCGTGCACTTGTTTATGGATATCTTGATGAATGGTTGATGGAGTAGTGAGGCACTAGCCTTGGATGAATGCTTTCTATCTTTTATGGTGGATTATCTTAGCATATTTCTTGATTTTGGTATGGTCTTTTACTCTTATGCTATCATTCTTTTCAAGTCAAGGATTGTTGTGCTAGGATCTAGGTGGGAAGTATAAGAGCATACACCCCCACCATAGTCTTCATCATTTTATGCTTCATGTTATTGGTTAAAAAAGGGTTTTCTAAGATAATTATAAGGGCATACACCCTCTTAGCTTAAACCATAGCTAGAAAAACTTGCCTTGGGAAGTAAAAGGGCTTACACCCCCAAGGAGGTAGATTCTCTAGATCTTTCTTTATTTGACTCCATTAACCCAATAGTAAAGGCACTAGTCATATATTTTTTGCATTGGAGATATAAAATCACTGCCTTGGGAAACATGCATTTTTATCTTTTGAAAGGTCTCTTGCTTGGAGTTGGTTTTCCTCATTGAGAGGAGTCTTCCCCTATTAGGGCATCCCCTCTCTTCCTCTACTTTGTTACTATTACAAACCCTAACCTGCAACCATTAGGGCTGCATAACCCTAGCTACTAATTTATTCTTAGCTCCTAAACTAACCCTAGACTAGCTCCTACATTTTGCATACTAACTCTTCTAATTAGGGTGCATCTTTTGGGATAATTGTTGGCATATTTTGATGGTGTAATCTGTTGATATAAGTGACTGAAAGATACATCCATAAGGCTGCAATTTTCTGCAGAAAATACATGTTTACAACACCCATCTTCTCTTGCTTCTTAAGTGTCATCTTTCATCCTATATTCATTGCTAATATTGATGTTGATTTACTTAACTAGTTTATATCTTTGTATGTTGATTTAGATGCTTTATTTGTTGATATAAACTGTCATATACTCCTGCAAATTAGGGAAAACAAGCTTAAATTGCTGATCCATACTAATATATATCATTGCAAGTTGGATTTTCTTATGTCTCGGGCAGGTACAATCATCTGGAGAAGTAGTATACCTTTGGGGAAACAATCACTTGAATTATAAGGCATCTCTTCCCACATTTCACTCCACTTAGACTTGACCTCTAGGGGATTCATTTCCATCTCAATCCATATCCATATCATTCTCCCTAGTGTCACCGGGATCGCCTCCCTAGAGTGACCTAGTCACCCTTGAAGTGCGGGACCTACATCGAGGTGACATTGGGTGTACGATTTCCAAGTTGTAGCACTTGCCTTATGGTTGGGTCAGGATTTATCCAACCTACAAATTGATCTATAACAGGAACAATAGGTATGTCTTAAAAACTATAATATAATAATATTATTTAGGGTTTGTCTTGATCAAATACAATAAGGATATCTTCCAAAGATACTCAATATTCAACAACATCAAGGTTGTCTCACATGGCCACTAAATTGGAAATGCGTTGGTCCATGAGCTCGAGACAAAATTTAAGATCAACAAACTAATTGTGTAGCTCGAAAACCAATTGTTGTAATATGCTCAAGGCTTCATGAATGTGCTAATTTTTCCCACCGTCAGAGGAGCTTGGAGGATCGGAGGAGATTTATCTATAATCCTGGCTGGAGTTCCCATGAGGGGAGGCCCATGGAGGATTAGCAAGAGACATAGAACTGGGAATGAGCTTGGAATGAACCCCAACGTGTTGCCATGACTATCAAACCATTCAATTTTTCACCCCCAACATGTGGAAGTATGTATGTTGTCTTGCTGGTGAACAAAGGCCGAGTTTGGAGGGGAATTTGTAGACCATTACTTCTTGATACTATAGCTACCACAACCCACACCAGAACAAATGCACCCAACAAGAATTTGTCCACCCCTACGATGTTTTGATCTTCCCCTCTGGCGCAACATGGTGAACCCTCTATCCTTTTCCACCCAGACGAAAACCCAATGCTCAATAATATCATTTTCCCGCAACCTTGTCATGGTCGTTAATGCCGACATGAAGTCTAGGTACCAAGAGTAAATAACCAAAGAAACAGTCATGCTGTTCTGCAACTTCAGGCGAAGGATTGAGCATCCTATGTACCATGTTATTTTAATAGCCCAAATCGACGATGTGTGACAATCCAAGTGTTCACACTTAGCTGAAGACCAACGATGCTAAGTGTCTCAACCATCCACCTCCAGTGCATTAACCATTTAAGATGGATGAAACCCCATTTAAGGGCTAGATATTATTATTGTGATTGACCTTGTACATATGTATTATCAAGGGATATGATGCCCAATTTTGTAAACTATGTTCCACATTTGATACTTGAAGATATATTACTATATATAGACTTTTGCGACCTTACTTATATTTGCAATATGATTTACTTGCTTTCCATGAGATATGTACATGCATGCTTTGGTTTGATTAATGCAACATATGTCAATCCAACACATAACTAGATAATGTTTTAGATAAATAATTCAAACTTCTCGAAACATGCACATAAGTAATCAACTCAAAAGATTGTTTGAGAAGTCACACCTGTAAAAACTTTTGGAGAAGTGTAGGATCACAGACTCTGTACATGTTATTCAACTGTGACACCACTAGTTGTGAAGTGAAATACCAAATGTCAAATGCCATATGAAATGGATTAATTTAAGATTTCAACTACTACACTATACTCAACCACATTATTGGTTGTTAGACCGAGCAACCACCTTCTGAAGACACAAGTTGGCATGTGGGAGAATAGATCATTGATCCGAGATATTTTCATCGAGTGACTTATAAAGAATAAATTAAATGAGAATAAATTAAAGTGCACCCTTAAAGAAGGAAAATCTCAATAATGAAGAGACATAAGCATCAAAACTGAACACAAAAACTTGATAATGGAGTTCGTCCCTAGTGGACTACGTCTCCGGGTCCTGCTCTCAAATGGGTAGGATTTTCATTAACTCAGCAACATAATTTGGCAAAATACATAAGTATACCTCATTCTGAAATCAAGTTGCAGAAATAATTCTCAGATCAGAAAACAGACAACACCACTGAATTCGCGACATCAAATTACCCAAAAATGTTTGTCTGCACGCCTCGATCCAACTCTGGCACTCCCAAGCCCAAGAATAAATTTGTCTCCATTTCCATGCCCCTTTGCAACCTGCAATCAATGAATGTACTGCATTGAAATTCCTTCACATGTCGTACCACATGCACGCCTCCTCCCCCAGGGCTCGACAGACTCATCACTTAAGTAAATTCCGCGGTGATATTTACAAATCATGGTTCGTTGGCCCATTGGTTTGGGATTGAATGTTAAGGCGTAGTGGGGAGGTGGTCTTGGGGTTAAACTCGCGGGCCTCCCCCTTTTGGTTTGGTTTGTTTGTAATATATATAAATATAAAAAAAATTCTCTGCCAACTTTGGCGGTGGCGCTATCCAGGATCCCAACGATTAGAATGTGGCCATATTTGGTGTGGTCCACTAGATTTGGCGGACCCACCAATCTTTAATTTTTATTTTTTGTTCAAAATTTTGTTACATGGTAGCCCCTGATTGGGCCATGTGGAAGCCTCCCATTTGGCCAAGCCATCCTTTTCCATGTTAGTGCCACATCATCACACCATGTCACTGTACAAATCGTATGAACTGCCATGTGGAAAAATCCTATTGGTCCACAGATCGGTCGGAAAGTGCCAAAACTGGGTGACACGTGGCAGCCTCTGGTGTTGTCATGTCACCATGATGATATCATCATGACATGTGTCACCTTATTCTCATGCCACGTGTGTTGTATAGAAGCTGGCGTCAATAGTACATATGTTGACTCATCCCCTGTTGATTGGGCTAGGTTGATCAAACTTTGACTGCAAATATCTTTCAATCCGTAACTCTGTTTGATGAGACGTTTGCACCGTTAGAAATATTACGATGCGCTCTTCGCGATAATGTCATTTTCACTGAGTTTTGGGAACTTTGAATTTTTTCCCTTTCTCTGTCTGCTGAGGCCATTATGAGTGTCCTAAGTTGCCTCTGTGAGTTCTGAGTTGTTCTTAGCCTTCTATGGATCCTTTTTGGATCACGCCTTCCCACTGAGAGATTTTTGGACCATCAAACGCTTTCATCAATCAACATATAACTGAGGGAAGAGTCCCCTCACTTTGTCCTTCTCAATCCACTTTGCCTTGCTTAGATGTGCGCCCTTTAAGCCTACTCAAAGATAATCAACATCGCCCCAGTGTGAAGTCCTTGTCCTACTGTCTAGGATGATATATTCCTGTAAATCATCTAAGTACTCAGGATAAAACTCATCAACTGAAGGTATTGAAACTTCCTCATCCTGATCCATGATCATGGGAGGCTAAAAAAATTTCAAGTTCTCTACGTTCACAACTGAGTAAATCTACATATAAGGTGGAAGATCCATATGAAAAACATTGGTACCACTTTTCTCCAAGATAGTGAAGGTTCCATAACAAATGGGATTGAGTTTCTTGCCTTCACCCTTCAATCTCTCCTTGCTGATGTGATGCCATACCTGGTATCCAACCTAGAACTAATGATCAACCCTGTGCTTGTCATGCCGAGCTTTATACTATGCTTGAATTTTCTCCAACTGTTCCCTGACTGCCTGGTGCACCTATTGGATCCTCTAGATGAACTTGCGGGCTCTATCCTCTATTCGTTCTTCATTCACATCGAATCTCTCCCATACATCAAGTCCAAAGGAACCTTGAGTAGGTACCCAAAACATGTCTCAAAAGGTGAACTATGAGTGGAGAAATGTAAAGCTTGGTTGTAAGCATGTTGTACATAGGGTATATGTTCATCCCATAACTTGGGATGCTTATTGCAATAGCCTTGAAGCAAAATTACCATTGTTCTATTTACCACCTCTGTCTGTTCGTCGGTCTATGGATGGAAAGAAGTGCTCCTCTTCAATTTGGTGCCCATAATTCTCCACAAGCTAGTCCAAAAGTCCCCAAGGAATCAAGTATCTCGATCTGAGACAATGGATGTGGGTAACCCAAAGTGAACCCAAACATACTGAAAAAAGATATTAACAGTTTGCTCAACAATGATATGCTTTTTACATGGCATCAAGATACACATCTTGCTGAACCCATCCACTACAACATACAAATAGTCATGACCCCCTTTGGTCATTGGTAAATCCCCTACAAAATCCATGGAGATACTTTCCCATGGATGGGATGGAACAAGAAGTGGTGAGTATAGCCCCAGTTTTCTATTAGTGGGCTTACAAGTAGAACACATCACACAACCCTTTACATATTTAGTTACACTTGCTTTCATTTTAGGCCAATAACAAACCCTCTGCAAATGAGCCATAGTTTTTCCTACCCCAAAATGCCCAGACACAAGAGAAGTGTGAGCTTCTCATATTACATGGACTCGTTCGCTTGTAGGAATACATAACTTTCCAATATGGTAGAGTAGTTTTCCATGTAGATAATAGTTCTCTACATGTGCACCATGGGTTAGCTTCTCATATATTTTTTTAAAATGTTCATCAATGGCATATTTCTCTACATACGTATTGTGAGATAAATAAGTATTCTTCAAAATAATAAAAGCAACAATAGGAGGTATAGAAAGCATATCGGCTACCTTGTTACTTATACCCTTTTTGTACTTGATTACCAAATGAAATTGTTGTAGAAAACCCATCCATCTGTAGTGTCGATATTGTTGCAGTTTGGTCTGTTCTTGGAGATACTGTAAGGGTTGGTGATCTGTATGTATGATTTTTTCCTTCCCTAACAAGTAGTGCTTCCATTTCTTTGTGCTTTGAACTAATGCATACAACTATTTATCATCTGTAGGATAGTTAACAATAGCTTGGTTAAAAGTTTCAGAGTGGTAATAGATATGCTTACGATATTGCATCAATATTTGACCCATGGTGTATCCACCGACATTTGTCTTGATCTCAAAAGGTTGTTGAAGATTTGGCAGTGCTAATAGTGGTGCCGTACTAATCTTCTCCTTCAAAGTGTCAATTTTTATTTTTTTTCCTTCCCACTGAAAAGTGTTCTTCACACTGGTTAAGGCATGCAAAGGAGCTGCTATAAAGGATAATTTTGAAATGGACCTCCTCCAATACTGGACTGCACCTAAGAATCTTCGGACCTCGATTACACTTTTTGGCTCAGGCCAATTTACAATTCCATCAATTTGGAAGGATCAATTTTTAATTGTCCTCCTCCTACAATATGCCCTAAGTACACAAGTGTAGTCTTGCCAAATTCACATTTAGACAATTTTACATACAAATTTTCCCTTTGAAAATGATCTAATACTTTCTTTACATGCCTTGCATGTTCATCCCAAGTCTCGCTAAAAATAAGAATTTCGTCTAAATAAAAAATCACAAAGTCATCTAGGAAAGGCTTGAATACATCATTCATCACACGCATGAAATTTGTCAGAGAATTACAAATCCAAAATGACATAACTAATCACTCAAACGATCCCTGTTTGGTTTTAAAGGTATTTTTCCATGCATCCAGTTCTGCGACCCTGATTTGATGGTATCCAATGCGCAAATCCAACTTAGTGAAATAAACAACATTCTTCAATTGATCAAGTAAATAATCTATACGAGGAAGAGGGTGTTGATTTTTCATTTTATTTAAGGCCTGATAATTGACACACATTCACCATGTGCCATATTTATTTGGCACCATCATGATTGGAGAACCAAAAGGAGATGAATTGGGCCTGATGACCCCTTGATCCAATAAGCCCTGTGCCTACTTCTTGATATTTGTCATCTCCACAACTGACATCGTGTACATGCCCACATTAGGAAGAGGAGAATCCTGCTGAAGATGTATCTCATGTTGGATTTCCCTCTTAGAAGGTAACCCATCTGGTTCCTGAAAAATATCATCATACTTAGAAACGATATCAATTAATTCCTTTTTATGAGAAGGATCACATCCTTGGAAAGCATCAGATGTCTCGACATCTTTCTCTCTTATTTCCATGAGTACATATATCTTATTATTGTTTATGAGTCTTTTCATTTGTCCTGCACTAACAAATGTTGCATTTACCCTCATGTTGTGAGCTCTAACAGATATATTCCACTCCCCCCTTAGTAAGGTGGTATTTGTTCTCATGACGAAAGAAGACTGCTTTTCTATCATAAAGATAAGGACTTCCCAACACTATGTCACATATATCAAGTGGTACAACATCCAAATCCAGTTCATCAATCAACTTTGAAGTAATATCAAATTTGACCCTACATTGTTTGGTGACATTAATTTTTGCTTTATCACATACCCAACCAAGAGGATAAGGCTTCAGATGCAGTTTCGTTTCAAGACCCATCTTCTTGACAAGTGATTTAGATATTAAGTTTACTTGGGAACCTAGATCAAATAATGTATCTATCTTAATGTGTTTAGATACGACTCTTATGTGAGATAATTCATTCCTCTTTCATTCATCATCATGAGATTCATTATTGGAACTTGAACTAGCATGAAGGGAATCTTTACCTTGTACTCCAACCTCTATGATCTTTCCTTCATCTCTTGAATCATAACCAAGATCATGTTGCACTGTAGCAATGGTTTTTGTCTTCCCCTTTCCACCAACCCGTTTCGGTTTCTTCTCTAGATGCAATTTCCAATAGTGTTCATCATCGTGACCGATTTTCTTGAAATGAGTGCAAGATGGCTTTCCTCCTTCTCTCCTTCCTTCTAAAATTCTTGAAAGATTTATGTGGGAGATTGGAAGGTTTATTCGTGGGATCTTCTTGAACATGCTTTCCCCTATTCTCAAGGTGAGTGGCTTGCACAAACATTTCGTCAATACTAGTGTGGTTAAATAAGAGAAAAGTATGACAAATATAAATGTGAAGTGTGCCAATATACTTCATTAAAGTTTCATAAGAATCCAAAGGAATGTTTAATGCAAGAGATTTATTCCTAAATTCTTCTGTGAAACTTTGTACAATTTGACCTTTAATTTTCCTTAAAGTTTTCCATTCCATCATTGCTTTATGTAAAAACCCTAATGGATAAAATTGCTTCCTTATCGTTGATTTAAATTCCGACCATGAGGAAAGAAGATTACCACACTTACTTCTGTCTTGAAGCTTTCTCTCCCACCATATGAGAGCGGTGCCTTCCAACCAAAGAGAAGCCAGTTGCACTTTAACTTCCTCTTCATCAATATGATGAACACGACAACATACTTCAACCTGTTGGATCCAATTATCTAGATTTTCAAGATTAACATCTCCATTAAACATAGGTAAAGCAAATTTTACATCAATCTTTAATAATGGTTTCTTAAAAGAGGCTTCATGGCTATAATGATGAGAATGATGAGAATGTTCATAGGAAGAATAACTAGAACTTGAAGGTAAAGATGGATGCTCAGGAGGATCTCCTCTAGCCCCTTGGTTTACCGAAGCATCATCATCATCACATGATTCCTTTTCTTCCCTTCTTCATCCTCTTCTTTTAATCTCCATATATTTGTTCGACCATTTCTGACATGCGATAAAATACCATATGAAAGTTTTTCTCCTGTTCATCAAGCTTGTCTTCTTTTGCCATTTTATTCCTTCGGGATGCATGACCAAGTTTGGGATTGAAATTATTAAGAGTTCCTTCACCCTGCTTATGCTTGGCCCTAGTAAGAATTCACACTCAATAATTAAAGTCAAAGACGACTGCTCTGATACCAACATGATCTGTGATATTTTCATCGAGTGACTTATAAATAATTGCATTAAATGAGCATAAATTAAAGTGCATCATTAAAGAAGGAAAAACTCAATAATGAAGAGACATAAGAATCAAATATGAACACAAAAACTTGATAACAGAGTTCATCCATGGTGGACTACATCTCCGGGTCTTGCTCTCAAATGGGTAGGCTTTTCATTAACTCAACAAAAGAATTTGGCAAAATACATAAGTATACCACATTCTAAAATCAAGCTACAGAAATAATGCTCATATCAAAAAAAGACAACACCACTGAATTTGTGGTGTCGAATTACCCAAAAATGATTGTCTCCACACCTCGATCAGACTCTGGCACTCCTAGGCCCAAGAATAAATTTGTCTCTATTTTTGTGCCCCTCTGCAACCTTCAATTAATGATTGTACTGCATTGAAATGCATTCCCATGTCGTACCACATGTGCACCTCCTCCCCTAGGGCTCGATGGACTCAACAATTAAGTAAATTCCATGGCGATATTTACAAAGCATGGGACGTTGGCCCATTGGTTTGGGCATGAATATTAGGTGTAGTGTGGGGAGGAGGTCTCCAGGTCAAACCCACGGGCCTCCCCCTTTTGGTTTGGTTTGTTTTTAATATATATAAATATAATAAAGTTGCTTCACCAAATTTGGTGGTGACGTTATCCAAGATCCCAACAATTAGAATGTGGCCAGATTTGGTGTGGTCTGCTAAATTTGGCGGACTTGCCAATATTTATTTATTTTTTCAAAATTTGGTTACGGGTTGTCATTGTGCTTTTGCTTCCTGCCACGTGGCAACCCCTGATTGGGCCACATGGCAACATCCCATTTGGCCATGCCATCCTCTGTCATGTCAATGCCATGTCATCATGTCACATCATTGTTCCATGTCATCATGCGATGTCACTGTACAGATCGTACAGACTACCACGTGGCAAAATCCTATTGGTCCACAGATCGGTCTGAAAGTTCCAAAACTGGGTGACACATGGCATCATCTAGTGCTTCCACATCACCATGCTGACGTAAGAATGACACATGTCACCTTCTTCTCCTTCCACGTTTGTTGTACGAATGTTGACTCATCCCCTGTTGACTGCGCTAGGTTTATCAAACTTTGACCATTAATAGATTTCAATCCCTAACTCCATTTGACGAGTCATTTGTGCCATTAGAAATATTGTGACGCGTTATTCACGATAATTTCATTTTCACTGAGTTTTGGGAACTTTGAATTTTTCCCTTTCTCTGTATGTTGAGTCCATTCTGAGCAACCTAAGTTTCCTCTGCGAGTTCTGAGTTGTTCTTGGCCTTCTCTGGATCCTTTTTGGATCAATCATACATGTAGAGAAATCGAGGTTTCGGGTGTGGTAGCTAGCACCATCCATGAATCCCACAAACATGGGTGATTTTGATGACATCTATCAACCAAGCATAAAGCATCATAAACAAAGATTGAAAAGAATAAAACTAAACTAACTAACACTAGTCTATTAATATACAACAATTACAAGGGGAGACACCCATGCATTGTTGCCTAAACATAACACCTCTTTAAATGGATCTCATTGCAGAGCTCGAGAATCACGTTCCCTTCATAATCAACTAACTGATAAGCTCATTTTTTAAGGACATGCCTCAAAATGTAAGGACCGTCCCACATGAGGTTGATCTTTCCTACCCCTAAGGCATACTTGTATTGATCGTAGACTAGGACCAAATATCCTTTAAAGAAGAATTAAGGGTAGACAAATTTGTCATACTGAGCCTTGACACATTTCTTATGTGCTTCGGTCATAGTGTTTGGATCTCTACATTGCTCATCAAACTATTCTATGTGAACTAAGCGTTCTTATAGGGCAGTGGTGTCAAGCAATATATCTATATCTAACTTCAGTGAAGGTATTTCACATTCAATGGTAAGGATTTATTCCACCCTGTAAACAAGTTGGAAAGGTGTAAATGCCATGGTGGTATTAACAGAGGTTTGGTAGGCTCATATGGATGAGAAAATAATAAAGTGCTAGTTGTTCTTACTTGCATTAATCGTTCACTATAGATTGGCTTTTAAGGACTTATTCACTGCCTCAATCTAATTGTTATCCTGTGGATCATAAGGTGATGAATGTTCCTGGTGGAACCTCAACTTGGCTACTAGATCAGACATCATCTTGTTCTAAAAATGACTGCCATGATTAGTGACAATAGTCTTAGGCACTTCAAATCAATCTATAACTTGATTGAATATGAACAATGTAGTTGTCTCACCATCATTAGAAAATTTTGGCATGGACTCAACCTACTTGGTAAAGTAGTCGATAGCCACGATGATATACTTGTTCCCCCTTGGCTGAATTCAGGTGATAATTCGTTAAATCAACCCTCCACTTCGTGAAAGTCCCAATTATGATAACAAGAAAGAGAGGAGTAGGATGCACACACATATTCCTCATAAACACTTGGCATTGATGGAACGTATTGACTACTTCTACACAATCCTTAAAAATTGAAGGCTAGAAGTACCCAACACACAATATATTTTGAGCTATAGCCAACCCTGATAGGTGACCACCATAGGCTCCACTATGGAAACCCTTTAAAACTTTTTCTAATTCTTTGTGAATCAAACAGTGGCAATGCATGGTGTTTCCAATGATGAGGTAGTTCTTAGCATGGTGATGCACACGATGTCACTCATCTCGTGAGAAGCTAGGGGGAAACCTCTAAGTTTATAGATAGACAAGTATATCCCCATATCAAGGATAACTTGAGGAAATGAGGAACATATGCTCATCCAAGAACGAGTCAACTTTAAGCGTATCCTCTCCCTCTTTCAAAAAATCCGACATCAACTCAGCAAAAACCAACGATATCTTTGACTTGGCCAAATAAAATCGAGATCAAATTCTTGGAGGATCCCAATCCATTTGTTGTACTTTCCCTCTATGACTTATCGGATCAAGATAAACTGGAAGGGATTTACCTTTGTGATTCCCATGGTTTTCCTAATTATAATATAATGTTGAAGTCAATGAATGGCATGAACTACCACCAAGGCCAGTTTTCCAACATGCGAGAACCTAAGTTCAGGTCCAACAAGGATTCTACCAAGGTAATACACCATGTTCTCCTGGTGCATATCATCTTCTTGTAATAGAACCATCTTGATGGTTAATTCTGATACTGCAAGGTATAATAATAAATCTTTGTCATAATTTGGAGGACTAAGCATGGGAGCAGACATAAGATCCTTTTTCAAGGCATCAAAAAATATCTAAGTGAAATCATCCCAAATGAAAGGGAACCCATTCTTTAACAAGCACCTAAATCCCTTGTAGACCTCGACTTAATTAGCAATAAAACAATGCAAAAGTTTAGCCTTCCATTGGAGGCTCTAAAGTTGGCATAATGTGCACAATGG
>JASDQU010736692.1:428015-489886 GCA_032191745.1 Picea mariana | reverse complement strand
GGAATTCAACTATCGCCTCCACCTTTAACGGATCAACCATGATCGCGTTACTAGACACAATGAATCCTAACAATCTCATGAAGATGACAAAAAATACACACTTATGAGGATTCAAACGAATCCTATAGTGATGGCATCTATCAAACACGACGCGAAGATACATGAGATGATATGATCTCTTGTGAGAGCGAGCAATCGAGTCATTGAGGTATGCTTTCTATGATATGTTTGATGTCATGGAATGTGTATGACATAACCCACTAGAAAGCATCTCCAACAGTTACAAGGCCAAATGGCGTCTTATGATAAGTAAAAGTACCCTAAGTGAAAATAAATGTGGTTTTGTGTTAATCCTTGGGTTTGATCTAGATATGATTGTAGCCTGAAAAAACATCCATAAATGAGAAAATATCACTCTCGCACACTTGTCCATGATTTGAATAATAAAGGGAGTCAAATAATTATCTTTAGGACAAGTTTTTTTTAGATTCCGAAAATCCATGCAAACTTGTATAGTTCCTCGCTTCTTATCAACGGGTACTGGGTTGGACACCCATTTAGTTAGGGTAACTGGGTAGATGAAGCTAGCTTTGAGTAGCTTCTCCACCTTTTCCTTAATTGCAGTGGCTTTCCTTAGATTGACGAGCCGTATATTTTTCCAAACAAGCTTCGTGTTGGGATACGCCTTAATCTTGTGTTCAACAATCATGAGATCAATGTTAGGCATCTCTTCATAAGTCTAGGATAATACATCATGAAACTCTTTTAAAAAGGTAGTATAGATTTGAACATTGTGAGGGGAATAGTCTACCCTAATAAACACATTTTCCACAACATCAATATTGTTGGAAATGTTGATTGGTATGGTCTTTGAAATGTTGGCCATATTCCCCTCGACATATACGCTTTGAGTTGCTAAGGGGTTGTCACACCAATCATCATGACCAACCATTGTGATGTTAATATCTCTACACTCTATTCTATCCAAATCGATAAGGAAGTATAACCAATGGCGCAGATCCTCCAAAGGCTTCTCGGAGCTAATCAAGGCCTCAAGAATGGCTTCATCAGGTAACAAAGCCAAGCCTAAAGGGTCCATCGTAGAGATGGAGACCCAAATGGGAAAAGTAATCTAATTGACCTCTTCTATTGAAGGAGGGATGAGATCAATGTCTATGAAGGCTTATTGAATGGACTGATATGTGATTTCAGTTGCAAATAATGACATAACCATTATTTCATACCCATCCCCTACTATCAAGATAGAAGGATTAGGTAGAACCCATTGATATTCAAAGTATGATGTCTAGAAGTAGAAACTCTAGGCAGTGGGAATATGATTGACTAATGAGGTCATGTATGCAGGAGAAGAGTTGATATAAGAAATGGGCATTGAGATGTTAAAATATCCCATGAGCAAAGGATACATCCCATGGCCTATTCTCTCGTAGATATGGGAAGAATTTTGAATCAAAGGGAAATCGAGTCTCGATGAAGCAACTAGATCAGGTCGACAAAAGGAAAACTGGTCTACGGTAATGATATTCCCATCACGGGGAAATAAAATTACTCTAAAGACCGATGAGACAAAAACTATCATGGTGTAAGTTCAACTTCACCCTCAAAGGAGGTTTTAGTTGAGCGGAGCATCAACCACTTGCACTTCTACGAAAATAGTTTCCCCCCCTATTTCAACTGGGAACTCGGGGATGATACCATGAGGCCTGAAAGAGTGTCCATCAAAGGATTTCAACATGGTGGGGCAAGGGGAAATATCGAGGGATTCAATGACTCGCTAACAAGACAAGGACATGACACAAGTGGATGTGCCTTCATCTACAACCATCCTAAAGATGTTAGTACTCCGATACAACACTTGTATTTGGAAAGCGATGTAGTGAGAAAGCCAAGACATTGCATTGTCTGGGTCGAATGTTATTAACTAAGAGTTTGTGGGATCAATAAATCATATATCTAAAATCAAATCTCTCCTTTGTGTAGGATAGCTATAGAGAACCTCCACGACATGAACTGCGCACTACACCTGGGATAGATATTCCATGATGGAATAGTTATGAGAAACCCAAACATTTGGATTGTGTGTCGACCATTTTAACACAGACTTAGGTATGTGAGGTATAGCTTCACCCACAGGTTTCTCTATGTGGAGAGGGTTTTGAAGGTTGGGAGGAGCCATATATTTCCCTTTGGTACTAAAATTAGAGGCTTTGTAATTACAAGAACGATTTTGTAGATCCACGTTCGGTTCACACATGTAAACATTCATTGGTTTTCCCCCTTGTAGAGAAAAAGGGTTAGGTTGGAAACCCACAATCATTTGCTGGCTGTGAGGAGGAAAAGGGTTAGCTAACACATCATGATCAGGGGATCAAATTTTGCTCAAAAATTCAAAGTGCTCGGAATCACTTCAAATCGAATGAGAGCATAGGCCTCGTTGTTGTGAACCCAATGCAACTCGTTTCGTCTCAAACGGACGTTGGGAGCGAGAGATACCGGAATTTGTTCAGATTGTTAAACAGGCAAAAAAAGGACGTTGACTATGCAGTCCGTACAGGTGATGTGGCAGGGGCCGTATGATGACGTGGTAGTTTTTGATTGGTAGATGTGGTTGAGTTGTGATGTGACATGTGGCATCATTTTTGGTTAATGGTGTGGTGCCACGTGGCACCNCGTTTCGTCTCAAACGGACGTTGGGAGCGAGAGATATCGGAATTTGTTCAGATTGTTAAACAGGCAAAAAAAGGACGTTGACTATGCAGTCCATACAGGTGATGTGGCAGGGGCCGTATGATGACGTGGTAGTTTTTGATTGGTAGATGTGGTTGAGTTGTGATGTGACATGTGGCATCATTTTTGGTTAATGGTGTGGTGCCACGTGGCACCGTTGTATTGGTTTTTTGGTTCAAAACTTAATGGAGTCCGTAGGATTCGAACCCTGGACCTCCTACCATGTAAAGCCTTAACAAAGTCCGCCCGACCAGCATACCACGCGTTGGTTCTTATAATGTATATGGTAAAATATATATTTGAATTCGATTAAAGGTTAATATGGCGGGGGGTCGGGCTGGGGCTTATCCCCAGCCCGCGGTTATATTATGAATACCATATGACCATTGCATATGTGAATGCGCGTGAATATATAACGGAGCCCGTGTTCGCATACATTTAAAACCATACGACCAATACTTATACACGGAGCCTGTGGTCATGTGTATTATGCTATGTGACCATGTGTTTTATGCGCGTGGGTTTTGATTTGTTTATTCAAACGGTTAGCACGGTTGCTATGGGTGGTCCATGCACCCGACAATTGGCACTTAACTGTTGGCTAGCCTTTTTTGTAAATGCGTGTGGTCATATCATGAACCCATATGCCCGAGAGCTTGGCGGTTAGGGGCTGGCGCGCCCATAACCGTCCTATAGTTCGCACCGTTTACACGGTTGCATTCGGTGCCGGGTTTTAACGCTTTAAATTGTGTGTGTGCTAGGTTGAATGAACAAGGGTGCAATTTGTAGATGCAAAGACAACAAGCTTGAAGGAGGGACTTCCAAGAAGCATAACTTCTTCGTTTTTTGGCCAAACGAGGTGTCGAAAAAGCCCAGCTAGGGGTTTTTGGATGCTCTGAAGCCATTGGAGCAGTCTGCTGGTCAATTTGAGCATTGTAAAGCATGTTTTTGAGAACTTTGGGCAATTAATAATAATGATCCATTGGAAGCTGGACTAGGAGATGTAGCCCAAGAGAGGGGTGAACTCCTTTATCAGTTGTTGTGTTTATGTGCTTATGTTCATTGATTATGCTACTATTTATTTGTGTCTTAAATGAGTAAATCCTTTTAATATGTGTTGCAAAGTTGATCCATTTGCTTTTAACACATAAATTTTACTTGCAAATATTTTCAAGATTTCAAGTCTTCTTCATTTTTAGATCACATCGGGTTATTGAAAGTCACACTGAACCAATAAATGTTGGGCCTCCTCGAGCTTGGGGCATTGATGGGTGATATGGTCCTCCTTACAAACCTTGCAAGGAAACTTAACCTTCTTCTTCTCCTTTCCCCCCCCCCCACCAACATTGTTACAATTTCCTGTATTATTACCTCCACCCTTATTCTTATATTTATTCTTCATTTTCCCTCTGGTTTGTTGGTTACCCTTTGGGTTAGATGTCTGCACTAATTGGACATCAGAGGATTTGAGAGGAGTAGAGGTAGAGGTGGTATCTTGTTGGGCTACAGGTGGATGTAGACATCAGAGGATTTGAGAGGAGTAGAGGTAGAGGTGGTATCTTGCTGGGCTACAGGTGGATGTAGAGACATCTATCTCATCTGGTTGGTCATGATATTCTCCACAAAACTAACCACTCCATCAACATGTGGTCCCAACTTGGGCTTCATTGAGTCAATATCCGATCTCGACACATTAGGAAAAATCTTGTACAAGACCCTAAAATGGGATAAAACCATGTTTAATTGTTGGGCCTTGAAGATGACATAGTCATGACCCCAGAAAGGGCGACATTTTTCGAAATATAGGGACACAAAGATTTCAAGAACCACTCCAACAAGAATTCTTGTGGAATCAGAGCTTTGATCATACATCTTCGCCTCCACCACTCCTGAATATGATCAGAAATGTGAGTGGCATCATATTGATGAAACATGGACAAGAGTTTGGTTCTGGATTTGTATCAAACAAGCAACTGGAAATGGTTCATGAATTCCAAGGAAAGAGCATCCAAAGTTTGAAAAGAGCCTCGCTAAAACTCGATATACCATTTCACTACTACGCTAGTCAAGGTTCGTTGAATTAATCTAAGCCTAATGGAATCATCCATCAAAGAGTTGGAAGAACACCATAGATGAAAAATTATCACATGGTTACATGGATCCTCACCAACCTTACCCTCAAATTTTGGGATATTTGAGGGTAAGTTAGTGGGAATCGAGCGCCAATTTGAATTATGCAACACTGGGTTATTTGTAAGCTTCATCAAATAAGATAGATTCAACGTTGCAAGAAAAGGTAGATGAGATGAGTTTAAACTTCCAGGGTTCTGACCTGTCATCTGGTTAGTAATCATGAAAGAGTTTCCTTGGGAATAAATATCACTATGTGCATAATGATTACAGTTTTTATGTTTGGGCTATTGGTTGGAAGTAGACGATACCTAAACATAAGGAGGAAGACCTCCATACATTGGATTCAAGAAATAAGGAAAGGGATTACTACTTGAGGGAATTGTGGTAGACGGGAAAGCACCACTTTCCTGCTTTCTATGAACTAGGAAGGAATTACTCCATATTGTTATCCCCTTTGAAGGAAATACCTCACCCATTTGGTTACCAAACCTTGAAGAGGCTGGTTCCCACTAGGAAATGTGGATGACAGAAAGGCTCCGCTTTCGAGCATCGACATAGATTGGGAAAGGGAGATTACTGAGACTAGGGAAAATATGAGGGGAACTGGATGACATATGCGACATCTCTATAGTTGACATTCTAAAAGAGAGGGAACCTCCACCAATGTAGAGGGTTGCAGTCCCATCCCATTGTTAGGAACATTTGAAGGAGGTATAACAACCCAACTTGATGAGACATGAGCGATTGTGCTCAATGTAGACGAGATAAGAGTAACTCCTCCATAAATTATTATCGAAGTGGGGGTGTGAATGCCCCCAAATCTAGATAAACTAACAACATTGTCAATCGTTGGCCACTAAAGACTCGAATTCTCATGGACCAGAGTGTGAAAAGGTGAAGAGCTAAGAGGCTCAGAAAGAGGAGCGTTAAAATTAGCAGGAGTCAGATCAGTGTGATCCTCAATCTCTATGGGACCAAGATTATCCCGTGGTAAAGGATTACCCCCGATAATCTAAACATGACCTGCCAAATTCCTCACAAATCATTGGGATTCGATCTCCTTATCAATGATACCTTCCCTCATAGGATTGCGCACATATGGTTGAGTCTTGTGAACTAGTTATGATGAGACATAGTTATCAAGCCTATGCCTTCTCAGAGGTGGCTCCACGCTTTCAGGAGAAAGACCATGAGTCCTTCTTGATCGGTGGAGTGGTCAATCATGCACCTTGAATCAACAATCCAAAAGTGGCAGAACAAACATAACCTAAGTCCAACTATACAAAGTAGCACACACCGATAAAATACCTAGAAGAAACCAATAGAAACAAACTACTTTTCCAAAGATCCAACTAGGTGGATTAGGTCACGAGTCCAAAGTGCTGAAATATTGTAACTTTGAAGAATATTCTACCTAAGAAGGAGTGTTGAATAATATTATTATATTATATTTATTAATTAGGCCCTATTAAGCCTTTGTAAAAGTCGACACTTTTGTGCCTTGACAATTAAATATAAATTAAAAGGGTAAAGTAATATGTTGTCCCAGACCTAATTAAGGGAGGCCAGACTAATATTTATAAAGGAGGCTAGAACCTCATTTGCACACTCACTCATGTGCTCTGCAACTAGGGGTGATGTCAAGGAGGGTTCTTGGTTTATGTCTTGGTATCTCTTGGTTAAGTAGTGCACTGCTCTTCCTTAGTGAAGGAGTAAACGAGGATATTTTTCTTTGTTTTTGGTCTATCTATATTGAGGAAGTTTTTGTTGGGTTTTCTTCCCCGTGAGGTTTTCCTAGGATAATATGTGTGTCTCTATTGTTTATGTGATTTCCTCTCTTTCAGTGATCTTATTTATGCAACTAATGTGCTAAATGATTGTGATAATAAAGAAGAACCGTAACTGCTAGTTGTATAAGTAAAACATCAACATGGTATCAGAGTAGGCCTGAAAGAGACCAATTCATATTTTATAAAGAATTATCTAGCCTCGACACACCCTCTCCCATATTCAATTTTTAATGTTGCAACTGCTACAAAATTAGGGTTTTTGCATAAACCCTGTTGATACTGAGAGGGGGGTGAATCAGTATGAAGTACAATTTAAAAACAAAATCAACTTATACTTAAACCATTCAAATATATCCAATGAGAAATAAACAATAGTATAAGAGTTACACCAATACATCACAATACACCATGCACAATATATGATAAATAATCAATAGTTATCGTTCAAGGGAAGTAATGACTTCCAAAGGTAGCTCCAGATTCCAAATATAAAGGGAGGGATAAACCTCCAAAAGGAAGATACAATCCTCCAATATCAAGAGAGGTTTTACCTCTCCATCCTTGCCCCTTCCTTCCACCCAAGAATATATGAGAGATAATAAAACTTTACATTAAATCATCACCATCAACCAACCATCACATAGAACCTGATAATGTTTCCCGAGCCTTCTTCAACTTCTGCAATTATTCAATTCTTGGAATAATTTGATCCTATAGATAATATTACTCAATGTATTCTATGAAACTCCTCCAAGTTTCACTCCTTGAATCCTCCCCAAAAAGAAGTTATAGAGAGAATGGTAGACCTTATTCAATTTTGGTTTATTCAGAAGAGTGAACTTGTATAGAATTCCCCGCACTCAATATTTAACATTAGATTATGAAACTCTCACACAAGAAACTACATCCTGTACTGTTTCCAATGAAATTTGTCTCACTTCATTTGGACTCCCTATGAAGAAGTTATGATTGTTTTACCCAGAACACATGTTTATGACTAGCTTCAGGACTAGTAAAAAACCATATCTTCCACAAAGTGTATCTCCAAAATTATAGTGAATAAAGAGCTGAAATTTTTACCACAGGTACCTAGATATGTCTTCTCAATACCATATCAATTTCACCATATGAATCTTTCTATAAAAAAAGTTATAATGAAAATGGTAAGATGACCTGTAAATAACATACCTTAGAACACATCACCAAAAGACTTCATCCTCCCTTGAAATACGACCTTCTTTACTTCAGATTTCCTCTGAAATTCGACTTGTGTGTGTAAAATGAATGTATAATGATATGTATTTATACCCTTTATGTCACTTCCTTTTAACATTAGGGTCAACCTGACACTTTCGTATTTTGTAATTCTTTTCTTTAATTATCTTCGGGGCCAACTTGTATTTCCTTCCTCAATTCACTTTGTCATCTTCAAAAATTCATTTCTCCTCAACCATGAGGATCCACATGATGTGCCACCTACCACCAGAAAAAACATGATGTATACTATCCATCAATGGGTGTTGTGTATGCATGTGCATTGTCCTTCATGTCCAAATACCTTCATCAATCTTTCGGTCCAAAACCAATGACTAGGGTTGACATCAATGACAACAACCAATCTTCCAACAAACCCTAAGAGTCACGCTTTTACCTTTGTTGGAGGACGTTGGTGAAACCGGGACCATCTAGGAGCTCACCTTAGGAGGGAACATCTAGTCCCTAGATCAGAATTTTGAAATTCGAAGTTGAAGGAATTAGGGTTTCCTCATCAACCCTAAGTTGCAGTACCAGTTGTAGTTGCAGTTGTAGTACCAATTGAAGTTGCAGTATCAGTTACATTTGCAGTCTAGTTCCTTTGTGCCAGTTCCTTCATGCCAGTTCCATGCTAGTTGCAGTGAAAGTTTTTATGAACTATTGGGACTGATGTTTTATTGTCATAATGCACCTTACCCTAGAAATACACTGTCAGAGGTATGTACTTACATATGTTTAAACTGTGTCATTATTTTTAAAGGGTATTTGCAGGATAAAGGATATTTTGTCTAAATAATAATCGCAGATCCAACACATTTAGAGGAATAATGCACCTCTGGTTTGATTAATTTAATATGCCTCTATTTGTTATGATCTTATGAACATATAGATTGTATTTTGATATGTTGAAGTTATGACTATCATACTAACCATTGGTCAAAATTAAAGTCAAAAGTATTATATTGATTAAGGTTGAGATTATAGAGTTTATTCTCTAACTCATATTTCTGTCAAGAAAGCATATTATCTTAGTATAGAGGACGAGTTCAAGAGAATACTTGTCATCTTGAATGAAGGAGACTCAAAAGAAAAGAAACAACACTCATTCTTGAGGACAAGACTCCATGTTCCAGGTTTGATTGATTAAGTTGATAAGATTAAAATTTTCACATGTCAAGTTCGATAACTCCCTCATTACAAGTAAACACTATAATTGTGATAATGATCTTTGAAGATTTATATACTTGGTAGCATGTGAGTATTATTGAGATAAATGCTTATTGTAATCATTTACCAGATATAACTAACATCTCCTCTAGGAACAACTTCTTGTTTTGTTTCCAAGCTACCATGGAAGAATGATTGATCACAACACTAGAAGAGTGTTGCTCTCATTTCTTATTATTGTATTTCTTACTTTTGACCCTTGTTTCAAGAAGGTCACAAGGAGCTACTGTGACAATTGTTTCCGCTATTATTTCTATTATTATTATAAAGAGTATTATTCTTGTCTACTTTTTCTCCCTTGTTGTTCTTTCTCTGGGTAGGCCACATGTAATAACCCTGAGGGAGCTATAGTGACGGTTGCAGGAGGCAACATATTAGATGATACATGGAGCAGACTATCTAAGTTGTATACATGACCATATACATCCATGTACCGAAGAAGAAGAAGAAGAAGCTACTTTTGCTAGATACATAACATCTCATATGGAGACAGATCATGAGGAGAAGAAGGCTCCAAAGATGACAAAAAAAATCCATCTAGTGAAATTGATCGCTATTCAGATCATTAGAAAGAGTTAGTAGAGCTAGAAGGGCCTACCCAAAATCAATGCAGTAACTAGGAAGAGACCATCATGGTCCCATGATACTTTGCAGGATGCAAATCCATATAGCATTGATGAACAATATCAGAGGGAGAAAATGGCTCTGAGGATTATATAGACTCAGAGGGAGTCAAGCTTTAGAGGGACTATGAATACTCAAGAGTGAGACTGATCTCAGAGAGGATAAGATGAGAAAAAGGGATGTCTTATAGGATACAAACATATGCCATGAGTTGAGAAGACTAGATCATAGCTTCAGAGACTTCTAGGAGATGTGAAATCTCCTGGGAAGATTCCATTTTTTTAGTGACAGAGAAGGAAGCCATTCAGAAGGACTGGGATACAATTTTTGCCTTGATACCAGAAGGGGAGTCAATGGTGACTTCCAATATTGATCTAACAGATCAAGCACGCTGCAGATAACAATATAAAGATGTACAAAGCCTGATTTGTGTCCAAAGGATTCTCCCAGCAAGAGGGAGAAGACTATGATGAGACACTTGCTCCAATAATCAAAGAAATAGTTCCAATGTTCATGAAGACAACTAGAACAACCATGATTCTGATACAGTATGAGATTCATAGGGAGCAGTCCCTATATTTGAGATTGAGTTGTCTCCATGAAAGAAGAAAATATGCCTTCAGTATCAACCACTCTCAGTTTTAGATGAAGTTGTTTCCATGATAGAATAAAGGAGCTACTCTCAGAGTTCAACAACTATAGTGAGAATAAAGCAGTCATTCTCATCTTTAGAAATAGAAACTGCAAGAACAGAGTCTCGGTTCTAGAAGAAATAGTTGCAGAAAAAGTAGAGGACATACTCTTTGGTAGTGAGACAAATAGTGTTTTGCAGAAAACACATAGAACCAACACATGGTTATGCATATTGAGTTGCAGTTGAGCAAGTGTACCGGGTTGGTACAATGTGATGTGAAAATTTGGTTTCGAAGTACATGACATGAAGACTCATATCTGCAAGTTGAAGCAAGCTCCAAGAGCTTGGTATGGAAGAATTAATAATTTTCTGATGAGCTTGGGATTTACCAAGAGTAAAGTTGATCCCAACCTTTACTTCAAGATTGAGAATGATGGACTAGTTATATTGTTTCTATATGTGGATGACTTATTCTTGAAAGATGAAGTAAATCTCATCACAGATTGTAAGAAGAAGCTTACCACTGAATTTGAAATGAAGGACCTAGGCCTGATGCATTATTTCCTAGGTTTTGAAGTATGGTAGAGCCCATAAGATATTTTCCTTAATTAAGGAAAGTATGTTGTGGAAATTCTGAAGAGATTTGACATTATGGACTGTAAAGCCATGTCCACTCCTATGGAGATGAATATGAATTTATTGATTGATACTTCATAAAAAATAGTTGATGTTACTCTATATAGATAGGTGATTGGTTTGTTGATGTATCTAATGAATACCATACTAGATATATGCTTTGTTGTGAATAACTTGAGTTAGTATATGGTGGATCCCAGACGTGTCCACCTTGTAGTTGCAAAGCATGTGATGAGATACCTTAAGGGTACGTTGGACTATGGCCTCTATTATACTGGAGATTGTGACTTCATATTGTATCACTATACTGATTCAGTTTGGGCTAGAAGTGCTTCTGGAAAAAAAAAAATACTTCAGGATGTTGTTTCAGGTTAGGGTCAGCCATGAATTCATGGCAAAGCAGGAAGCAATCCTGTATTGCTCTCAGTACGAAATAAGCAGAGTACATTGCATCATGCTCTTCTAGTTGTGAAGCCATATGGCTTCAAAAGTTGTTGACAAGTCTATTTGACCTAGAGATGGATGTTACTATGATATTTTGTGATAATCAGAGTTCCACGATAAGATGAATCACATTGAGATACAATACCACTACATTTGTGATATGGTACAGAAAGGAGTTGTGAAGCTCCAGTATATTGGCACAAATGAGTAGGTAGCAGATGTGTTGACTAAGGCTCTATCTCATGTGAAGTTTGAGTACTTCTGAGACAAGATCGGTGTAGTTCGAAAGGAATTCCCTCGAAAAGGGAGAGACGCTAATGATACTATGGTATCCTGACCACCAGTAGGGCATCTTGTTACAATTTATATCCTAGGGGATTGATCATCCTTGGACAGATCCCTTGAGGTCTGAATGGATGGTCTGTCGAAATGCCTAGGTATGTATATACTTGTTTTGGTTAGTAGTGTGGAAAATCGTTAGGATTTATATCCTAGGGGATTTTATTATCCCTAGACATATCCTGTAAGTTCTGGATGGACGGTCTCTAGGAGTGCTCACTATTGTTGCTACTATTGTTGATGCTCCTGTCTCATTTTGTTTCCATTGATGTTGTTGCTCCAACTTCGTGTTGTTGATGTTGTTGTTCTAGCTTCGTGCTATTGATGTTGATGTTCTAGCTTCATGGTGTTGATAATGATGATGTTACTCCACGTCCATGTTGCAGATGATGATGATGCTCATTTTCTACTGATTTTGATGATGAGAAAAACTTCCAATGATTTATAGATATGACAAATAGTGTTCCCGATGTTTATGACGATGTCTCCTCCTCTTGATGTTGTATTGAGTCCAGTTAGTTGTTATGAGGTTGTCAGTAGAATACCCTTCTTGTTAAGGGGGAGTGTTGAAATATTGTAACTTCGAAGAATATTCTACCTAAGAAGTAGTGTTGAATAATAATATTATATTATACTTATTAATTAGGACATATTGTGCCTTTGTAAAATTCGTCCCTTTTGTGCCTTGACAATTAAATATAAATTAAAAGGGTAAAGTGACAGTTTGGATGAGACCTAATTAAGGGAGGCCAGACTACTATTTATAAAGGAGGATATCACCTCATTTTCACACTCACTCGTGCTCTGCGACAAGAGGAAAAAGTGCACAAGTCTTGAGGAGCAGCTGTTGCAACTGGGGGTGATGTCAAGGAGCGTTCTTGGTCTATGTCTAGGTATCTCTTGGTTAAGTAGTGCACTGATATTTCCTAGTGAAGGAGTAGAGGAGGATCTTCTGCTTTGTTTTTGGTCTATCTATATTGAGGAAGTTTTTGCTGGGTTTTCTTCCCAATGAGGGTTTCCTAGGATAATCTATGTGTCTATACTGTTTCTATGATTTCCTCTCTTTCAATGATCTTATTTATGCAACTAATATGCTAAATGATTGTAATAATAAATAATAATCGTAACTGCTAGATGTATAAGTAAAACATCAACACAAAGTAGTGAAAAGTTGATCAAAGGACATTTCAGAGATCGATACAAGTTGATTAAGTCTCAAGACTGGTCAATGAAGGAGTGAGAGACAATTAAAGTAACCTTCTCACAATGTTCACCTAAGGTGCAAGTGCCCTCAAGAAGACAGACACCCTCCAAAGGAGCCGAACCAACGATTAAGAGGATGCCTTAGGTACCATGAGTATTTCCCCTCCCAGTCACTTGTGTGAGAACTTAGGACAAGCCACTAAGGTTACCAATTCACAATTGACAACCGAGTAGAATAGTTGTAGGTTGGGACCACACGTGTGGGCGGGCTATCGAATCCCAAAGCTTCCAAAAGCGCTGGTATCTAAAGGAACTTAGCACATATGAAACCCATGTATACACATTTATCCAACGAACACCAAAGTAAGAAAAGGGGGGGATATCACCCTCACTTAATCTAATGTGACCTTGTTATCGATTCCTACATTAGAGGAGCTTTCTCGGTAAGACCTCCTTGCTACTATTGGATTTATCACTCTTTAATCAACTCTAATTTGTATTTTTATGGCCTTGGTGAATTTACTCTCCAACCTATCCCTAGGTCGTAAGACCTAGACTATCGTGTGTTTTCCTTGAAAGAAAAAGTCTAGTTCTTTTCAAGTTAAACATTCATTTTAGTTGTCTTTTATTTACTCAAAAGGGATGTGGACGTGCAACAAGTGATATTTTTAAGAATCAAAATTAGAGAAACTGATAAGAATATTGGCATACAATTTGCACTTGATTCTTCAAAGAAGTAAGTTATATCATGACAATTTGAAAATGAAAATCCATTGAAAAATGAAAACTACTTAATGCAATGTTTTTCTTTTATTTCAATAAACAAAAGCTAATAGACCCTACTTAATCAAGCAAGCAAAAACTAAGAGACAATTAGCCAATCCCACCTCAAACATGTAGACAAACAAGAAAACATGCGAAGAAACCTACAATGATTTTAGTTTTCAATGATGAATGAAACTAAGCAAACACACAACACAATGAAATGACCACAGAAAGACACTTCGACAACTAACTCAACAACTAGGTTAAGAAAACTCAGGAAAAATAGGGTTGAAGGCTTGAAAAAGCTTCTCCCAAGAGTCACTCTCTCCTTTTGTGAGGGAAATGGGTGAGTACTCACACTCTACTTAACTGGAAAAAGAAAGTTCTCACTCTATATCCAAGGTAAACCAATGAGTGGATTCAGTTACGGGGAAAATTCCAAGAAAACTTCAGAAAAAAGACTTGAAATTTGGCCTAAAAATACTATAAAGAAGCAATCACATAGGCAACAAACTAGAGAAATAACACAAAGATTATAGAAGTAACAAGGCTCACCCCACAAATAATAACTCTAGGATTTATTCCCTAGTGGAGTCACTAGTTATGTTACCGAAGAGTAAACTCTAACCTATGACTAGGGTGAAATCACAACAGATCGGAAAAAAATATATAACACTCTATCTTTCTCCTGGTTTAGCCTCCAATAATTATGAAATAACTACTGAGGTAGTTAGATAACTTACTTCATGATTAGACGGTTGGAGACGATATTGTTGGGATGTCCTCATTCCAATCCTCTTGCACCTCCATGGGTTTCTCAACCTGCAAACAAAGAACAAGACCTTCCTCAAACCAATACAACAGATATAACTAAATTATGTAATAACTAACTAACTACAACTAGGAGAGTCAGAACCAACACTAGAAACTAAAAATTAAACATAGGCATGAAAGTAGATAGTATCTAGGGGCGAGGGGGAGAGAGATATCTATTTTATAAATAAAAGTAGCAGTACAAATGAAGTATACCTGATTTTTTCTACCAACACCACCTATAAATGATGTTTGAATTCTTCTTGCCTCAGGACACTTAGGACTACTCAATCTCTAGTGTTCCACTCCACTCCAAGAAGAGAAAGACAAGGATGTCTTAGATCTCTTTCTTGGAAAGTGGGATATGGAATAACTAAGGGAGATTATAGTCATAAAAACCACAAGGAAATTTCTTTGACTGCTTGGGATCCTATGATAAATCTGATATCACGGGAATTGTGTGTAAATTTTCCTCCTTGTAGGTCTTATTGATACCAATTCAATATGGTTACAACCGTTTCTCATGGGAATTAGGAAGTTATGAAACTAATTTTCCCGTAAACTCCATGTGGGAGGACATAATTTTCATGATTTTATGTTTTTTTACTTACTTGAGAATGCACTCGCACCTTTGCTTGAGGAAACAAGCGAGTACTTGCCCTATTTGTGAAGGAAACTATTGAGTATAAGAAAATGAGGCTAATTTTGTAGAGTCAAGAAAGGAAACGATCATCCAAATTCATGCAGATGATGTATTAGGGCTAATAGAGTGAATCTTAGCTAAACTGAGGTGGCCAAAGATGTTATAACATGTGGGTGCTCTCTAATTCATATTTTAAATCACATGGACTTCAAGGTATTCATAATTTCACTGCAAAACAACTACCATGTAGTTATCCTCTTTCTTAGAGTTGTTTTTGTCATATGCCTCAATTTATTAACTATTGAATCATTTCACCCTATACAATCTTGGAGTGTTCCTAAAGTTATATGCTAACTCTATTAATAATCTTTTGTACTTTCTCAAAAGATGACCATTATGGTAAATACATCCTCTACTGTTGATTCTATTTTTCATCTAAATATACAAATATGGTAGAAAACACTATTTCATTACATAGTTTAACTAACTACTCCTTTTGGTTTTAGGCATTAAGAAAATCATGTCAAGTATAGTAGTTTAACTAACTACTACTTTTGGTTTTAGACATTAAGACAATCATGTCAAGTATCTCAAGAGGTCTCAAGTGAAGTACTTTTTGGTTGGGGTAGGTAACCATGTTCCTTATGGGCACTTATTTGAAGATTGTCTAGGTAATATTTCCTTATTATGCTAATAGTTAGATGCTACCATATCATTATCTACCTTCAATATCTGATAAACTCTTATGGATGCAGAGGTCTCAATCAAGTTGTGAATAGATTTATTGATGATTAGTGTTTATTGGGTAGTGATGGGATGGAGGACATGATCATTTCCATAAATTAATCTCCAAGAAATCTATTAGGCTCTCTAATTGCTTCTTCTTATGGCCTTTCAAAGCATAATGGGAGCATTTTATGTGTTAAGGTAGCTATGATATTATAGGTTATCACACAAACCTATTTTCAAAATTTTCAAATGTAAACCCTATGAATGATGGAGCTTCACAGTATTTCATGAATGTCATTATGATTCTTCTATGCACTAATTATCATCCCCATGTATTAAACACACTTTTTAATTAATAAAGGCAATGTGTTCTCTTGCACTATGGATTTTGTTGAAGTTCGTTGAGGACAAAGGTGTTCAACATCTGTAGGTGTTTGTGAACTACAAGTTGTTGATGGAATGGGCTAATAAGTTTCAAATCAAAAACTTGGCTGTAGGACCTATTATGCATAGAGTACTAGAGGTTAAAATTAAGTTTGATTTCATCTCCTTCTCCCATATTTTTCGAGAATTTAATTCAAACGTATATTCCCTTTCCAAAGATTCTCTTTGTCTGTAGGAAGGTACCTCGATTATTAAATAATTTAGGGGATATGTGCTCTAGTATGAATTTGCATTGTACCTTCTATGATCCACAGGTCATTCTATTTTAATCAAAGTATTTGGAGTGGGGCTAACACCCCGAGGATGTTTGATGGTATAGATGTTGATGTTTGGACAACATCAGGAAGACATTATCCTATATTAATAATTAAGAATATAATTATTGATTATTAAATAATATAGATAATAAGTAATAATAAATAGTTATTTATTATCCAAAGGACGCATCCTTTCATGGATGGTCACCATATTTTCTATATATATGGAACACTCATCATTGTAATAAAATGTCTATCATATATCATCTTATATAGAATAATCAACATGGTATCAGAGCAGGACTTGCCTTGGCTCCCTCACGGGAGGGCCCAGGAAAATGAGATGTTTGTTGTTTTGTTTGCAATAATGTGTTGTTTTTCCATCAATTTGATGAAGATGTATGTATTCAGGTGTGATACCTTCGAGACAGTCATGCCTAATTTTTTAGAATTGTAAAGGGATAATTTTAGCGTGATTGAAGATGGGATGATGGTTGTGTACCTAGGTTGGGTATGTGAGAGTGAAGTGATGATAGTGCAAACATTGGAAATTTATGATGGTGTGTCGGAATTTGGAGGATGCATTCACGAGAGATCAGGGTATGTGCGATGTATCGTTGTGGATCAAGGATGAAAATTTTCTTTGCGCTTGTTTACTGCGGAGAAATGCGGGTATTCATTCCATCTCATACTCTAAACGATTCCCCAATGATCAGGGTTCAACACGTTTGAGGAAAGAGAAGAAAATGTTTTTCTTCGAACACAACATACAAATCCTCATAGTGATCCTTAAGAAATGAGGTAGTGTCTCTCTCGTTTCCTATCCAGAGATTCACAGCTTTGGGTTTCAAACCAAGAGCCTTGGTTTCCCAAGGAATATCCATCTCTACATCCTATGGGAACAAAGAAGTATTCTAAATTGAAACAACCATTTTTCTCCTGCACATAAGTCATAGTGACCCACTCCCGGTGTTTCAAACCCGTGATGTATTGTAGAGAAGTAGGGAATGACACACATTCGACGTGGGAAAAAACAAGCAAGAATCACTATGTATGGTGGGTTTTGTAATGGAATCCACTCAACCATTTTGGGTGAAGTGGAGACTCGGGATCTAGTTTTGTAGGAGGGAGGTGAGATAGGTGTTGGTCCATCTAGTGAGAGCGAACCATTTTGGATCCTAACGGTGATTATATAGGGCTTGTTGGGCATTACGAATTTTTTGAGAAATTGGAGAGAGGAAGGTGGAATGTGAAGACGTTCCACATTGGGGCCTGATCCTAGGGAGGGATCTCAAACCTCTTTCCATATATTTGTGAGCCCTTCTTCTTCTTCTGTGTTTGTATTCTCGACATTTGTGGAACTATTGATGCTATCTTATTTTTTGGAATATAGTCCAAGTTGGGATTGGGGCCACCACTGATATTGGGAGGAAAACCATTGTTGTAGTAATATCAGACAAGCTTCGAGGAGTAAGGGAAGATGAGCTTTGGCTGCTAAACATGACATTGGCTGCTAAACATGACATCCCCTACAAGTTATCGACATAGAGATCTATGCCTTTGGACACATCGATTAATGGATTGTCGTTAAAGAAGGCATATGTGAGGTCAACACCAAATTATGAATCCTTTGAAGTAGCTATGAGTACACAATGCTCGCATAATTGAGGAAAAGTCAGTGGTGACTTTCAAGTGGATCTACAAGATCAAACACACATCTGATGGGAGCATCGAGAATCACAAAGCAAGATTTGTTGTTAGATTATTCTCTCAGGTGGAGGGAATATATTATGAGGAGACATTTGCTCTTGTTGCTTGATACACTTCTATTTGGACAATAATTTCTCTTTCTGCATCCATGGGTTGGAGACTACATCAGATGGATGTGAAGACAACCTTTCTCAATGGAGAGATTGAGGAAGAAGTATACATCAAGCAACTAGATGGTTTCATGATACATGAGAAGGAGTCTCATGTGTATAGGTTGAAGAACACCATGTATGGACTCAAGCAGGCACCTCGAGCTTGGTATGCAAGGATTTATGGACACCTGATGAGTTTGCGCTTCAACAAAAGTGTTGTTGATCCCAACCTATACTACAAGACTTTTAATGGTGAGTCCATGATTTTTGGTCCTCTAGGTTGATGATTTATTCCTCATCAGTACAAAGAGCCTTACTGTTGAATGCAAGTATGCATTGGCCTCTAAGTTTGAGATAAAGGATCTTGGTATGATGCACTAATTCTTGGCACTAAAGGTTTGGCATAGGACTGATGAGATCTTCCTAAGTTAGGGGAAGTACATAGTTGATATATTGAAGAAGTTTGGGATGTTGAACTGTAAGTCGATGCCTACACCAATGGTGACGAATATGAAGAAACTAAGTGTGTCCTCTTCTGATTCCAACGAGATTGATCTGAACTTGTAGAGACAATTGATTGGATCATTGTTGTATTTGGTTAACACCAAACCATATATTTGTTATGCAATGAGTGCACTTATCCAATTCATGAGTTAACTAAGACATACACATTGGATTGTTGTGAAGCATGTGTTGAGATACCTACGAGGCACAATTGGACATGGTCTTAGATATAATTACAGTATTTACATGATATTGCAGGGATATATTGACTTTGATTAGGCAGGGAGTGCAGTGGACAAGAAGGGAACCTCAGGGTGTTGCTTCACTTTGGGATTTGCCATGGTTTCCTAGTGTAGCAGAAAAAAAAATTGTGTGGCTTTGAGCACCACAGAAGCAGAGTACATTGAATCAAGTGTAGCAATCCCAATACATGATTCAAGCCATGAGATGTTGAGGAAGCAAACATGGCAGCAATTCCATTGTATGTAGAGGAACTTCCAGAAAGGGAGGTGGTACTACATCCAGAAGGAGGAGAGATTGAGTTACCTCTAGAGAAGGAGGAAGAGCTACCTTCAATTTCATAGGGAGAAAAGATAGAGGATGAGTCACCTCCAACTCCAGAGGGACTCGGGAGAATTTATTGACCCACTCTCAATTCCAGATAGAGCAGCTGCAGAGGAATCAATTTCATAAAGAGAGTGGAGTATCCAGTTCCATAGAGAGAAACCCCAGAGGAGGGAATTTGATGATAGATTAGAGAAGCTACTCTTAGTCTCAGTGTTTAGAAATTATAGAGTCCCAGAGGGAAAAATTGCATAATCCCTAAGGGAGTAGCTGCAGAGAGAGTGAAGTACCCACTATCAAGTAAAGAGCCAGATAGTGCTTTGCAGTAAGCACCATGAGCAAGTTTGTGAATTGAGCAGATTAAGTTGCAACAAAGAGTATACCAATGTGGTATAATTGCATATGTCTTAGGAGATGAAGAGAGGTTGTAGAGATATACAATTATGACTAGGTAGAGAGTGCAGTTGAAACATACTTCTATAGAACTTAGTACTGCAGAGGCAAAATACATCACAACCAGTGAAAAGAGTCATCGAAGCAGTGAGGCTTCAAAGGATTCTCGCAAGATTTCATCCAAGACATGGTGTAGAGGAAGGAAATACTAGTGCAGTACCTTCATACAAATGAGCATGTTGTTGGTGTTCTTACCAAGCCCCTTACCAAGATGAAGTTTGAGTACTTTCATGACAGACTTGGCGTGGTAGAGAATTCCTCCCTACTGATAGGGAGTGTTGATGTTTGCAACTTCTTGAGACATTCTCCAGATCGTACTCCTTGTTGATGATTAAAATTGTAACGATGAGTTCTACCCACAAAGTATTGCTAAAGAGCTATTATTTAACTATGCTAATAATATAATAGTATCCCCCTTGTAGGCTAGAGGCACAAGGATAGACATATCAGACATTTTTTGTTGTTGTTATGATGTTGCCTACACAATCCTATGTTTTTTATGATCCAATTTTGGTTACATTTGGTGTGATAATAAGTGGATAATGCATTATTGTGGAATACTTTTGGTGATCACTTGCGACATTGAACATGTTCTATAGGTATGAGGATCATGTTGTTACAATTTCTATGTTACAACCTTGTTATTAATTCTTATGTTGATTACTTAGACACATATGTGCAAGGGATACTTAATGGTAGCATGATCAAAACAAAGGGAAATTATTGAAAGGTTCTATAGTTGAAACATACGAGAAGAAACTATGTATTTGAGCTATAATAAAAGACTATATACAAATTTCGAATGAAAGAAATAATGGGTACAAGTGTTAGTCCTAACTATTATACTATGGTTTGATTAATGGGCTATGCAAATTTCATTAATGTCAAATGGAGGTGCATATATCAATGTGGATATGATTTGATTTATTGTGTGGAGTTATGGAAAGGGTTAACGTATGAAATAGTTCGGGTGGCGCACTATGTTATAGATATGGTCTCAGATCTTACGATGGTTTGGCATTGATTATGGATTGGTTATATGGTTTGATTATTGGTGGATGTTATGCTTATTGGGTTGTCTCGTACTTTGAATTGAATGGGGCCAGGTGATGGAAGTGACGTGCATTTACTTCACGTCACTCCAAACCTTCCCTATCTCCTGTCACCCTAGCATTGTTCCATTGTTGCAATTTCACTCTGTTGGTTGTGAAGCTCCGCATTTTCAGATTTTTGGAAGGAAAATCTCGACCAACTCATCATATAAGCATTTTTCCCATAGGGATGGTTATTTTCTCTCCATCCATGAAGTATTCTTTGTTTTATGAACCAAATGGTGGCTCAGTGATGCTTGGATTCTATGTGTTCTTGATATTTTCAATGGTATGTAAATGTGGTGTTATGTCTCTTTGTTATGATTGTAAAATGTTGGAAATTGCAAGAAAAGGAGTGGGTGTTATTAACTTGCGCATTGGTTTTTTGCTCGGTCAATGTAGTTTTATGATGGGTCTCTATGGAATAATAAGTGACAGTGGTGCGATAAGGCTCTGGGTTTGATAATTGAGGGTTTTTGTTCTGTGTATCGCTATCTGTTAACTCATTTCCTCTCAGTCATTGTGGTAATCCTTACCTAGTTGCAGAGAAATTGCCAACAATGGTGTGTTGTTTTATCAAACCTCGAACTGTTGTTAATAGCTCGTTCCTGACTGACTTTTTGTCGAAAGCTTGCCAAAGGTCCAATCTTGGTTACCCGAATATTAATACATGCATGTTTGTTTAATGGATGTGAAGGGTTCCACACACCACCCCTATAATTTCTATTGTAATGATGTATGTGGGCTCACTGTCAATGATTGTCAAAAGTTATTAACCTCCCGGGTGATTGGAAAGAGACATTGTCTCACTGTGTTTGAATACCCACCACTGTTAAGTTAACCCTCGTCTATTCTCTTCAAGTGTTAGATGCACCTGTGTGCACTGATTTATTTTACTCTTACTATCTTGGCTCCCCTCGGGTGTTAACCATTGGTTCTGTCAAGGGCTTGGAGTAATAAGTAAGGATTGTATGGCTCACTATTGTGCATTTTCAAAAATGTATTTTGGCCTGTGGTCATCGATCGATGGTAAGGAGGATATAAGTCTCAAAAGACCGCCAGCTCTCTGTGTTTTTGTTTTAAAATATAAAAAGGGGTTTCCCCCTTGCATTTGATTTTTGACAGAGTCGACTCAGACTCTAACTGTCTCTGCTCTCCTCGAGCACATTCTAAGGTTTGTCAAGTGTCGGGTTATCAGTTAATGGTTATGGAATTTTAAAGACACTTTCTCTCTCATTGAATCTTTGTTTAAACAAATTAAAAAAGGAAAGGCATGGTTGCATACAGTCAAGGGTTGTCTTTCTTTTATTTATGGTTTCTATCACTGTGTTTCATCCGACATGGTATTGATTGCATAAGAAGACACCTGTGTGAATTTTACTAAGCCGGATCAGGGTTCTCGCAAGTTAAAAAGGTGCATGTGTGTCATTTTAGTTCTGTTCGCTTCATATACGATATGGTTATATTAGAATTATCGTGCATACTATCAATTGTTTAAAAAAGAAGTTATATATGTTGAAATCAAGCTTAGGGTTATGTTTGGATTGACTATTGTTTCAATTCAAGATTTTGTCAATTGAGTGATTAAAGTCTTGTGTAGATCGGGCATGTTTTTAAGTCTGTCTACATTTTTTAAAAGATACCTGTGTAATTTTAAACTGGGCCTAATTTTAATTGAGAGAAGTGATTTTTGATTTCTTATTGTGGTGCACTATTGATTATCAAGGATAGATGTTGAGAATATTGATGTGCGTGTTTTGATTATTTAAAAAAAAAAAAAGGAAGGAGGGATCAACGTTATAATAAACAGTATTGTTGAACAGGAAATGTTTTTATAAGTTATAATTGCACAGACTGTTATAAATTAAGGAATTTCGAGAAATTTGATTATTGGAACAACAAGCAATTTTATATACAATTGAAGAACAATGAATGTTGGGTTTAGAAGTGGATGCTTTTTGGATTAATTTTGAACAGAGTTTATATTGTATGATTTATTTAATTTGTTTTATGAAAGTATCCATCAAATTCCTTGCCATTTTCTCACTTTTTCGCTCAATACAAATCTCGTCGCAATCCCAGATTTATTTTGCACACCCTGTTCTTACAATTAAATTAAAACTATGTATTACAGTGATTAAGAAATAACACAGAGATGGATCACATCTGACATGATTTGGTTATTGTTGCACGGTCGATTGTTCAATGAATTGTTGAGCAGTAATCATGTTCTTACTCCCTTTTATTTTCTCACTTTTTCGCTCAATACAATCTCCTTAGATATCCCAGAACCTTAATTCACCCCCTTCTCATTGAAAATTATTGAATGAATTTTATGGATTGGATTGCATGGGTCTAATGTAATTGTTGAGCCAAACTTTGTTTTATATTAATAGATGTCATGTATGGTTTATTTAAGAAGCTAGTTGTTAATAAACATTTCATACAAGATGATCTTGTTCAATAGAGGAAGTCATGGCAGGAATAATAGGGGCAGAGGGAATTGGAACAGAGGGCCTAGAAGGCCGATATTCTCAATACATTTTGATGCAGATCCTCAAGAGTTAAACCAGCTCTTCCAAGATGGATTTTTCAATTGGATTGGGCAAGGGGTAGTCTAGCCTAGACCAAAGAGGCCTCCCTTCCAACCCCAACATGTCCATGGTATCCTTGTGCCCCCTCATGTTTCATTGCAACCTGAAGTCCCTTAGAATGATGGATGGTAGGAGATTGTTCACCCAACAATATCCCAACATTGTGGCTAGCCAAATTTGTCTCTACCTGCTCCTCCTCCACTTGCTAACCCAAATGTCCAGATTTCCCCTGCACACTCACTTGTACAGTCCTCCCACGCAAGTAAAAGACTCAAAACCGAAGCCCACCATATGAATAATAAAGGAAAAGCTGGTGTTGCCCCCCCCTCCCCCTCAAGTGATTCAACCAAATCTGTTTCATCCCGCAAGCACTTGAACGATAATTGTTATCATGTCATGAGTGAGATCAAGCTTCAAGGATCCACACAGCCTAAGGATAATTCATGAAAGTCAAAAGGAGATAGCAACAACAAAGGGAAAATTGCCTCCCAAAGTGGCAAATACGGTTTTTGAGTATATTTTATATTTTTTTATTGAGAACAGTGGATTGCTGAAGTTTTTGGACAGCATGATATTATATGTTTGGATATGATTTACAATTTCATTGATATTTAATTTTCAAATTATGGAATGATTATGGGAGCCACAAGGAGGGATGTGGTTGATTGATTGAGTAGTTATGTTTATTTTTGTTAAGAAACTAAAGGGAGTCACAAGGGGTCTCACCTACTAGTTATTATTTATTAAAAGACCCTTATTATTATTATTATATTAATTCTTCCCCTAAACTAAAAGCTAGTTGAGTTTTAATTAACTTAACTAAAAGAGGTAGTTGAACTACTTCAACTAATTTGTGATGCATAAAAGAAAAATGAGAAGGAAGAACAAAGGGAGAATAGAAGGAGAAATCATACTAAGGTTTGCTCTTGGGTTTTATTGAGATAGTTTAGTTTTCATTCATTCTTCAATTCATTAAAAGCCTAATTCTCTTTTATGATAGCAGGGTCCTATTGTAGACAGCAAGATTCAAGGCTGAATTACATCATTCAGACACTTGTTTTCATAGGTGTTGATCTATATTTGATAGTTTGTGTAGACTTGTCTATTTATGAATTAAATTTCATGATTGATAAAGGATATTGTGCAGAGTCGAGTGGGCAACAATCTGTGGCAAGTTGATCCAGCTTTTAAAGTTTAGTTTTTTACTTCCCGTCAGAGTCCTTTTGTATGGTTTTCATCGAGGATATCTAAGTTTGACTTTGGTCCAAACTCCCTCAGGGATTTTTGTAAAGAGAACAATTCTATTGATTTCTGGGAATGAAATAAGTGATTGATATTCTGTCTCATTTGTGTTAATATGTGAATTGGTATTTTTGCTTTTGTCTCCACATTTACTTTTGTATCTATTATATTCAGAAAATTATATAAAAAGGTTGAATTTTACAACAATCTTTTATTTTAAAAAATCTTCCTAAGCCCTTGTAACTAATACTTGTGGATTAGGAAACAATTTTTGAGGCTATAAACATAGGGTGATATTCTCATCTATCTTGCCTTAGCCAATAAAGACATGAAAATGCTTAACTAAGATCATTTCATATATTTTCCTCAACATTTATTTGGCGACCATATTGGGGAGATCTTTCATAACTCTTTTGTTATTTTTATGCTTGATTATCATTGAATATATTTACATTTCTGATATTGATCCTTTGACTGTTTCTTTTCTTCATGACTGTATATGTTGCAAGGAATCCCAATATTGAGGCAGGTCTTCAAGATTAGACCACCATTTCTTTAAACTTGTTTAATACCATCTTAGATACTGCTAATACCCGGGTTGAGCTTAATCTCTCATGGGCAGCGATTGAACAAGACATAAGTGCCTGAGAACGTTGGGAAGCTAGGAAAAGAAAACCTAGGAATCAGCCATAGCTTTCTTTTTCCTACAGTTTTGATCTTATTTTCATGTCCTTAGACCCTTACATATCTAGGAGAAGAAGAGGTTTATCACCAAAAATTAATCCTATTGCTGAAATAGGAAGAAGAAACGTTGTTTTGTCATCCCAACAAAGTACTCTAAGGAGAACTTTGTCTGATTCAGCCAGTTCATCTTTCTCTCCCTTACTTATCATTCACAAGATGGAATCTAGTGGTGGATCTGGTGGCACTGGAGGTGCTTCTTCATCTCAACCTTCAGCTTCGTCAATGATTACTAGCTCATACAGTCACCAATTCCCTGTTCAATCTACTACCAACCCTGCCAAAGTCATTAAAAAGTATGGGCTTTTTCAATTTGAAGAAGATTCTACAACTACTATGTGGCATGTTTCCTCCCCTCTTAACCTAGCACCTGCTACCTATCCACTTCCTAAATTCAAAGAGCATCTCCCTAGGTTTTTAAGGAATAACACAATCACTACTAATGAACACTTGGTGGCATTTTCGAATGCATGTCATAACATAAGATCCAATGACAATGACACTTGTATGCACTTATTTGTGAATTCCCTTGAAGGGAAGGATGAGGCCAATTTCTTTGACCTTCCTCCTAAGATTATTTCTACTTGGGAGGAGTTAGTCTATTGGTTCAAATATACCTATGGGAAATCCAAAATCCCATCCGAGCAGTTATGGGAGTACAATAACATCACTTATAAGGATGGTGAGACTACCAAGTCCTTCAACTTGCATTTCACCAAATTATACAACCAAATACCTGAACTCATTCTCCCTCAGAACCAAGCCACTTTCATGCATTAGTATAATGCATTACCTTCCCGCTACCGTCATAAGCTTCAGGAAAAGGCCATTGATAACCTTGGTTCTGCTCTGCACACTTGTTTAGAGTATGAAGAACAACTTGAAAGAACAAGTCTTCCTGGGGGAGACTTTGTTAAACAGACATACATGGCTGCCCTCTTACAGCTTGTACAAGACATGAATAATCGAATGATAGCATATGAGTGGAAAGGAAATGTCCCCTCTCTTACCCCTGGGGATTCATATTCTTCTTCTTCACCCCCCTTTAAAAATCCTAATGAAAACAATTTTCAGCCTAAGGCTATCATGCCTTGTAGTTGGTGTAACGTTTTCGAGGAACACCATGAGGAAAGTACATGTGAAGTAAAGAAGAGTGCTAGAGATAAAATATTTGGTAAAAGACCTGAAACTACCATTGTTGTCCTAGACTTTTCAGAGCCATAGGATGTCATGATCATAAATAGTAGGAATAAATCCTATGCTCCAAGAGGAAAATATGATCCTCCTCTCACTTCTTCTATCCCAAGCTCATCCTCACCAGCTACTATTGTTCAGGTTCCTAAGGCTTCGAACATTCAAGGAACTACCTCCCCTCTTCCCTCTTCCAAATACAACATTCTAAATCAGTTGTCCAACATTAAAGCAGATGCTACCCTTCTGTACATGGTTGTTGTCCCTGAGCAAAAGAAGCATCTGAAAAATTTCATGGAAGGAAAAGCTTCCATTGTAGCCAACCTATTTGAAGAGGTAGATGAAGAATATTCATTTGTAAATAAAATAGGTGTACATAACTTTAGATACCCTGTAAAAAAAACCATGTTTTATATTTTTGTAAAGATTATGGACAAGATTGCCTATTGTTGTCTCATTGACGGCGGTTCGGGCCCAAGTGTAATGTCGAAAATTATTATGGAGGAGCTAGGTTTGTCTTGTACAAATGAAAATGCCAGAAGCATGCTCTCTTATAATAGTTTACAACAAACAACCATAGGTGAAATCAAGGACGTGACCTTGGTTTTGTGCGCGCATCTTGAAATAAGGACAACCCTTAATATTCAGGTAATAGATATGCTAGTGAGTAATTACTCGATCATCTTAGGAAGAGATTGGAAATATTTGATGGGTGGATACCTCTCACTCAATGGGATGCACTTATCCATTCCTCGAAATGGTAAAAACATCATAGTCTTAAGGGAGGGGAGAATTTCACCTTACATAGAAAGCGTCCCACAACCGAATGTGAATTATATCGAGGAGGACCTAGGAGTGTATTCCATCTTCGCAGATGGGGACAACACTACCTTGGAACAAATCGACTTAGATGATGGGATGTGACATATGCACTTTGATGGTTCATGCTCCAATGAAGGAAACAAAGCTGGTATTATATTGTACTCTCCTATGGGTAAGATTCATAACTTTTCCTATATGTTAGAGTTTTCTTGCACAAATAATGTCACTAAATTTGAAGCATTACTGCTAGGCATTGAAAATGCCTATAATCTGGATTGTGGTCACCTTACAGTTTTTGGGTATTCCGAACTTGTTGTAAACCTTGTACAGAAGATATATTCTCCTAGCAACAATTTGATGAAATGTTACACCAAAACTATTTGGGCACTTATCTTGAACTTACTATATTTCAACATCACTCATGTTAAAATGGTATTGAACTCAATGGTTGACAGGTTAGTTGTTTTTCCAGCCTCTCCTACTCAGCAACTTATGCCACAAAGAACTGATTGTACCTTTCAATCTCTGTATTGTCCACACATCCCTGACAATATAGAGTTATGGCAGGTCTTCCCTAGTGATGATAGCATATGTGATTTCATCCAAAATGAACCTTATAAGCCTAAGGAAATTAAATCGATGGAAGATAACAACATTCCTAAAGGCTTGACTCCTCTAGAAAGTTCATTTTCATCGAGTGATGTAGGCAACATAGAAAATCATAAAGAAGAGGAGTCGAAAAGGAAAGTGGGTGAAACCATTTCCTTGAACATTGGAACCCCTGAGTCTCCAAAGAATGTTAAAATAGGTGCCGAATGTTCTAATGAAGAAAAATTGAAGTTCTCTAAGATGCTTGGTAAATTTCAAGATGTTTTTTCTTGGTATTATGAGGATCTTCATGGTTTTGATTCTACTCTTATACATCATGCCATTCCTATCAAGGAGGGCATAAAAATAGTTAGGAAAAAACAAAGATCCATTAATCCTATGCTGGAAGCAACTATTCGAAAGGAGTTGGAAAAACTCTTGAAGGCTAGGATCATTTTCGCGGTTAAGTATTCTGAGTGGGTTTCCAATTCGGTTCTTGTTCAAAAAACAACTGGTCAGATCAGATTATGCGTATATTTTCGCACATTGAACAGGTCTAGTATAAAAGATAACTTTCCTCTCCCTAATATGAAAATGATTTTGCGGCAAGTTACAGGGTCACGGATGATGTCCTTACTTGAGGATTTTTCTGGTTACAATCAAATCAAGGTAAAAAGGACCGATAAATATAAAACCACTTTTATTACTCGTTGGGGCACTTTTTCTTATGCACGTATGCCTTTTGGCTTATCTAATGCAGGTGGCACTTTTCAAATATCTATGCAAATAGATTTTGACGATTTGATCGGTAGAATTATTCAGATCTATCTTGATGACTTAAGTGTGTATTCTAAAAATCGATCAGATCATTTTGGTCATCTTAAAAGAGTTCTCATGCGATGCAGGAAATTTGGTGTTTCTCTAAATCCTTATAAGTCTATTTTCGGTGTTACCAAGGGCAAGCTCCTTGGACACATTGTTTCAGATTTAGGAATAAGCATTGATCCTGAAAGGATTGTTGCTATCCTAAATCTACCTGCTCCCACTTCCAAGAAAGAGGTTCAAGCTTTTATGGGTGTTATTAACTTTGTCTGTAGGTTTGTTCCTGATTTTGTTGTAATGGTCAAGCCAATTCATAATCTGCTTAAGAAATATCATTCCTTTTCTTAGACAGATGATTTCTAAAATTCCTTTGTAGGGATCAAGAAAGAAATCAGTTCGGCACCGATTTTGGCAAAGCTTGATTTTGAGAAATAATTTATGATATATACTAATGCCACAGAAGAAGTAGTTTCTATTATCCTCATGCCATGTGATGACCAAGGTAATGAAAAACTAGTGGATGACATGATTCAAAGCTTGTCTGATGATGAGTTTAAATATTCTTTTATTGAAAAGCATGCTTTCTCTCTTGTTAAATCTGTTGAAAAGTTTCACCACATCATCTTAGGTAAGCACACGTTGCTAAAATTCCCTTTACCCGTTGTGAAGGTTTTGCTCTTACAGATTTATCTTTTAGGAAAGCTTGTGCATTGGCTTGCCAAGATCCAAGAGCATGATTTAACTATCGTGACTTCTAACACCATCAAGGGATGTGACTTAATCGTTCACCTAGCTCATCTTGCTAAAACTAGTGAAGAAATCGATGAACATGATAGATCTCTATCAACATTGTTTTACATTAACAAGCAAATCCTTCCTGTGTCTGAACATCCTTGGTATAAAAATTTGGTTTACTACTTGCAAAATCAAAGATGTCCAGATAACTTAGACACTCATCAAATAAGAAGGCCTCGTCTCGAATCTAATAGATACGTCATTATAGTAGACTTCTTGTTTAGAATATATGTCGATGTTATGTTACTTCGTTATGTGAATAATGAGGAAGAACATAAATTGTTACAAGAGACTCATGGTTCTTCAAATTCTGTTATTCATGTAGGAGGTCACTTTTATGCTAAAACCATTGCTTTTAAGATTATCAGGAAAGGGTATTATTGGCCTTCAATCTTTCGTGATTCTTATGTTTTTTCAAGCTCTTCTGACAAGTGCCAGAAATTTGTTGGGAAAGAACACCTTGCAGCCATGCCTTTACAACCTGTCCTCCCTAACTTTCCTTTTGCAAAATGGGATTTGGACTTTATTGGTCTTATTAATCCTTTGTATTCAGCAAGAAAAGTCTTTATCTTGGCGGCCACAGACTATTTTTTGAAATGGACTGAAGTTGTCCCACTTAAACATTCGCAGGATGAGCAGGTGATTTCTTTTATTGAAAATAATATTTTTTCCATATTTGGTCTTCCTTTGGAAATTATTACAAACAATGGTCCTGCTTTTATTTCTACTAAGCTGACTAAATTTTTAGCTAAATTGGGGGTTAAAATTTTTACCTCATCATCTTATTATCCCCAAGGTAATGGGCAGGTCGAGTATACCAATAAGCATCTGGTAAGAATTATCAAAAGGCTCATTGAAGATAAGCCTCATCCATGGCACACTCTCTTCACTTACGCGCTTTATGTAGATCGTACTACCACCAAGGTGAGCATTGGTTGCACTCCTTTCCAGCTTGTTTATGGTCAAGAATCCATTCTCCCTACTAAGCTGGAACTTTCCTCCTTAAGGTTAATGCTACAGGTCGAAGAGTTAAATTATTTTGATGTTTCTCAAAGAATGAATGCACTTTTGGCTTTAGAGGAGCAAAGGACGTTTTCCTTGGATAATATAAAGAGAAGACAACAAACTCTTATAAAATATTTCAACAAGAGTGTCAAAGCTGTCAAATTTAAAGTCAATGAGATTCAAAAGAGCAAGTTCAGAAAATTCATCTCTTTGAAGTCAAGAACATTTTTTTTAGTTGAATGAGTATTCTTACAGGTATAAACACCCTCATACTTAACACTTTCCATGAGTTATTCCCAAATTCCCAGTCATTTTTCCCTTAAATCTKCTCACTTCCCCATGTTGCATAATCATTATGGTTTATATCTTCTTGATATGATGTTACTTGTTCTACAAAACCAAAATTTTTGAGTTCTTAATCTGTTGGAAACAGATTTCCCTGTGGAGCCATCAGTTTGTCGACGATTAAAATCGTAATGATGAATTCCTCCCACAAAGTATTGCTAAAGTGCTATTATTTAACTATGCTAATAATATAATACTAGCCCCCTTGTAGGCTAGAGGCACAAGGATAGACATATCACACATTTATTGTTGTTGTTATGATGTTGCCTACACAGTCCTATGTTTTTGACGATGCAGTCTTGGTTTCATTTGGCATGATAATAAGTGGATAATGCATTACTGTGGAATGCTTTTGGTAATCACTTGCGACATTGAACAGGTTCTATAGGTATGAGGATCATGTTGTTACAGTTGTTATGTTATAGCCTTGTTACTAATTCTTATGTTGATTACTTAGCCACATATATGCAAGGGATACTTAATGATAGCATGATCAAAACAAAGGGAAATTATTGAAAGGTTCTATAGTTCAAACAAAAAGGAAGAAACTATGTATTTGAGCTATAATAAAAGACTATATGCAAATTTCGAATGGAAGAAATAATGGGTACAAGTGTTAGTCCTAACTATTATACCATGGTTTGATTAATGGGCTATGCAAATTTCATTATTGTTGAATGGAGGCGCATATAGAAATGTGGATATGATTTGATTTATTTTGTGGAGTTATGGTAAGGGTTAAGGTATGAAATAGTTCATGTGGCTCACAGTGCTATAGATATGGTCTCATATCTTATGATAGTTTGGCATTGATTATGCATTGGTTATATGGTTTGATTATTGGGGGATGTTATTCTTATTGGGTTGTATCGTACTTTGAATTAAATGGGGTCAGGTGATGGAAGCGACATACATTTACTGCACATCACTCCAAACCTTCCCTATCGCCCGTCACCCTAGCATTGTTCCATTGTTGCAATTTCATGTTGTTGGTTGTGAAGCTTCGCATTTTCAGGTTTTTGGAAGGAAAAGCTCGCCCAACTCGTCATTTAAGATTTTTTCCCACATGTATGGTTCTTTTCTCTCCATCCATGAAGTATTCTTTGTTTTATGAACCAAATGGTAGCTCAATGATGCTTGGATTTTGTGTGTTCTTGAGATTTTTTACGATGTGTAAATTTGGTGTTATGGCTATTTGTGATTATTGTAAAATGTTGGAAATTGAAAGGAAAGGAATAGGTGTTATTAACTTGTGCACTGGTTGTTTGCTCAGTAAATGTAGTTTTATGATGGGTCTCTATGGAATAATAAGTGACAGTGGTGCGATAAGGCTCTGGGTTTTATGATTGAGGGTTTTTGTTCTATGTATCACTGTTTGTTAACTCCTTTACTCTCAGTCGTTGTGGTAATCCCTACCCAGTTGCAGATAAATTACCAACAATGGTGTGTTCTTTAATCGAACCCTGAACTGTTGTTAATAGCCCGTTCCCGACTGTCTTTTTGCCAAAATCTTACCCAAGGTCCAATCTTGGTTACTTGAATATGAATACAGGCCTGTGTGTTTAATGGATGTGAAGGGTTCCACACACCACCCCTATCATTCCCACTGTAATGATGTATGTGGGCTCACTGTCAATGATTGTCAAAAGTTATTAACTTCCCGGGTGATTGTTAATAGCCCGTTCCCGACTGTCTTTTTGCCAAAATCTTACCCAAGGTCCAATCTTGGTTACTTGAATATGAATACAGGCCTGTGTGTTTAATGGATGTGAAGGGTTCCACACACCACCCCTATCATTCCCACTGTAATGATGTATGTGGGCTCACTGTCAATGATTTTCAAAAGTTATTAACTTCCCGGGTGATTGGAAAGAGACATCGTCTCACTGTGTTTGTGATCCACATGGATGTCGGTGACCTCCCACCTATTCCAACTGGTTCATTTTGGTAGTTTTCCAGTTTGGCAGTTTTTTTCCCAGTTTTCAGGTCCCTGGCTGGTGGGGTCGTTTTGAGGCCCTAAACAACATTTTTAGGGCTCGCCACAGTAAAAATGCCCTATGACAGATCATAATAAAATGTGTATTCCTCGTATAGACCTTTCCAATGGGCTATCGTGTGCCTAAAATAGAGACCGTATGAAAAAGTTACGACCCCAGGAAGTTGATGTACTAACTTACCCAAATGGGGCCCACATGACTTTTGACGCTTCATCTCCTAGGGTTAGGTTTTTGGATGTCTAGGGTTTTTGACATTCATGTTTATTGTAAAAAGTCCTTTAGAGCCTCATTGTAATAATCTTCTTGCGAATGAGCGTAGCCTTAACTTCTCTTCTCATAGATAAGCCGCCACCATTCCAGCAAGCTTGTTTTCCGCTGCATTTTACAGTTTCAGCTTATTTCCTTATTGAATAGAAAACCAGTTTTACTGTATCTCTGTTATTTTGTGTGAAGATTCTTTTAATAATATGTATTCATTTCATTCTGCACATAAAATCTGGATCAGTGGTATCAGAGCGCTCTGCTCCTTGTCGTCTTAATGCATGTCCCCAACGAGGTCAGGGTACAAAGAATTGGGTCTCGAGCTTGTTTCTCTTGAGGACAAAAGATCTTGCATGTCCAAACGACCTCCCATGGCAAGGGAAAAGAAATATGACGGGACAAGAGATCCTTTCAAAATTTTTCTTGAGGAATCCCTCATGCAACAGAGGAATGAGATGATGGATAGTTTCACACAAATCCTTTGACGACTACCAATAGGCGACAGATCTTCCTCGAGCGGAGGCACCACCCCCTTCAAGGTACAAATCAACTTCTATATTCCTATATTTGAAGGTCAGATAGATGCAGACGTTGTAGACAAGTGGTTGAATCTACTAGAAGGGTATTTTTCTATCCATAACTTTTCAAACAGAGAAAAAATTACTTTTGTGCTCCTCAAAGCCATTCCCCATGTCAAAGATTGGTGGGAAAATTTTTCTGAGCAAAAGGAAACCGAAGAACCCTCATTATTTATAGTCATGGCCACCTGAGAATCCTTCATGGATGCTATTAACGAACAATACTACCCTGTCAGAAGTTATGACGACTTGTATACCAAATGGACCACACTACGGCAAGAAAGAGACCAAGCAGTGCCAGATTTCACAAATATCTTCCATAACCTATGCACCAAGATGGGTAACAAAGATTCAGAGCAAAATCTAGTGCTAAAGTATCACGGTGCTCTGCATAGATACATCCAAACCGAAATGTGATTTTTTTACATCTCGTCCTTGGGTGCAGCCTATCGATATGTTGTCAAAATTGAGCAGAAGCTCAAACAAAAGACGCGACAATTTGGACAGCAAAAACCAGGAAAGGGAAGCCCCAACTACAGAACAAAGGACAGACAAAATATGGACAGTATCAAGACAACTAGTCCAAGTCACAAGCAAAGAAAGACACTGGAAAGATAAAGAAGGATACCGAGAAGTGTGACTTCCATAAGAGCCCTTGGAATAACATTGTTGATTGCAACTCAAAGCAGTCATTGGTGGCCGGAGTGAATACCTTTGAATCAGATGCGAGTTCTGACTCTAAGTCAGAACCAAAAAGGGGAAGATAGATCATTGACACGGAACCCAGTGCCACCGTTGCTACCACCAAGCTCCAACCTGGTGAACCAGATGAGCCATAAGAAGGTGAGTGCCTTTTCCATTCGCAGATGTGGGTAAAAGGCACCTCGCTGCACTTCATCGTTGATAGCAGTAGCCAGGAAAACCTCATCTCAACAGAGGTCATCAAGCAGCTGGCCCTGCCGACAATGCCACACCTACAACCCTACACCATTGGATGGCTCCGCCAAGGAAGTGATCTTTGCGTCAACCAATAGTATCGATTGTCATACGACATCAAGACCTTAAAAGATGAGGTATTGTGTGATGTTTCTCCTCTTGAAGTTTGTAATGTTATTTTGGGCCAACCTTATTTATGGAAACGTCATGTTGTATATGAGTCTAGGCATCATAGTGTTATTATTACTTTGAATAGGAAATTGTACAGGATACCTGAGGCAGTCCCTCCTAGTGTTATTTCCTTGATATCTGCTAAGCAGTGCAGGAAGGTCATCTCTCAGACTGAGAAATTTTTCTTCTTCATGATTCTCTCTTAGAGTAAGTGAAATATCACAGCCACATGCAGGGCCTCCGTGACCGATCTCTCCACACAACAGAAGCAAGTGGATAAGGTCATGGAAGAATACTCAGATATATTCTCCCCTCCTACCAGGGTACCTTTGCACTTCCAGGTCAAGAATCCCATTGATCTAACCCCAGGCACACCGCTACCCGATGGGTCGGTCTACCACCACTCTCTGTTAGAAAAGGAGGAGATAAAGAGGTAGATCGAAGAATTTCTCCACAAGGGGCACATCTGTCCCATCTCATCGCCTTGTGGGAGCCCAATAGTACTAGTGCAGAAGAAATACGAGACCTGGTGACTTTGCATTGATTATCGGGCCCTGAATAAAAGCATACTCCGGAACCGGTACCCAATTCCCTGAATCAACAACCTCCTTGATTAGTTCATGAGGGCCAAATACTTTAGTAATATTGATATGAATTCTGGCTACCACCAAGTCCCAATAGAACATACATATGTATGGAAGACCGCCTTCAACTCAAAAGAAGGTCTTTTTGAATGGTTGGTCATGCCCTTTGGTTTGACAAATGCTCCAACAAATTTTATGAGGATGATGGATGATATCCTGCGACCTTTCACCAATACTTTTGTAGTGGTGTATCTGGATGACATCCTCATCTACAACAATACTTGGGTAGAACACTTGCAGCATATTCAACAGGTTTTGCACACCCTATGGTAGCACAAACTATATGTAAACTTGGAAAAATGCTCCTTCAGCATGTACAAGGTCCATTACTTAGGATACATCGTTGATCAACATGGTGTGCATGTGGATCCATCCAAGATCCAGGTCATCCATGACTAGCCAGCCCCAACCACACTCACTCAGCTTCGGAGCTTCTTGGGCCTTGCCTATTTCTATCGCAAGTTCGTGTTGGGATTCTCGCATATCGCATGGGCCCTCAACCAAGTAACCAGGGGTGGCGGTAAGGAAATATTTGTGTGGGGCTTGTCCCAACAAAAAACCTTTGATGAATTGAATCGGAGTTTGTGCTCATCCCTAGTATTTTCATTATCGGACCTGCAACATCCCTTTGAGATCGAGACTGATGCTTCAGACTATGTTGTGGGTGTCGTTATCATGCAACACAACCACCTCATGGCGTATCATAGTGAGACACTATCAGATGTTTTCCGTAAGTACCCTACTTACGACAAAGAAATGTACTCCATTGTGCAAGCCTACCTCTAGTAGAGATAATACATTTTGGGGAAGGAGACAGTCATCCACACTGATCACAAGCCACTATAGTTCATGCAGACCCAAGGCAAATTGCAGAATGGTTGCCATCAGAAGTGGTCCACACACTTACAACAATTTCACCTCAACATCAAGTATAAAATAAGAAGTACCAATCAAGTTATTGATTGCCTCAGCCGACCTCCAGTCATGGCACTCACCACGGTGCTAGGCTCTTACAACCATGAGACCTCTGGATACCCCCACCTCTATGAGACAGACCCTGACTTCTCTACCACCTAGCAAATGTTGGGAGCAAACTCAGTGGTCGCTAATTTCCATCTTCAAAACATCTCGTTGTGTCATCTAGGCCATCTCTGTGTTCCATCAAGCAAGCACGCAAAGCTGATTTGGGAATCTCACTATAGTCAGGTGGTAGGACACTTTGGCGTTGAAAAGACAGTGGCAGTGCTGCAAAAACATTTCTACTGGTCGAAAATTCAACAGGATGTCGGCAAGTATATTAGGTCTTGCACCACTAGCGCTATTGCCAAACTGACCACTAAGAAATAGGGTCTGTACACGCCTCTTGCTACTCCTAACAAGACATGGGAATCCATCTCAATGGACTACATGCCATGCCTCCCATCCACCAAGAGGGGAAATGACTGTGTTTTTATGGTTGTCGATCGCTTTTGCAAGATGGCAATTATGGCCGCCTGTATGAAGAACATCACCACAAAGGCCATTGTCAAGCTCTTCTTTGAACACGTCTGGGTACACTTTGGGATCCCACAAACCATTGTCTTGGATCGGGACAATCAGTTCCTCAACACATTCTGGTTGAGCCTCTAGTCATTGCTAGATACTAATCTCACCAAATCCACTGCCTTCCACCCCTAGACAGATGGCCAAACTGAGGTTGTCAATTGGATGACCATACATATCCTGCGCATGTACAATTCCAAGTAGCCCCGCACATGGAATGAGAGTCTTCCCTATGTCCAACATAGCTACAACTGAGCCCTGCATAGTTCAACTAGCCACAAACCCTTTCAGGTGGGGTTGGGATTCCAACCATTGGGCCCCATGGATGTTGCACTACCCCTAGCGAACATCTCAGTCGACTCATCTCCTGCTCCACTAGAAGCTGAAAAAGCCACCCAATTCATTGAGAGGATCCATCACATCCGCCAACAAGTTCAAGATATTTTACAGAAGTCCAATGCCAAGTACAAGCAATGCCATGATCAACATCGGGTGCCACATAAGTTTCAGGTGGGCGACAAGTTTGGTTGTACTTGCACAAAGAACGCCTTACAGGGGCCCATTGTAAGCTTCGCCCACTTTGGTATGGGCCATACACCATCAATAAGGATGTGGGTGATAATGATTTTGTGCTCAACATTCCCCCTTTCCTTGGCCCGCACCCAATCTTCAACGTGGCTCTCCTCCGGCCATATTTCCCACCATTATTGGACACCTCAGAGATAGTAGAGCAGTTGACACCAACAGATATCAACCCTGACTACATGCAACAGAAATATAGTGATCATATTGTGGAAACACAGATCAAGGGCACCCGACAACAAAGGATCTAGCTATATCGAGTTGTCAAAGCAGGGCAACTTCTGCACCAAGGCAAGTGGCTCACCCGGGGCCAAATTCAACAGAAATTTGGCCACACAATGGGGGAAATCAACACAATGGAGACCATTGCTTCCTAAAGGAGGAGGATTGATCCAGATGGATTTCAGTGGCCTCCCACCTATTTCAACTGGTTCATTTTGGAAGTTTTCCAGTTTGGCAGTTTTTTCCCAGTTTTCGAGTCCCTAACTTGCGGGGTCGTTTTGAGGCCCTAAACAACATTTTTAGGGCTCGCCACAAACGAAAATTCCCTTTGATAAATCATGAAAAAATGTGTATTCCTCGGATATTCCTTTCCAACGGGCTATCATGCTCCTAAAATGGAGATCATATGCAAAAGTTACAACCCCAAGAAGTTGATGTACTAACTTACCCAAACGGGGCCCACATGACTTTTGGCGCTTCCTCTCCTAGGGTTAGGTTTTTGGATGTCTAGGGTTTTTGACATTCTTGTTTATTGTAAAAATTACTTCTAAGCCTCATTGTAATCATCTTCTTGTGAATGAGCGCAATCGTCACATCTCTTCTCAGAGATAAGTCGCCACCATTCCAGCAAGCTTGCTTTTCGCTGCATTTTACAGTTTCAGCTTATTTCCTTATTGAATAGAAAACTAGTTTTACTATATCTTTGTTATTTTGTGTTAAGCATATTTTAATAATATGTATTCATTTCATTCTGATCATAAAATCTCGATCAGTTTGAATACCCACCAGTGTTAAGTTAACCCTCATCTATTCTCAGCAAGTGTTAGATGCACCTGTGTGCATTGAGTTATTTTACTCTTACTGTCTTGGCTCCCATTGGGTATTAAATATTGGTTATGTCAATGGATTGGAGTAATAAGTAAGGACTGTATGGCTCACTGTTGTGTCTTTTCAAAAATGTGTTTTGGCATGTGGTTTTCGATCGATGGTAAGGAGGATATAAGTCTCGGAAGACTGTCAGCTCTTTGTGTTTTTGTTTTAAACTATAAACAGGTGCTTCCCCCCTGCATTTGATTTTTGATAGATCTGACTCAGACTCTAACTATCTCTGCTCTCCTCGGGCACATTCTGAGTTTTGTCAAGTATCAGGTTATCAGTTAATGGTTATGGAATTTTAAAGACACTTGCTCTCTCGTTGAATCTCTGTCTGGTCCCTCTGTGGTGAAATTGTTTAAACAAGTTAAAAAAGGAAAGGCATGGTTGCACACATTCAAGGGATGTATTTCTTTTCATTATGGTTTCGATCACTATGTTTCATCCAACATGGTCTTGATTGCATAAGAAGACACCTGTGTGAATTTTACTAAGCCCGATCAGGGTTATGGCAAGTTAAAAAGGTGTATGTGTGTCAGTTTAGTTCTGTTCGCTTCATATACGATATGGTAATATTAGAATTATCGTGCAGACTATCAATTGTTTAAAAAATAAGTCATATATGCTGAAATCAAGCTCAGGGTTATGTTTGGATTGACTATTGTTTCAATTCAATATTTTCTCGATTGATTGATTAAAGTCCTATGTATGATCAGGCATGTTTTTAAGTCTTTCTACGTTTTTTAAAATATGCCTGTGTACTTTTAAATTGGGACTGATTATGTCCCCGAAGTGTAGGACAGTCGGTGACGGAGTGTGCTATTAAGGCACTCTATGATGTTAAAGTCACTGGTTCGAAACCTGCAGGGACAAAAAATACAACCATGTTAAGGGTTGGTGTGGATCAGGTCGAGTGCAATCTCCAGGTGATTTTGACGACTTATATGCCCCTGAGTCATCGTTTCTCTAGCCACAATATAGTCTCACAGGTCACGAACAAACTAGAAAACAAAAACAAAATTTGGGCATGATTATAATTGATGAGAAATGGTTGTTGATTGCTTATCATGGTGCACTATTGACTATCAAGAATAGATGTTGAGCATATTGTTGTGCATGTTTTGATTATTTAAAAAAAAATGGAAGAAGGGACTAGCATTATAATAAACAATATTGTTGAATGGGAAAGGTTTTTACAAGTTATGATTGCAGAGATTATTATAAATTAAGGAATTTTGGGAAATTTAATTATTGGAACAACAAGCAGTTTTGTATACAATTGAAGAACAATGAATGTTGGGTTTAGAAGTGGATTATTTTTGGATTATTTTTGGATTAATTTTGAACAAAGTTATGATTGTATGATTTATTTAATTTTTTTTATGAACAATATCCATCAAATTCCCTGCCATTTTCTCACTTTTTCACTCAATACAAATCCCTCACAATCCTAGATTCATTTTACACACCATGTTCTTAAAATTAAATTAAAACTCTGTATTACAGTGATTAAGAAATAATACAGAGATGGATCACAACTGACATGATTTGGTTATTGTTGCACAATCGATTGTTCAATGAATTGTTGAGTAGTAATCATGTTCTTACTCCCTTTCATTTTCTCAGTTTTTCGCTCAATACAATCCCCTCAAATATCCTAGAACCCTAATTCACCCTATGCTCATTGACAATTATTGAATGAATTTTATGGATTGGATCGCATCGGCCTGATGTGATTGTTGAGCCAAACTTTGTTTCATATTAAGAGATGTCATGTATGGTTTGTTTAATATGCTAGTTGCTAACAAACACTACATACAGGATGAGCTTCTTCAGCAGAGGAAGTCACAGCCAAAATAACAAGGGCAGAGGGAATTGGAACAAAGGACCTAGAAGGCCAAGATTATTAATACATTTTGGTGTAGATCCTCAAGAGTTAAACTAGCTCTTCCAAGCTGGATTTTTCAATTGGATTGGGCAAGGGGTAGTCCAACCTAGACTAGAGAGGCCTCCCTTCCAACCCCAACATGTCTCTAGTATCCCTGTGCCCCCTCATGTTTCATTGCAACTTGAAGTCCTTGAGAAAGACGGTGGTAGGAGATTTTTCACCCAACAGTCTCCCAACATCATGGCTAGCCAAATTTGTCTCTACTTTCTCCTTCTCCACTTCCTAACCCAAATGTCCAGATTTCCCCTGCACACTCACCTATATAGTCCTCCCACACAAGCAAAAGACTCAAAACCAAAGCCCACCATATGCATGATAAAGGAAAATATGATTTTTTCCCCTCCTCCCCCTTAAGTGATTCAGCCAAATCAGTTTCATCCCGCGTGCACTTGAAACATGATTGTTCTCATGCCATCGGTGAGATCAAGCCTCAAGGCTCCACACAACCTAAGGATAATTCAGAAAATTGAAAAGGAGATAGCAACAACAAAGGGAAAATTTCCTCACAAAGTGGCAAATAGGGTTTTTGAGTATATTTTATTATTGTTTTATTGAGAATAGTGGATTGCTGAAGTTTTTGGACAACATACTATTTTTTGATATTTTGGATATTATATGTTTGGATATGATTTAAAATATCATTGATATTTAATTTTCAAATTATGGAATGATTATGGGAGCCACAAGGAGGGATGTGGTTGATTGATTGACTAGTTATGTTTATTTTTGTTATGAAACTAAAGGGAGTCACAAGGGGTCCCACCTACTAGTTATTATTTATTAAAAGACCCATATTATTATATTATATTAATTCTTCTCCTAAAATAAAAGTTAGTTGAGTTTTAATTAACTTAACTAAAAGAGGTAGTTGAAATACTTCAACTAATTTGGGATGCATAAAAGAAAAATGAGAAGGAAAAACAAAGGGAGAATAGAAGGAAAAAGCATACTAAGGTTTGCTCTTGAGTTTTATTGAGATAGTTCAGTTTTCATTCACTCTTCAATTCATTAAAATCCTAATATCTTTTATGAAAGCAAGGTCTTATTGTAGACAACAAGATTCAAGGTTGAATTACATCATTCTGACACTTGTTTTCAAAGGTGTTGATCTATCTTTGATAGTTTGTGTAGACTTGTTTGTTTATGAATTAAATTTCATGACTGATAAAGGATATTGTGCAGAGTCGAGTGGGCAACAATCTGTGGCAAGTTGATCCATCTTTTAAATTTCAGTTTTTTACTTCCTGTCAAAGTCCTTTTGTATGGTTTTCATCGAGGATATCTAAGTTTGACTTTGGTCCAAACTCCCTCAGGAATTTTTGTAAAGAGAACGATTCTTTTGATTTCTGGGAATGAAATAAGTGATTGCTATTCTGTCTCATCTGTGTTAATATGTGATTTCATATTTTTGTTTTGTCTCCACATTTACTTTTGCATTTGTTATATTCATAAAATTATATAAAAATGTTGAATTTTATAACAATCTTTTATTTAAAAAAATCAGCCTAAGCCCTTGTAACTAATACTTGTGGATTAGAAAACAATTTTTGAGGCTATAAACATAGGGTGATATTCCCATCTATCTTTCCTTAGCCAAGGAAGATTTGAAAATGCTTGAGTAAGATCATTTCAGATCTTTTCCTCAACACTCCTATGTGACTGAGTTGAGTTGATTTGAGAAGGGATAAGTGGGTTTGGGATTATAGCCCAACATCCCTTGTGGAGATCACATGAGGGCATGTCAAGGGAGTTGACCTTGACGTCACACACTATGGGGAGTTGACCCTAGTGTTTCTAGAGGGAGTAGCCTCTAGAATTCCACATAGTAGTGCCATGTGTGATGAACATTCTCCAGATCGTACTCATCTGTGACTAAGTTGAGTTGATCTATGAGGACACTTATCCGAGAAGGGATAAATGGGTTTGGGCTTATATCCCAACGTCCCTTATGGAGAGCACATGAGGACATGTCAAGGGAGTTGACCCTAATTTTTCTAGAGGGAGTAGACTCTAGAAGTCCACATGGGAGTGGCATGTGTAACAAACCCTTTGCTACTACAATGGTTGTGTACCACTGGCAGTGACTATGTGTCATTGGAAAACAACTATGAGCTACTAGTAATGGTTGTGTACCACTGGAAAATAGTTGTGTACTACTATGGATTAACACAGTCATTTTCTATTGGATGGAAATTGTAGTAGATGTATGCTACAAGTTGATTGTCATGGAGACTACTAGATCACTTGGAGCAGTTGTGTGTTGCTTGATCATAGAGACTATGATGGATGATTCGAGCTATCAATGGCATGGTAGTAGTTGTGTGCTACTAGTTTATTACAGAGTAGTCAGTGGACTACTATATGAAGACATCGGGAAATATACCTCCCTATCTAAGAGGGAGTGTTCATGTTTCAGCATCGAGTAGACCTTCTCCTAGATTGGGTTGTAGACCAAGGGAGATAGGATAAATTTATCATAAAGGTGAAATCATGGTAAATGGGCCCAGTCATAGTCATTCCTTGATCATGAAAAGGAATAATATGGACTCGAGGTGCTTGAGATACTTTCCATGTATCTGATAGCATCGAGATGACACTCACTCACAAGGGTGTACTTGTGGTGAATGGCCCAGGTGTAGTCTTTCTCCTTAGTCATGATGATTTGACTAGGAATGATAAAGACTCAAGATTCTAGATGATATCACATGCAAACCCAGAGTGAGCCTGATCTCATAGAGAGTCAGTTGGCTCAGAGGGAGAGTCGTAGGGGGATTTTCCCCTCGATTCAGATGTGAGAGAGACATCTCCAAGGAATGATAGACATGTTTCATGAGACTAGGAAGAAATTTGTATACTTTAGAGACAAACTTGGAATATGAAGAATGTCTCCCTTGTTGAGAGGGAGTGTTGATGTTGGGACAACATCGGGAAAACATTCTCCTAGATTAATAATTAATAATATAATTATTGATTATTAAATAATATATATAATAAGTAATTATTATTAAATAATATATACAATAAGTAATAATAAAAAGTTATTTATTATGCAAGGGACGCATCCTTTCATGGATGGTCACCATATGTTCTCTATATATGGAACACTCATCATTATAATAAAATATCTATCATATATCATCTTATATAGAAAAATCAACAATAGATAGGTAGATCGAAATGTATAGAAATGATTTCTAGATGATTGTAGTATGTTGCCACATGATAAATAGGCTAGATCTGAGGACATTTATGAATTTTGAAAGAGTCGTCATGTTAGACAACATATTTTTTATTTCTTTTTCGAAATACCAAATATAATGTTTTTTCTTGGAAAAAAAAGGTAATGTGTTCATGAATTTTATCAAAACCCTTTATCTTGGTAGCATATTTTGGCATAGTGCATGCGTATCAATAAAAAAAATTGATTATAATAACATATTAGATTTCTCAATTTTCTCATCAAAATATGCTTACACATCAATAAACTAAATGTCTCTTGTGGCATATTAAATGGCTCAGTTGTCTCATCAAAATAAGTTTAAAGCGATGATATCACTATAAATTTAAAGAAGCACCAAATATCCTCTAGGTAAAAAACCTATCATGTGGTGATGATATATGATAGGTAAATCCATGACAAAAAGATCAAATTGTTTATTTGGCATTCATATTTAGTAATTATAGTCATTTTTCATGTGTCAATGATCTATAAAAGGTAAATCCATGGCGGAAAGCTCAAATTGCTAATTTAGCAATCATATTTACTCATATAGTCAGTTTTCATGTGGTGATGATTTATGAAAAATAAATTCATAACAAAAACCTCAAATTACTTATTTTGCATGCAAATTACAAAAAGCTCAAATTATCTTGGCTCGATGCAAAGGACAAATTTCTTTTACAAATAAAAAATTAAACACAACGAGTTGTAAAAGAGACAATTAAATAAGGCTTGGAATAATCAATATGTAAGCCTACAATGAAACATGTTTAGCAATCATGGTATCTACAATATATTGTTAACACTCAAAAATTAATAAATGAAAATTAACATGGAACAATTTATTTTTATAATTGCCCTAGTTTGTTCAAACAATTTAGTAAATGCATGCTTTACAATTTATTATCTTGTACTGTGCAAAAGTTGCATTATCTTGTACTATGAAAAAGTTGCATTATCTTGTTTAAAAAAGCAAATTAAAGTGCAAGGAACTCTTTCTTTTAATAATTTCCTACTATTATGTTGGATTTTATCAAGTGTTTTTGTAAAGGTGGGGTTTATTTGCAACCCAAAGGAACTACAACTTGCCCTCAAAGTTGATCATTTCATACATATAAATATAAATTTCACTAATTAACACTGGATGAGCATCCTTATTGGTTTTTGCACGTTTTACTTGTTATCTTCGACTTGGTTGTCATAAATATAATGTGATACTATTGTATTTGCTTGAGAACAACCCCTTCAACCATTATTTGAATTGTGTGTGTTATTTTCAAGTCCCAAGTCTCAATTATTAAGATTAATGGTCTGCAAAAACCTAAAAAGAGGCCACCAATAGTAATTATTTCATTAGATAATTGATTTATCCCTTAGCCCTTGGGAAGTTTTCTCTAAAGTAGTATCATGATTTTAACTACAACTAAATTTCCTCAAATCAATTCATAACAACTAACTTTCCTCGAATCAATTCATAAGGGCATGCAAGAAACACCATTATTCATTAGAATTAAGCAACATTGGAATATTGCTAAAGAACCTGGTTGGCACATCATTTACTAAAATTGTCATAATTGTTGTATTTAAAAGCCTCCTTAACCATAAAACATAAAACACCATGCCACCAAATTCCCTTCCATTGTAAGAAAAGCATTAAAAAGTCCTCACCCTTGACTATAATTATGGGCCTTCTCCATTTCCAACTTCAAAAACATATAAAGTGGTCTTTGATAGTATAAAAGATTTCACTTCTTCTTTATCACTAGCAAATTTTTTCCTCTAGCTAAAGGATAATTTGGAACTTAGAAATACGATTACTCTTAAAGGGGTTGAGACATTTGGGTAAGAACTTCGCAACTATTTAATAATTCACATTGTGTAATAAAATCAACTTTCAATCTTTAACATGGCCTCCGGATTATCTTTTAAGAACGAGTACAATAAAAATGGTAAAACTTTAACAAAGCTTAAATTTCATAAAAAGGTTATTGGATCATTAATCTGGAAGGTTTTTCCATTTTAAATAGAAAAGTGTATAATTGGGCCTTTTTTTTTGCTTAAATACCTACTGCTAATCTTGGGTTGATAGCCCCATCAACAAATCCTTAAAGGAGAGGATAAAAGCATACAAGGGACCCTTAGAGTACAGTCTTCCCTCTTAAGGTTAAACCATGATATCGATGTCTTACAATATTGGAGGTTTGGGGGCCTTTCATAAAATACATGTCTTGGACAAGCTAGTAAAGATTCATAAACTCGACATTAATTTGATCTAAGAAATTATGTTGGAGGGAGAAAAAGACAAAAATATATGTCACTGATACTAAAGAGATTGAATTTTTTGTCCTCTAATGGTACAAGTAGATCAAGAGGGCCAACAAAATCTTGAAATCAACCTTTTTGGCTGCAAATTTTAGAATATTTAGATGTAGACATACTGTTAAACCCTAGACAAAGCCCCATTTTATGTTTAAAACCCCTTGTTAAGCCTTAGATATTGAATTATTACATTTCTAATGTTATATTTGTATGTAGGCTAGAACCGTTCATTTCATCCTTTCATTATAATTGTACCCTTTGTCTCCCACACACACACACACACACACTGAGGAGACCTAGCCTTACGATCATCTTATCTCATCTCATATTGTATTATGAATTTGATATATTGTAAAAGGAGTTTCCCCCCATGAAGTGGATTGTATTCGTTGACTTTGATCATTTTAAGGCATTGGATCATAACATTTGGTATCAAAGCATTGATCCTAGGGTTTTGCTACTTCAAACAAGTAATCTTGAAATTTTCTCTATAACGTTTTTTCTGCAATGTTTAAGACAAAGAAATTTAGAAGTTACTCAGAAGAAATATCCAAGTACATCTAGTAAAAATTTCAAGTTCAGGTTCATTATAATTTAGTATATATATCCTATGGAAGAAAGGGTTTTTGACTCATCTTTAAATCCATTTAAGGGATTTATCTTGGTATGTTCGTTATAACTTTTTTTTTAGAAGTTTCAGATAGTGAAATTCTGTGGAAGTTGAGACAACATAGCAGATTATGTATGGTCCAAATTTTAGGTTTTGGGTCGTTATAGCTTTAGAGATATCTTTTGTGTAAGTGGGGGTTTGTGACTAGTCCTGAAATTAGTCTCAAATGAGCCCTCTTTTTATTTTCACCATAAACGAATTTTGGCGCAGTTTCATACTCTGAAATTTTTAGAATCTTGAGGAGACATAGCGAATTACATGTGAATTTTTTTTCAGAAATTGAATCGGTGTAATCTGTGATATATATATCTTGATTCTTGTGGAAGTTTGGGATTTTTACTAATCCTTAAATTAGTCTTAAACAAGCCATTTTGGTATTTGTGCTATAACCTTTTATTAGTGAAGGTTTATACTGTGAATTTTTCAGGAGTTCAAAAAGTAATATCAGAGTATTACAGGCCAACATTTTAGACTTAGAAGGGTTCAAAGTTCATATATGTATCATGACAAATGTCAACCATCCAAACATACTCCAAATTAGGGTTTGAAAGGTACATAACTTACAATTGGCATAAGTTTTGATTGGAAGATCTATTTTTGGTGATTGAAAATTTGTGAAAAAGAGGAGAATTATTATTTTCTCACGTGGCTCCAAAGGCTCCTCCAAAACCTACTTCACCAAATAAATCTCCAGAGATATCAACCATGACTCAAGAAGAAAGAGATGAATTTTTTCACCAATTGAAAGATGGAAAAGTGTTAGGATATTTAGACACTTAGGAGTTGGTTAAGATCAACCTGGGCTAATGTGTCGTTAGGTAAAAGTGTGTTTATATAGTGTGCATTAGTATGCATTTGTAGTTAGGTAATTTGATGATCATGATATGTTCTCGACATAGAGTGATACGATGATTCATATTACCATCGATCTTAATGACTACATTGATTTGTGGCTTAACACTCAATTGGTCCACGAACTTTATTTAAAGAGCATGGAGGGTAATTTGTCGATGATCGATTGTGAGAAACTCTATTGTAATTTTCTCTGTAATATTTTCTTTTGCATTAATAAATTGCTCCAAGTGGCCACATTGGTTGGGCTCGTGGATGTTTCCTTACAGGGGTTTTACCATGTAAAAACATTGGTGTTATGATATTTGATCTGGTTGTGTGAGTGGTTACTGAAGGTTTTCTTCCTCTATTGGAATACATGTGTTGTTGAACATGGTATCAAAGCGCATTTGAAGACCCCCTCCCATTGTAGATCGAGATATTGAAGCATTGTTGTTGCATATTTGGTTTCTACCATTTCCGTACATTTCTAGGCTGAGAGGATTATTACATTGCGTCTGGAGTGCTTGTTTCAATTAGGAATGTTTTTCATTTCATTTGAAAAGGTTTATGTTTTCCCAAGATACTGGAATTTCAGTGAGATCCGTAGGTATAACGCTGAAATACACCCTTTTGAATTTTTACAAAGATAATATTTCGGTTTTAATTTGGTTTTATTTTTTTTCCTTTTTTTTCCAGGTTGCTACTCTTTTTTATCTGTGTATGCTCTTTTCCCTGTTTTTTATGTGATCTTCGGCCTGTGATCCATCTTCAACATTTGTGTCATGTTTTGTTCTTATTCTGGTTTCTTCTTCTTCAAATGATGATAGTGAGGATGAAAATCTACCTTCGCTTGCTCACCTTCCTCTAGATGAGTCCAATGAACATGAACCTGCATCGACACCATCGCTTCCTACATGGGTATGCTACCTCTCCAGGAGGTACCCTACATTTTTATTGGCCACACCATTGTAAGCCCAAGGATGCAAGTCAAAGCCATGTAAACCATAGTGGATGATGTTGTATGGATTCTCAGACTTGGTCCGATATTGATTAGTCTACCTAGTCCCCATTTCAATGTCTTTCGTCCTAAATATGATTGGAGGCCTTGCAGTGGATCTATAGTAGACACATGAGTTGTGTGGAGCCATGAGTCTTATTTAGGGGTGATTGCAGTTTGTGGGGCCTAGACCGGTCCATGTCATGCACACCTATGTCTTCCCACATGGTTATTTCATATTGAGTATGTATGCATATTTTGGCTATGGTGAATTATCATTCATAGTTTACAACATGATAATATCACAAAGTTATCACCGTTGCATGAATTTTGATGCAGTTCACATATCCCAATGCAATGGGTCCCTTGAAGCAAAAATACAACATGGACTCAAAATGATTGTAAAAATTTTATGGGAAAAACCCATATTGCACTTTTTGGATTGACGAAATATTAAGGGAGATAAGCCCTCTCAAAGAAAAGTCGCCCCTTTCCTCTAAATGGGAAGTTGATCACACTTCCCAAGTCAAATGGTCAAATGAATGGAACATTGTGGTCCACTAGTCATTGGAGGATTTTTAGCAAGTCAATGATGCACTTTCTCCAAGCAAAAAGAATTACTCAAGCCATTAAATGCCAAATCATCCCCTTTGGGTCAAATCATACCCCTCTTCTCATGGAGTGAATGGTCAAACTAGTTGTTGGGGGGAGATGGACCAAATGTGGACAAAAATAAAGCCGTTGGGCTCACTTTTCAAGGGAAAAATGTCCCGAAGTTTATTTCTTCCACCAAATCTTACTTTATCCTAAGCTACATGATCTTCTCTTGGTGGAGCGAACTTCTTTTGGAGACATTATCAATGGTCAACAATTCTAAATTGGATTTTATCCCATTTTCTCATGGAGCAATGTAATAAAAAATTATTATTCAATGGGTTTAGCCTCCAACCAATTGTGGATGAGAAAACCAAGAGAATATTTTTTAATGAGAGAGGGAAACTAATCGTTTTAATTAAAATATATATAAGGCTAGCCCCTCCTCTCATTTATTGTTGTTGGAAACTTTGTGAGATCATAATGTCATAATTTTGAACTCAATTCTCTTATGTCACTCTAGATTGTCTAATGTAATGCTTGCTCTTCTTGGTCAAGGATATTTTATTTTGTACTTTGACAAGTTTTTTTTTTTTAGGATAATTGCAAGAGGTGATTATCGATCCATTGAAGGGCTACATAGTCATGTGGAGTAAAGGAACTAGACTCTTTGTCTCTTCCATTTCCTTTTGGTTGCCTAGTGAAACAAATCCAAGTTGTTGGACCAACTTCCTTGGAATAGCTTCAACCAAGCTATTGTTTATCACTTAGACCCAAGTTGATTGATTTTCTTGGAGACTATCCATCAAGGATCTTTCCTAGCAAATCCAAGGAACAAGCCATCTTTTAAACATTTCTAGTATTGGGGACGCTAGTCTTTCGACTCCAAATTCAATCTACTAGAAATCTCTCCAAGGGGAAATCTTAAACTCGCAGGGTCATAATATCTCAAACCAAGAGCCATCTAAAATGTAAAGTATTCTCTCAATTTCTTCAACCAATTATTTTTCAAATTTAAATCATTCTTTTATTTATAAAAATCCAAAAAATCATACCTGAGCTTAGATCTTAATTTATGTATCTTATAAGCTAGTAGATCTTGGGGATTTTTCCATTTATAAATTTCCCTACATATAACAAGGGTTTCTTGAAGAATAGTGTGCATATTTGTTAACTTACAACGAAGAATGCATTCAGATCCACTCACTTTTACATAAGAAGGGGCACTATTGTAAGTATTTACCGCCCAAACCCTTCCATAAACTTTACAGATTTAATTCATAAGTTATATCGCTTATTTTTTGGTTAATATAGAAGAAAATAGAACTACAACAAGTATTTCTTTGGCTGTAGCAATTTTGGGTTTTGACCCTAGGGGGATTTGAACCTCAAATCTGCAAAGGTAATTTTCATCCATCTGGAAACTATCTTTTATGCATATCTGAAGGCTATAGGGAAAAAATTTCACTCATACCTTTCTTCCCTATCCTTTCCACCCACATATCTATTGATCTAGTGTGATTATACACTTGTGGGAGGCCTCAAAATGCCATTTTCCTTGTTTTTTTATGCGTTTTTCTCGATTTTTGCAGGTTTTATATAACATGGAAGAAAGGAAACATCTCATTTCTAGCCACTCTATCCAAAGTACATATAGTACAAATCATTCACAAAGTGGTAAAAGTATTTAACTATTTCCTTGTGCATTATCTTAGCTAATATTTTGGTGGATTGGGGTAAGTTATCTTGTTGTTATTTTGTTTTATTTTTTGCATTATATATTAGTCCATCAATTCCATTAAACAATTAACTCCTACCTTCACCTAATTTTCTCTGTTTAGGCACAAGTCTCAAGATCCTTTGAGGTGAAGTGAAATTTTTGGGAAGCCTCTCGGAGCCTCTTAGTGTAGGAGTTTGGATTGAACAATAAAGGATATGTGTTGTGGTGACATTGAGAACCTATCCCCTGTGTTTTTTCCCTAACATATTGTGGACCTTGGTGGTCTACTAGTTTGGTTGATAACATTTTTTGGTGTCGTTGTCAGGGAACAAGATTTTGAAACCAAGAGTCCTCAATGATAAATATCGAGTAAACTTTATTGTTTTGTACTTTGATTAGATTCCTTTGGTATTGCATCTACACTAACATTTCTCTCATCTGGCAAATCCATTGAATTAAAGAATACAAATAAGTACATTGCAACGAAGTCCCTAGATTTGGCGACTCCATTGTCCGATCTCTAGTAAGAATTTGTGTTTTATCTTTTGGTGAGTTTACTATTATTTGCACTAACTTACAAGAGTTCACTTGGAAACTCCACTCGAAACACATTAGACACAAAGGTACAACACAAGACTTAACTCTCAAGGTGGGATCTGATACACTCTTAAGCCTGAGTTATTTTACTGAAGAAGAAACCAAAGGGTAAGAGCAAGGGAGGTAAACAAACATTTACATTTTGAATCCATTTCTAATATAAGCATCTATTTGTTAATCTATTTTATCAAAACATGGATTCTTGCTTAATTGATTGTTATAAACCTTTCAATTTCACTAAGATTGCGGGGTATCCTTATAATCTCCCGGACTCCCTTAATCATATACCTCCTTTTAATGGAGACCACTCTATAGGAGCCAAGGAGTATTGGGAGAAGTTTGAGTAAGGTGTTAGATATACCCGCATTACTAAGCTAGATGTTTTTTTAAAATGTTTTTCTCTTTCTATGAGTGTTGATGTCGCTAGATGGCTAGAAATTTTTCTTGATGCTAGTATTGGCTCTTTTGAAAAGTTGCAACAATTTTTCTTTGATAGATGGGTTGAAAATAAAGATATTAGATTTTTGTTGAATGCACTTACATCTATTAAAAGAAAAGAAAATGAATCCATTGATAATTTTAACAACAGATTCGACAAGATTTTGCAGTACATTTCAGCTACCCATGCACCTACAACACAAACAAAACTAACCTATTACTTGAACACATTTCAAGGAATGTTCAGCCTTCTACTTAATCAAACTCAAGCCACAACGTTGGAAGATGCAAAGGAAAATACAAAGAATTTGGATACCAAGTATGAGATGTCATGCAAGATAGATATCATGGCCACTTTAAGGGCAAGGATAGAGTCAAAGGCAAAGGCCTCCTCTCTTATAGAGTACTCTTCATATGAATTCACAACATTATCCGAATAGATGAAACAACTACATTTGGTGGTCACTCAACCTCACACAACGACACAAGAAAGGATGATGAGGTTAGAGAAAATTGTACAAAATATGCAACAATATCTGCAACATAATAGATTCCAACCTAGAAGTGTGCTACATGGTCTGCCTTCGAATCAAAGACCGCCAAACAACTTGGATAGAAAAAATCCAGTAGATCATTTGTATCCTTACTATTGCAATACATGTCAAGATTTGCATGCAGGGGATACTTACCTCTGCCATCAAGAGGCATTGTTGGAAGCAACTGCAGAAGGGACTGGGTCGTCAGATTCATTGAATATGATGAAAAGTGGTTCAAAGATATCAACATTTCATCAGGGTGAGTCTGGTAGAAGAGAACCAAGGTGTTGGAGTAGATTATCTCAGGAAAAGATCAATTAGATAAACCATAAGTATGGATTAATATATACACGTAGAAATAAAAAGACCCCTGAGATCACTAAGAAAGAACAAGGGGCCTCTATAGAAAAGGAAATTCCAATTTCAACACCCCCAGCTCGAGTATAACAGAGAAAGACAGTGGGTAGCAATTCAAATATTGATCTTACAAGATGGGCGAATAATTCCAAGGTGTCAATGTCATTGGTAAAGATAGTGAATATTTTGGTCTTCAAGCAACAGATTGGAAAGGCTCTTGGTTTCGAAGTAACAAAAAGTGCTCAGTCAACTCCAGAGCCAGAAATTGATCCATCGTTATTTTTTTCAAGTACTTTTGGATCAAATGGCCAACATGAACCATTTTTCATATCACCAATGGTCACAAATTGGATTTTTCACAACTATATGATGGATAGTGGGGCATGAATGAACATCATGTCATTAGAAGTTGCAAACAAAATGGGATTGAAGACTTCCAGGCGTTATAAGAACATGTGTGCTTTCGATTCACGATAGATCCCAGTTGTTGGTGTAATTAAGGATTTACAAGTTCATTTGGCCAAACACCTAGATGTCATGATTACCATGGATGTAGTTGCTCTTGACATCTCAACAACATGCAAAATGTGGTTATCTCGGGAATGGTCAGCTAAGCTTGGTGGCACATTACAAATGAATCTATCTTATGCCACAATACCAACTCCTGATGACAAAATAGTTACTATATTCATAGAGGCTTACAGACAAAGTCATGTAGAGGATCCCAGGAACAAAGAATATAATATGGTATGGCAAGATGAAGGAATTGGAGCTTACACAATATTCACACCAGAAGGAATAGTTCACTCAGACACTCACAACAAATGGACGATGCATTTTGATGAAGCTAGCTTCAATTCAAGTAATGGTGAAGGTATTATGTTTACTTCTCCCTCTGACGAGCTCCTTTATTATTCTTTAATATTAGAATTTGAAGCTATGAATAGTGTGGCTAAATATGAAGCATTACTGCTTGGTTTAAATATGGTTAAAGACTTAGGAATTAAACTTTTACATATCATAGGTGATTCTGACCTTGTTCTTTGCCAAGTTAAGGGCCACCATGCTTGCAAGCATGAAAAGCTAAAAAGATACATGTTAGGAGTTCTTTTAGCCATGAAAGAATTCAAGGAAATTGACCTTGAGGCAATACCTCAAGCATTGAATGAGAAGGATGATGTGCTTGCAGTAGCAACATCTTTATTTCAGCCATGTCCCAAATTGGAAAAGGGTGGAAGAATAGTCACACTTTACAGGGCTTCCATTTCAGACAAAGTAGAAAATTGGCAAGTGTACGAAGATGACCAAATCCTCAACTTCCTACATAACATCCAATATTTTGAAAAGAATATGCTTGATGGGAGATACAATGATTATACGTAAGAAATATGCACAAATAAGCTACCTACAAGTTTAGTGCCTTTGAGGCCAAGTTCGACAAAAAATGATGAAGCTTGAAGAGTATCAAGAGATCAATGTGGGAACAACTACAGATCCAAACATCATCAAGGTTGGTACAGATACAACGATCAAAGAAATGGAAATGATTTGAAATCTCGTGACGGAGTATAAAGATATATTTTCCTGGTCGTATGACGATTTGAAGGCATACAAAGGAGATATCATTCAACATACTATACCAGTCCTACCAGAAGCAAATTAATTCAAGGAAATGTTGAGGGGGATCAACCCCAAGTTAGCTCCCATGGTCAATCAAGAGTTGCAGAAATTACTTGATATTGGAATCATCACTCCGACGAGGCATACTACTTGGTTGTCAAACCAAGTGATAGTCAGAAAGAAGACGAGATAGATCAGATTGTGTGTTGACTTCGGAAATTTGAACAAGACTTGTATTAAAAACAATTACCCTCTTCCATATATGGAGATTTTGTTGCAGAGGAACACAGGTTCAAAGATGTTTTCTTTCTTAGACAGATTTTCTGGATATAATCAAATATTGGTAAAATTCAATGATCGAAATAATATAACATTCACAACTCCTTGGGGAACATACGAGTAAATCACAATATTTTCAAGAACAAATCAAATCACATTAGTAATCTCAAACAGGTCTTTGAAAGATGCAGGATGTATGGAATTGTTGATGTTTTGGTAGTTGTGGGAGGTATTCCCTCCTGGAAAACTTTTCTTAGAGAAGAAGAATATTCCAAAAGCCAAAGGAATACCATTGAATAGTTGAAGAACACCCCGGAAGAGAAGTCGTCCCATAGGAAAATAATAAAGTGGAAATATAATTTCCAAGAAGAGAAGTCAATGCACATAAATAAGAAAATAAATATGAAGACCCATAATAAGAAGTCGGCCCCAGGAAGGCACCCAGATTAGTATAAATATAGGGCTGGATCATTTCATTTGTACAGTCAGATAGTTCTCCTTCTGCAGTGCACACTAGGCATCTAGCAATTGCAGTTGTGGCAATTTTGTTATTTCAGGTTTAAGGCTCTCTTGGAGAGTGCGCCCCACTTGGGGAAGGATTTTCTTGGTGGCTCTTGGTGGTTTATCTTGTTCGCTACCTATGGAATAGTTGTGCTAAGGTTGTCTAGTGTTTCCCAGTTGCTTCATTACAGTTGCAGTTGCAATCACAATTGCAATTGCAGTTACAGTTGTAGTTACCAGTTGTCAGTTGTGTCAGTTTTGTGGTGTGCTATCTTGCTCTAGTGATGCACCTATCTTGCGCCAATTCTATGGTGCTACTAAGTTGTCCATCCTTGCTAGGGTTTGAAAATAAGAAGAGATAAGTATTTGTTATCAGGGTTTCTTCATTGTTGGTTTGCTCTTGTGAATAAAGCTTGTTCATGGTTGTATTGGAATATTAGAAAGATTCTCACTAAGAAAAGTTGGTTGGATTTTTCCTCGAATTTGGGGTTTTCCCAGAATAAATCTTTGTGTCTTCTTGTGCTTGTTTATGTACTACTTATATATTTCAGTATATGATTATTGAATGTTAAAATAATATAAAAATGCTATGGTAAATCTAATGTTAACAAAACTAATGAAAAATATAGCATGGTTTTAGAGCTTGGTTTCCTTCAGAACAGTCTAACGACTGGAAGGAAGATCATGAGATTTGTCGATGTTGTTTGTCGTTGCACCGGCCTAAAATTTTCAAGCTCGTTGAGAACTTATTATAAAGTTGTTGGGACAAATTCCATCATAGATTAGCTCACCTTGCCCTAGTTCACTTGCTACATCTCTCAGATTGGCTTTCCGTCAAAATTGAATTTTTAGGGTTATAGGATTGTTGACATTTTCCTAGACATTGAACCTTCTGATTCATATTTCTAAATTTTTATTGTTGATGATGTAATGTCTCATATTAGAAGACAAGTTGGATGGTGCTACAAATTTAAAAGGTATATCATGGAGGTGTTTGCAGGAGATGTACATTTGGAAAGAGGACATTTATCCAAGCAGTGATAGTAGATTCAAAGGGATCTTAGGTATAGTGCACTCAAAGAAATCCCAAGAGTTGGAGGCAACAGTGACGATGTCTCCTACAATATATGACAACTAAAATGGGACAACAACAGCTAGACTCTAGGTTTGCATATCATGTTTGATATCTCATATTGTTGCAACTTAAGTAAGTGTTGTAACTAGAATAATAGTCTTTAGAGTTCTATTACTGCTATTGCTATCAAATGTTTAGTGACACTTGAATATTGTTAGTACAATGATCATCATGTACTAATGATGCACTTATTTACGAAATGAAATTGATCTCTTCTAGGAGATGTTCTTGGTTGTTGACATTGTTTGAGGCAGGTTATCTTGTAAATTCCATGGAGGTTACCATGGAGATGTTGTTGTTCTCGTTTCTTCTTCCGGGCAGGTTGTTATGGAGGAATTATTGGTCACAACACTAGAAGAGTGTTTAAGAGTGTTGTTCTTATTTATTATTATTGTATTTTTCTTTTGCTATTGTCTTAGGCAGGTCACAGGTGATAGCTCTAAGAAGGAGCTACTGCGACGATTTTTCTCGTTCTTGTTTTTATTATTGCTCTTATCATAAGAATATTGTTCTTGTCTGGTATTTTCCCTTGTTGTTGATCTTGTTCTAGGAAAGTCATAAGTGATAGCTCTGAGAGGGAGCTATAATGATGGTTGTAGGAGGCAACAAATTAGATGGTCTCTAGTTTGAGACATGAAGCATATTATCCAGACAATAAGTTGTATACATGACAGTATACATCCATGTACCGAAGAAGGAGAGGACAAAGTTAAAATTTTCTGGAAAGAAGGGTTCTTTTGCGGGATACATAGTATATCATATGGATATTTATTATAAAGTGAACGTACATATCCCTCTAGTTCATTTGATCACTCTTGAAATAATCAAGAAGAGTCAGTAGAGGCAGAAGGGCCTACCTAGAATCATTGCAGTGACCAGGAAGAGACCATCATGGTCCTGTGATACTTTGTAGGATGCTAAGGGCATGCAGATATATGACATTGATGAGCCATATCATGATGAGAAACAGATGGCTCCATCAGTGGTGAGGCAGGTGGCCCCACCATGTACCAGCTTAGAAGGATCCAAAGTTCATAGGAATTCAGCCCTCAAGATTCAGTAGGGAGGAGCAGCCTCCCAGTATAGTCCATAGGAGATCATACTTCAAAGGAGTTCAGCAAATGCAAAGGGAGCATATGGCTACGAAGATTATATAGACTTAGAGGGAGTCAGGCTTCATAGGGAGCATGCCGACTCAAATTGATCATGATCTTAGAGAGAGTCAGTTGAATCAGAGGAATACCAGATCATTCAGAGGAAGTTACCCCTCAGATTCAGATGGGAGAGAGAGACGTTTTCCAGGATTGATAGACAGGCTCCATGGGTTGAGGAGGCTAGATCGAAGCTTCAGAGACTTTGAAGAGATATGAGACCCCCTGTGAGGATTCCCTTGTTTCAGTAGACTTTTCTACAATGAAAAAGGAGGAAACTAGTCAGAAGGATTGGGATATGGATTTTTCCTCGGTTCTAGAGAGAGCAAGAGACCCCACAAGTTTTCCATCTATGTGGCATTGATGAGTAAAATCATTGATTCAGAACCTTCCACTTTTGAGGAAGCTACTAAGAAGAAAGTGTGGAAGGATTCGATGATGGAAGATTATCATTCCATCATGAAGAATGATGTGTGGGAAGTGGTTCCGAGACTAGAAGGGAAGCCGGTAGTGAATTCCAAGTGGAACTACAAGATCAAGCATGCTGCAGATGGCAACATAGAGAAGTACAAAGTGAGATTTTTGGATAGAATATTATCCCAGAAAAAGGGAGAATATTATGATGAGACACTTGCTCTAGTAGTCAGAAGAAGTGTACATAGAGAAGCCACAAGATACATGAGAAGGAATCTCATGTCTACAAATTGAAGAAACCTTTGTACTGGATTAAGCATGTACCCAGGGCATGGTATGCCAGAAAATACAATTGTTTGATGAGCTTGGAGATGGTTTCCCCTTAATATTGGATGACCTATTTCTTACAAGGGATGAGAAGGTCACAAATGGGTGCAAGAGGGAACTCACTTCGGAGTTCGAAATGAAGGATCTGGATTTGATGGGATTAGAGGTGTGGTAGAGACTGGATGAGATTTTCCTTAGCCAAGGAAAATATACAGTTGAGATTTTGTAGATATTTAGGATGATGGACTGCAATTCCATGGCCACACTTATGGCTACAAATCTGAAGCTCTTGAGTGATTCATCTTCAGATTTGGTTGATCCCACGATGTATAGACAGTTGATCAGATCCTTGACGTACTTGCTTAATACCAGGCCAGATATATGCTTTGTAGTGAAAACATTGAGTCAATACATGGTTGAGACTAGACATGTACATTGGATAGAAACAAAGCATGTGTTGAGGTATCTACATGATATGGTTGGATATGGACTCAGATATGTCTCGGACGGTGAAGTAAAGATGCAAGGTTATACAAAATCTAATTGGGCGGAGAGTGCAGTGGATGTGAAAATCACATCAAGATGTTGCTTCAGTTTGGGATTAGGTATGATCTCATGGTTAAGAATAAAACATACATTAGTGGCACTTTGTACAACAGAGGCAGAGTATATAGCAACCAGTGTTGCAAGTCGTGAAGCAGTTTGACTTCGGAAGTTGCTTGCAGGTTTATTTGATCTAGAGTTAAAACCAACTTTGATATATTGTGATAATAAAAGTTGTGTGAAGCTTTCATAGAATCTTTTAACTCCCAAAATGAAACCGTCCTTTCGGTTGAGTTTTGTGATGGATACGATAGCTTTAGGTAGTATCTTCAAGTCATTTTTTGAGTTTTTACAGCTGAGAAATTTTTTTGGTTTTGGTGTGTCTTAGAAAATAATTGACCCATAAAGTCTTCTCTTTCAAAATTGTAATTTTTTACTTTCCACAGCTAACGTGTTTTCAAAAGGTTCATTGTGCGCTGTGGAAAGTGTTCACTTTCAACAGCTAAAGAGATCGATTCATCAGTTGGCGCGCTGTTGAAAGTGTCAAATCTTAAAAGGTTTTGAAATCAGTTCTCGGGTGGCGCGCTGAGGAAAGCACACACTTTCAATAGCTAAGAAGGGTCTTCTACAAAGCGGTGCGCTGTTGAAAGTACTTACTTTCAGCAGCTAACAGGGGTTTCTTCGCAGAGTCGCGCGCTGGTGAAAGTGTCAAGCGAGCATTTGGCCGAGGCGTTCTCCACGGGTCGTTGCTGCTTGGAGCAGGAATCACGTGCGTGATATCCACGTATGAAAAAAATGATGATGTGATCACCCCCACGTCAGAGCAAATCCAAAGCATGCGCTGATAGAAGTGGGCAATCATGGAAACTAAATCGTGCATGTCAGATGTGACTGGAATTCCAATTCGTTCCAGAAACCACGCTCAAGGTTCATCACATTCGGAATGGCAAGATCGTGTTTGGAGATGCAAGTACAGAGGAGGTACCGCCGACCTGACACCATAAAATCAAGCAGAGGTCTCGAATCACAAACCGTTTACAACACACTGTCAAAGTTTTCATTTTATTCAAAACAGAGCCGACGCCTGGACTGCTTTCAATAGCGTAGAACCTCAGCTCGACTAGGCGGTTACAGGGTTTACATTTGTCAAGTGATTGAGCTCTAGAATGGTGAAAAAACGCAGTGGCGTTTTACTCAAATGAGAATTGGATAATCTATCCTTTCTGGAATCACATCTCGAGGTTCAAAGATATTTTTCAAATGTTGGTTGCATGGAATTCGCTGAAAGGTTACAAGTTGGGTCTCACCAGGCCACTGCTGAAGCCTTCGCCAAGACATTTGATGGCAACAAAGCTCACGTTGGCTCTGTAGAAATCAAGGTGGATGAGGCTGTCATTGCCGCGGCTACAGGATTGCCCAGAACCGGTCAAAAATGGTTTAAGACCACCGCTCCTAAGAATCTAGATTACAAGGTTTATTTGAAGGATGGGTACAAACACAAAGCATGGAAAAAAGGTATGCTCGTTTCATATCTGGATGAGGAGTGGCAGCATTTATTCAAAGGCATTCAACTATACGTTACTTCAGAAGGGAGATACGACAAATTGATGATGTACCACTTTAAACTGATAGATCATTTTACAGGCAAAACCCCCATCAATTTGCCTTACTTCTTATACCACAGTTTGATTAAAGTCTGCAATAGAATCCGAGCTCAACCTTTGAGCATTAAATCGACTCTCTATCACCTAGGCCTCATTAAATTGATTCTTCTGCAAGAATTAAAGCAACAAGGAAGGAGTTGGGAGCACTTCCTGTTCTGGGAAGGTTTTGAAACCCAGAACCAGACTGCAAATTGACAAATGGCAGGTGCAAGAAAGCAATTCTCTCCTCAGAGTAGCTCAAGAAGAAGAAGGTCCTTGTCAGGACCTTCAGAAGACAGGGCATCTAGATTGAAGTCTCACAGTTTGAAAAGGAAGTTGAATTTCGAGTAGACTACAGAGCAGTCTATACAGCAGGATTCAGAACACCCTACACAGCAAAGTACAGGGAAAAATATCTTAAATCTGCCATACTCAGATTCAGAATCTGAGCAGAAAGACCAGTGCCCTGCCAACAAGGGTTCTGAGCAATCAGCAGAATGTGCTCAGAACTATGAAACAGTAAAGCATACAGAGCAGGGAGAATCGTCAAAACACCCCAGGTCAAATAAATCTCAAAGGATCAAACACCTCAAGGAGTTAATTGCCCAACAGGAGGTCTTGGAGCGAGTGATAAAAGATAGATATAAAAAGTTGTCTGACAACTTTGCCAAGACAAACGCAGCGCTCGAAAAATTGGCCAAGGAAAGCATAAAAGAGAAAAAGAGGAAGGAAAAGCTCATTAAAAACTGCAGCAGACTAAGATTGATTGCCCGACACCTCAATAAGCGGATCAGGGGATTGAAACAAAAGCTGAAACAAAGGTCTCATCCAGACCTGCAAGTTCTTGCTCAGGTGGCAGTCAATATGCAAGGTGAAAAGTCAGATGTTAATTGATTTTGGTTTGAAGTAAATTTTGAAGG
>JASDQU010736692.1:368293-425270 GCA_032191745.1 Picea mariana | reverse complement strand
GCATTACCAGTTGCAAAATTCTTACAGGAAACTGATGAGGAACCAGATGATCTGACTAGGAGGATTCATGAGTTGGTACAACTGCAACAAGATAGAGAGCAGCTCTTAGAAAAAATTGAATTGCATCAGGAGATGATCAAGCGAAATTTCGACAAGAAAGTCAAATCAGATGTCTTCAAAACAGGGGATATGGTCTTAAAGTGGGACGCAGCAAGGCAGGAGAAAGGGAAGCACGAGAAATTTGAGGCTCTTTGGACAGGTCCTTTTGTCATAACAGAGGTGCAGCAAAACAACACCTTCGTTCTTCAAACTCTTTCAGGCGAGCCAGTTTCAGGAGGCCCTTTCAACAGGCGCTTTCTGAAGATCTATTTCTCATAAGGCTTCTCGTGAAGCCATGTTCTTTTTTGTACATATTTCTCTTTCAGTTCTGTTTTCTTTACTTTTTTCATTCAAATAACTCCATGCCCAATGGTACTAGCAACTAGTTTTCAGATTGCAATAAGGCTACTAAGTCTACCTAGGTTCTCGGTCACCTCACGGGGAGATGCCCATCCCAGTTGGAGCCAAATGTTAACTCCCAAAATGAAACCGTCCTTTCGATTGAGTTTTGTGATGGATACCATAGCCTTAGGTAGTATCTTCAAGTCATTTTTTGAGTTTTTACAGCTGAGAAAATTTTTTGGTTTTGGTGTGTCTTAGAAAATAATTGACCCATAAAGTCTTCTCTTTCAAAATTGTAATTTTTTACTTTCCACAGCTAATGTGTTTTCAAAAGGTTCATTGTGCGTTGTGGAAAGTGTTCACTTTCAACAGCTAAAGAGATCGATTCATCAGTTGGCGCATTGTTGAAAGTGTCAAATATTAAAAGGTTTTGAAATTAGTTCTCGGGTGGCGCGCTGAGGAAAGCACACACTTTCAATAGCTAAGAAGGGTCTTCTACAAAGCAGTGCRCTGTTGAAAGTACTTACTTTCAGCAGCTAACAGGGGTTTCTTTGCAGAGTCGCGCGCTGGCGAAAGTGTCAAGCGAGTGTTTGGCCGAGGCGTTCTCCACGGTTCRTTGCTGCTTGGAGCGGGAATCACGTGCGTGATATCCACGTATGAAAACAATGATGATGTGATCACCCCCACGTCAGAGCAAATCCAAAGCATGCGTTGATAGAAGTGGGAAATCATGGAAACTAAATCGTGCATGTCAGATGTGACTGGAATTCCAATTCGTTCCAGAAACCACGCTCAAGTTTCATCGCATTCGGAATGGAAAGATCGTGTTTGGAGATGCAGGTACAGAGGAGGTACCGCCGACCTGACACCATCAAATCAAGCAGAGGTCTCGAATCACAAACCGTTTACAACACACTGTCAAAGTTTTCATTTTATTCAAAACAGAGCCGAAGCCCGGACTGCTTTCAACAACGTAGAACCTCAGCTCGACTAGGCAGTTACAGGGTTTACATTTGTCAAGTGATTGAGCTCTAGAATGGTGAAAAAACACAGTGGCGTTTTACTCAAATGAGAATTGGATAATATATCCTTTCTGGAATCACATCCCGAGGTTCAAAGATATTTTTCAAATGTTGGTTGCATGGAATTCGCTGAAAGGTTACAAGTTGGGTCTCACCAGGCCACTGCTGAAGCCTTCGCCAAGACATTTGATGGCAACAAAGCTCGCGTTGGCTCTGTAGAAATCAAGGTGGATGAGGCTGTCATTGCCGCGGCTACAGGATTGCCCAGAACCGGTCAAAAATGGTTTAAGACCACCACTCCTAAGAATCTGGATTACAAGGTTTATTTGAAGGATGGGTACAAACACAAAGCGTGGACAAAAAGTATGCTCGTTTCATATCTGGATGAGGAGTGGCAGCATTTATTCAAAGGCATTCAACTATACGTTACTTCAGAAGGGAGATATGACAAATTGATGATGTACCACTTTAAACTGATGGATCATTTTACAGGCAAAACCCCCATCAATTTGCCTTACTTCTTATACCACAGTTTGATTAAAGTCCGCAATAGAATCCGAGCTCAACCTTTGAGCATTAAATCGACTCTTTGTCACCTAGGCCTCATTAAATTGATTCTTCTGCAAGAATTAAAGCAACAAGGAAGGAGCTAGGAGCACTTCCTGTTCTGGGAAGGTTTTGAAACCCAGAACCAGACTGCAAATGAACAAATGGCAGGTGCAAGAAAACAATTCTCTCCTCAGAGCAGCTCAAGAAGAAGAAGGGCCTTGTCAGGACCTTCAGAAGACAGGGCATCTAGATTGAAGTCTCACAGTTTGAAAAGGAAGTTGAATTTCGAGCAGACTACAGAGCAGTCTATACAGCAGGATTCGGGACACGCTACACAGCAAAGTACAGGGAAAAATATCTTAAATCTGCCATACTCAGATTCAGAATTTGAGCAGAAAGACTAGTGCCCTGCCAACAAGGGTTCTGAGCAATCAGCAGAATGTGCTCAGAACTATGAAATAGTAAAGCATACAGAGCAGGGAGAATCGTCAAAACACCCCAGGTCAAATAAATCTCAAAGGATCAAACACCTCAAGAAGGTAATTTCCCAACAGGAGGTCTTGGAGCGAGTGATAAAAGATAGATATAAAAAGTTGTCTGACAACTTTGCCAAGACAAACGCAGCGCTCAAAAAATTGGCCAAGGAAAGCATAAAAGAGAAAAAGAGGAAGGAAAAGATCATTAACAACTGCAGCAGACTAAGATTGCTTGCCCGACACCTCAAGAAGCGGATCAGGGGATTGAAACAAAAGCTGAAACAAAGGTCTCATCCAAACCTGCAAGTTCTTGCTCAGGTGGCAGTCAATATGCAAGGTGAAAAGTTAGATGTTAATTGATTTTGGTTTGAAGTAAATTTTGAAGGCGAAAGCTCTTTTTTGTGCACTATCGGGACTTTCAATAGTGTCGGGCTACTATTTCATTACCCGTTAGCTGTGGAAAGCGATAGCTTTCAACAGCTAACCCGTGAAAGTTTCAAACGGTTACGCTGTTGAAAGCTGGGCAAGCAGATTTTGAGGACGAAATCGCAACAGTTTATTTCCAACTTGTTTTGAAGGTATGTCAACGTATCAATGGACCATTAAATTGCATGCAAGGAGTTCAACCTCAGGGATTCGAGGAATTTTGGATACACTTTCAAAACCATATCATAAAACTCAGCCATAAATATTGGGAAATGGAACAGTCATGCACAGGTGTCATGCTGCTTCACTACATCGCAGATGCTGGAAGCTGGAGGAAACAAATGGTGATTTTTTGTATGCTGAAGACAATTCGAACACTCAGTTCTGTTATTGAAGACTTTAATTTCATAGTTGTTTAAGTAGAATAGAACTGTTTTTATTAAATGACAGATCCATGTTTTTAGGATCTGTGCAACTGCTTGTAAGGGCTATAAATGCCTGTTTTAATATCAAACAAGGGTTCGATTCTGGATAGAGAAAATACTCTTTTTTGTACTTAGACTTTCTATGTTAATACAGATCACAGGTTCCTTTCAATTTTGATTGTCAGCTTTCCATCTTTCTTCTGCATTATTATCTGTGTTGTCAAGCTTTGAATGGTTGTTATCCCATTGTTTAGCTCATAGCCTGATAATAAGTCTCTTGATTGTCTCTTAGACCCTGCTTTGCACTGGTTTAGTTACAATTTGTTCTCCACCCACTTTAAAGCTACTTGCTGATTAATCAATCTTTGAGAGCACTGTCTATTTGTTTATCATATTCATGTTTGAATGCTATAAGCTGTATTGAGTTGTCCCATTGATCCACATTTACAAAATACAAAAAACATTCATTTCTTAAGTTACCAAGCACCTTTGGTCTGCAACCACAAAGGGTTTATTGGAGTGATAACAGAATCCAGTATTTAATCACAAGTCAAAGCACATAGAGATCAAATACCATTACATCTGAGACATGGTATAGAGAGGAGCAGTGGAGATCCAATACATATCCACAAATGAGCAGATAATGAACATTATCACCAAGCCTTTGTCTAGAGTGAAGTATGAGTACTTCAGAGACAAGCTTAGTGTGATGCAGAATGGAAACCCTCGTTGAGAGGGAGGTGTGATGTTTCTCCTCCAGTAGGCTTCCCCTTTGGACAAGGATTTTCCAGATTAGTCATATGAGATTACTGAGGGAGTAATGTGCAACCTGGTACAAGCATTTCCTATGCCATGTGAGGTGGCTAGGTGTGAATAAGACTTGTAGGATGGCCTAGGGGATATGGTCGTCATATTTCAGAGTGGATGGGTGTGAATAAGACTACTAGGAGAGGAGAAACACCATAGCATAGTCATGAATACTATGACAATAGTTGTGTACTATTGGGATGCATGGTAGTAGATGTGTGTTACTAGTTGATTGCAGCATATGAATATAGTTGTGTACAACTAGGTTGCATGGTAGTAGTTGTGTGCTACTAGTTGATTGCAACATATGAAAGTAGTTGTGTACTACTAGGATGCATGGTAGTAGATGTGTGCACTAGTTGATTGCAGTATATGACAATATTTGTGTACTACTAGACAACATGGTAGTAGTTATGTGCTACTAGTTGATTGCTACATAATCATGGAGACTATTGCAGTAGTTGTGTACCATTGGACTGCATGGTAGTCGCTATGTGCTACTAGTTGATTGCGGCATAGTCATAGAGACTATGGCAGAAGTTTTGAGCTACTGATGGCATGGTGGTATCATTGGGGCTACTAGATGATTGTAGTATAGTCATTGGATTATAGTGGTAGTCATTGGACTACTAGAAGAAAACATCTTGGAAGAATACATCCCTAGCTAAGAGGGAGTGTTGATGTTTTGGTAGTTGCGGTAGGTATTCCCTCCTGGACAAATTTTCTGGGAGAATAAGAAGATTCCATAAGTCAAAGGAAGACCATTGAACAGTTGAAGAACACCCCGAAAGAGAAGTCAACCCACAGGAAAATAATAAAGTGGAAATATAATTTCGAGGAAGAGAATTTGGCCCATAGAAATAATGAAATAAATATGAAGACCCAGAATAATAAGTCATCCCCATACAGGCGTCCAGATTAGTATAAATAAAATTCTGGATCATTTCATTTGTACAGTTAGATAGTTCTCCTTATGCAGTGCGCACTAGGTAGCTAACAACAACAATTGTGACAATTTCGCTATTTCTGGTTTCTGGTTCTCTTGGAGAGTGCGCCCCACTTGGGGAAGGATTTTCTTTGTGGATCTTGTTGGTTTCTCTTGTGTTCTACCTTTGGAAGAGTTACACTAAAGTTTTTTGGTGCTACCCAGTTTCTTCATTACAGTTGTAGTTGCAGTTGCAGTTGCAGTTACAGTTGCAGTTACCGGTTGCAAGTTGTGTCAGTTCTGTGGTGAGCTATCTTGCTCTAGTGATGTGTCTATCTTGTGCCAGTTCTATGGTGTTTCTCAGTTGTCCACCCTTGCTATGGTTTGGAAATAAGAATATATAAGTATTTGTTATCATGGTTTCTTCATTGTTGGTTTTCTCTTGTGAAAGATCTTGTTCATGGTTGTATTGGAATATTAGAAAGATCGTCTCTAAGAAAAGTTGGTTGGGTTTTTCCCCGAGTTTGGGGGTTTCCCAGGATAAATATTTGTGTCTTCTTTTTCTTGTTTATATGTTGCTTATATATTTTAGTATATTATTATTAAATGTTAAAAGAAGATAAAAATGCTATGGTAAATCTAATGTTAACAAAACTAATGAAAAATCTAACAGGAATATCTCTCAACCCGAAGAACACCATATTAGGTGTAACAAAGGGGAAACTTTTGGGCCACATTGTATTAAAGGAAGGAGTAATAATCAACCGTGAAAGTATCAAGGGGATTCAAATTATCGAACTATCAAGGAACCATAAACAATTGCAGTCTTTCTTTGGAAAAGTTAACTTCATAAGAGGCTTCATCCCAAATATATCAAAGTTACTTAAGCTAATGAACAATTTGTTGAAGAAAGACAGAGTTTTTATATGGGATGAAGTAGGGCGCCACTCATTTAAGCAAACCAAAGACGCCATCACCAATGCACAGGTATTGGTAAGCCCTGATTTTTCAAAAGATTTCATTATATTTTCTTTTGCTTCTAATGATAGTGTTGTAGGTGTTTTATTACAAAAGAATGAACAAGGAAATGAACAGCTAATAGCATCCATGATAAAGATGCTCAGAAATGCAGAACTGAATTATACCAACATGGAGAAACAAGTGTATGCTTTGGTGAAGTCACTAAATCACTTCAGAACATATGTTGGATATTAAAAAATAATAGCTTTTGTGCCTCACCCAACAGTAAAAGACACACTCTCACAGGAGGATTATTTGGGCACAAGAGGTAAGTGGGTATCGAAGATACATGAATATGATTTGGAAATTAAGCCCACCAAGATCATAAAAGGACACGGGCTTGCAAAATTAATGACATAAGTTAATGAAGAGGCACTTGGTTTAAAGGATGAGCATTGCAGCATGGTCAGTGCAGTTACACAGGTATTGGAGAAACATGATTGGTACATAGACGTGATATATGTATTGGCCTTCCTAAATTTTTCTCAAGTTTTCATTCAATTTACTAATAGGGACATTTGGTCAAACAATTCGTATGTGAATATTTTTACCCACAATCAACAGTTCTGGTTGTTTGCCAACAATAAATAAATAAAAAATGCGAAATATATATATTCATAAATTATCACCCTAATTTATTTTAGCAGCAGTAAATAATTTTATTTCACAAATATTATAACATCAGCAAAATGAAGACCAAATTCTGGACTAATTATCAACAATGGGTTGTCTACAAATTTGAGAAATGTAGAACAAACATATAGACATGATATAGGCTTGTAGGAGTTATTTGTAGGATGTTAGTTGATAGTTGTTGGAACAACATTCCTTCCCAAGCAATATTGACTCTTTGAAGTGAGTAACTCGACCCAAGTTGAAGACAGCCCGACCCACAATGATGGTGCAAGCTCCCAGCAATAAATCCAATCACTGAATTAATTCCCTTTTAATTCCATGACTATGGCCCACAGAAATTGCGTAGGCCATTTCGTCAATTCGTCCAGAGGACTTATTTGGAAAGAAACATTACAGTCATCCCTTTCTAAGATTGCTTGTACTCAATCAACTACAAATTTGGATGTTGTAAGATCTGATCACTCTCCCACGTGGAATCCTTTGTTGGTAAGTCACACCATCTGATGAGGTATTCTCGAATCACCCTGTTACACAGTTTCCTCTCTCAAACCTCCAATACCTCCTCAAGGACTAGTACTAATTGCCCCTCCTCATCCAATGGAGGCAGTTCTGTCGAAGTGGTGACCTATTGTCCCAATGCCTTTTTGAGACATGAGATGTGAAACACATTATGTATTTTTCTTTCCTCCAGCAATCCCAATTCATAAGCCATTTCACCAACTCTCTGAACCACCCTATAAGGCCCATAGAAATGTGGCTTGATATTTTTTTTCTCTGCTTTTCTTCAATGAAGACTATATGTAAGGTTGTAGCCTCAAGAAAAACAAGTCTCCCACCTTGAAAGTACGTTCGACCCTGTGCCTGTCTGCATATAGCTTATGTTGATTTTGGGTCACCTGTCGGTTTTCCTTGAGAGCCCTAAGTACGTACTGGCTCTCTTGGATCCAATCCTTGGCCTTGGGAGCCCTGTTATCCCCAAATTCCAAGTCAACAAAGGAAGGGGCATCGTACCCATATGCTTGAAATGGTGTCATGCCAATGGAAATGTGATGAGTGGTGTTGTAACAATGTTATCCCATATGTAACCACTTCACCCATGCTTTTTGTTGTCGTGACACATAGTTGTGTAAATATCCCTCAATCCATTTGTTCACAATATCCCTTTGACCATCTGTTTGAGGGTGGTAACTAGTGTTGGGAGTCAACTCTGTGCCAACTAATCTGAACAATTCCTACAAACAAGCATTCAGGAACATGTTGTCCCCGTCACTAAAAATATATTTTGGCATCCCATGAAGTCTGAATACCTCCCTAAAGAATAACTTTGATACATGTGTTGACTTATACTTTGAGGATATGTAAAAGAAGTGTGAACATTTGGTCAACCAATCGACCACTACATATATACAATATCTTCCTTGGACCTTAGGCAACCTTGTGATAAAGTCCATGGATATACTCTCCCATTTCTGCTCTGGAATGGGAAATTACTGTAATAATCCTGCATGATGGGTTTTCTCTGACTTGTTTTGCTGACAAGTCACACTCTCTCTCACATGATTCAACACATCATCTTTGGGGGCCTTCCAAGTGAACCTCTCCCGGACTTTCATGTAGGCTTTAAAGAATCCCAAATGTCATGCCAATGGTGTATTGTGCATAGCCTCCATAATTTTATCCTTAAGTGTAGATTATGGAACTAGATATATACAATATTTGTAGTAGATGATGTCATCTACCACCTTATACATGTCATCACGGGTACTGTGCTCCATCACCTCACAAGCAAATTTGTTCTTGGAGTATTCCACCAATAGATGGGATTTCCAATGAGCTAACATCTATGTAAGCGAGCACATCTCTGACTTCCAGGAAAGAGCATCGACTACTATAGTTTTCTTCCCTTTGACATACTCGATGTCAAAGTCATAGATCTGTAATTTGCTAACCCATTCATGTTTCCTTTCATTCAAGTCATTTTTCCCCATGAAGTGTCTCAATATGTTATGGTTTGTTTTAACCATGAATTTCCCACCTACCAAATATTGTTGAAACTTTTCCACGGCATGCACGATTGCGAGAATTTCTTTGTCATAGATGGGATAGAGTTTCTCCCTCTATGAGAGATTCCTTCTCTCGTATGCAATAGGGTGCCTCTTCTGCATCAAAAATTCTCCTATCCCTTCACCTGATGCATCACAATCAAGCACAAAGGGCTGAGTGAAGTCGGGAAGTGTTAAAACTGGGTAGGTGCTCATCCCTTCCTCCATGCGATCAAATTTCCTCTGAGCCTCTTTGGTCCATATAAATGCTCCTTTCTTTGTGAGGTCTGTGATTGGTACAGCTAATTGTGAAAACCCTTTCACAAACCATCTATAATAACTACAAATCCCAAATAAGCCTTGTAGGTCTGTGATATTTTTGGTTGGTGGCCAATCCAATATAGCATGTATCTTCTCCATGTGCACTACCACATGTCCCAAGTATAGAATATTTTTCATGCCAAATTCACACTTGGAATATTTGGCACACAATGACTGCTCCTCCATGATACTCAAAATCTCCTCTAAGTGCCCCAAGTGTTCCTCCCATGTTCTACTATATATCAACAAATCATCAAAAATACCAATAAAATCTTCCGCGATTGTTTTTTGAACAAGTGATGCATGCATGACTAAAATGTAGTTGATGCACTAGTCAGCCCAAATGGCATGACCAAGAACTCATAGTTCCCATAATGGCACCTAAAAGTGTTTTGTGAATATCTTCCTCTCTGACCTTGATTTGATGGTAACTGAATCGAAGATCAATCTTCGAAAAGTATACTGCTCCATGCAGCCCATCCAGAAGCTCATCGATCCTTGGTATAGGGTACCTTTTTTTATCGTCTTTTTATTCAGGGCCCTGTAATCAATGCACATCCTCCTAGTTCCATCCTTCTTCTTAATCAAAATCACCGAAGAAGTGAAAGGATTGGAACTGGGTTTGATATGCCCCATCTCAAGTAACTCCTTGATGGATTTTTCTATTTCATATTTGAATTTCTTGGGGTGCCTGTAAGGGGTGGTTATGATAGGTTTGGCTCCCTCCTCCAACTATATAGTGTGCTCAAAGCCTATGTCTGGTGGTATCCATGGAGGTATTTGTCCAAAGACCTTGCCATGTCTGCTCAACAAGGCATGAATACTTTCATGATGATGTTGTCGGCCCTCTTCATCTACATGTGCTATGATAAAACACCTGGTTGCATATGTTATATCTCCTCACTTGAAAATGGCCTCCATCATTTATTTGACACAACCATGGGAATTTTATTTGACATGCCTCTCATAACAACATGTTTACCTCCTAGTGAGAAGAATTTCATCATCATCACTTTATAATTTGATGTGATGTCCCCTAACGTTTGAAGCCACTAGACTCCCAAAACTATATTAGAGTCTGCCAAATCGACAACATAAAATTCATCGATCAAGGTGTAGTTGCCCAATTTCACGACAACCTTGGAAATCTTCTTCATACATGAAATGTTATACCCATCTTCCACTACTACACTGAACCCCTCAAATTCCTCAATATTCATCCATCTCCTAGCTACCCAAGTTGCATCAATGAAATTGTGAGTTGCCCCTCCATCAATCAGAGCGGTAATCGTGTATCCTTGTAGTAATCCTCTTACTCTAAAGATGTGGAATCTAGGTGTGCCTGATAAATTGGCAATAACCACCTCCTTTACCTCCTCCTGAGGCTTATCCTCAGTAGATTCCCCCTACTCATTTCCCAACTCCGGTGCAACCTCTTCTTCCTCATCACTATCTAAATGCACCTCTATGTAGTGTACCTTTTCTTTACCCATGCATATATGGCCCGGTGCCCAAGGCTCTTTGCAACTGAAGCATATTTTTTTTTTCTCAACTCATTATGAGTCACCTCATCTAACCCCTCCTTACCTTTCCCTTCTTTCACTAGAGGTTTCTTATCTTTGTCTTTTTATGGAATGAATGGTTTGGAGAAGGTCTTTGTATTTGGGACTGCACCCTCCATGTCTTGTGTCCTCACAATAACATCCTGTAATGAATTTGGTTTGAAATCCTTCACCCAACCACAAAATGGTTTAGCTAAACCCTCACTGAATAACATCACCAATATTTTCTCTGAGATATCTATCATAGTGACTGCAATTTTCTGAAACTATGTGATGTATGTTGAGGAAAATATATGGAGAACCTCATTCAAACATTTTTGTATCTTGCTAGGCTAAGTAAATATAGTTGGGAATGTTACCCGGAGTTTATAGCCCTAAAATCAAAATAATCACTTGATCTGCAAGTAATATATGCAAGGGACCAAGGATGATTTTATTTATTATATGTAATTGCGCAAAAAGAAGAAAGTGGAAATATACATAAGTGTGTACATTGATAAAGAGACAAGGATAAAAAAGAATATGAAAAATGTCACTAAAGATACACATGTGAGACAAAAATCAGCAATCTAATTTCTTTATATTAATTTCACTCTGAGATACAAAGCAAAAATTCTCTTTACAAACCCCTACGAGGGTGGGGACCAAAGTCAAATTTAGAAGTCTCTGATGGGCACCATACAAAAAGACTCTGACAACAAAAGAAAACTGAAGTTAGAAATATGGATCAGCTTGCCATAAAATTATTGTCACTTGACTCTGCAAAATATTATTTATCAGTCATGAAATCTAATCCACAAACAACCAATAATACACAGACTACCTAAGATAGATGTTACACATTTAGAAACAAGTTGTTGAAAGATATGATTCAGTTTTGAATCATGTTGCCTTCAATAAGACCATGTTGTCATCAAGATGGTTTATCTTTTTGGTAAACTCAGAATAAATGGAGAAAATAATAATCTCACAAGTATAGAGCAGACCTTATATCAGAAGTTCTCCTTCTTCTCTCTATTCTCCTCTTGTCTCTCCCTTGGATTGAGCTTTTATTATTGTCCAATAAGTTATGGTAGTTCAACTACCTTTCTTTTGTTAATCTTTAGTTAGCTTAACCAATAAGTTGAGACAAGTAAATAATAATAAATAAATAAGGGTCTATTTTTAAATAATAACTAAATAGGTGGGACCCCTCACTTTTCTTGTTTAAATTTAAACTAAATATATTCCCTCCTTGTTACTCCATTTTTCATCACTTTAATGATCAACAAAATATGAAATATAACACCCAAAAAATATGCTCGAACATTGGCCTTATAAATCCCATCCTCATGGCCAAATATTTTAGTTTTCAAAATTAAAGTATGATTGTTTCCCTAAAATAGAACTATATCCATATTGTCCAAGAGAAATCAATATAAATGTATCCTTTCTATCCAAAAATATCTTGTCATCCTACCACAAAAAATACATCCTACCACAAAAAATAAATATGTTCTCAGAAAATAACATTAAAACCCATATTTACTGTGAGAAACAGTCTGCCTCTTTTCGTTGTTGCCTGGTTCTTTTGACCCTTCCACTGACTTGCCTTGTGCAATAGCCTTAAGCTACCTCTATCTCTATTGGCACCTCTACCATTGCTGCTCCTGCTGAAAAACTCATCCTAAAGCAAGATTCAAATCAGAATATGAAAAATGTTTAACTATCCATTCATTAACACTCTACCTAAATAAAATTAACATGTTGGATCTATCATTCACAACAGAAGCATATGCAATCCATCCATTGATACAATCCATCACATATTGAATTTAATAAACAATTGCATTAGAACAGGGAATTACAGGGTCGTCGGGAAAATGGGGGGCTTTGTAATGAATGAAAAATGATATCATGGACGAGAACAAATAAATGGATATTGTTCAAGCAAAATGAAGAACCTTTATTTTTATAAAATCAGTACCATCCACATCATAATTTCTATTTTATGTCATCATTCAATCCTTTTCCATCCTTTCCTCTTAAAAATGAAATTCATAATAATGGAAAAGGGAATAATTTAAATGTTATTAGGAAAATGGTGGGCATATAATGAGCGGAAAATGAAACTATGAATAGGAATGAGACAATTATTGTTCCATATTATAAATTATCATTTACTCAATTTCATGATCAATATTAATAACCTCTCCTGAAAACATTTTGGATTTACCATTGTTCACCAAGCCAATTATTTCCATGCTAAAATGACAAAATCCCCAACTACCAAATTTCGCTTTGTGCCATATCAATTTTTTTAAAACTTCAATATACAGGGTCTGTGACATGGAAACTTTTAATATTCCTAACATCAAACTCAAGGAAAATTCCACAACTGTCAAAATTCCATAAGTTTCATTATTTTAAACCATACATGTCTTTTAAAATGATAAATCATTTTGTAGGAGATCGTCAGCAAAACATTTTTGGCTCAGCTATAATCATAAACAGAATATCTAAAGTCTACATGAAAGGCTGAGAAAGAAATCATAAATATCCTTTAACTGTACATTATAAAAATCTTGCTATAACCCCAAAATTAATTGTTGCGAAATAAAGTTGGGTTTGAAACCCCAACGTGAGCATTGCAACCACTATTTTAAAAAACCAACATTAACTTTAAAAGTCAATTGAGTCCCCTCATGGATGGATAACAAAGTAAGCCACGATTTTGATGAGTCCATTAATTAATTTTCCATTAGTTGGGTCGAGACAATCAAACAATATTTTGAATCAGGGTTTGAATTTATTACTTGGACTATTTGTATTGGATGGAGGAACAAGGCCTGGAGCAGACAAAATGGGCATGAGTTTCAAAGTGTGGGGCTGAAAACAAAGCCAAAAAATAGCAATAACGATCACTTTCCATCACAATCTCTTTGCTTAAGCATATAAACTCTACGAAATTCCGAAATGATAGCAAACTACAATGCACATGCCTTCACACTTATCCATAACTTTACAAGCAGTCGTAACAATAATATGAAAGAACTGCAAATCCTTTCAAGTTCTAGGCATGCTTGGTAAGGGTAATATATCTGTTACAAAACCCTGGCTGCTTTTTTTTTCTTTTTATAGAGAAAACCCGTAAAAACTCAATCATAAAATATGAGCGAAACTAAGTACATTCACCCATAAAACCTTTGCCAATAGCAACATCGCAGCACAACCATATATTTCAAAAAAACAAAATTTTGAACCATATTCCCACTTTGAACCGCTTAAATACCAAAAAGGAAGGAAACCCAAATTGAAATGTGTTTTTACAAGGCCAGAAGACTCACAATTTCATCATAAATTTCACTTTAATATTTGGACAAACAAACACATTCTGCATGCAAAATCTAAGATCCAACAAGATGATTTTAACTTAAGTGGAGTTGAGATATTCATGAATGAAGAGGTAAAATCCACACACTTGTAAGAAGAATGATAGGAAACCATAGAGCATAGTTTCCACTTCGTCGAAGGCTGAGAACGATGAAGACTTTACTAACCAGAGTGTTCCAAAAAGCAGTATGGGCAGGATGGTAAGGTGGTAGCCTTGAGGTAGAGTGAGAACGATGTGCAGTAAATGTATGTTGATTCGCAACCTCGAAATTGAATTCCATCAACCACTATTGTGGTGGGGTGCACTTAGCCTCCAAATATCACCATAACATATCGACATACCTTAACCATTCACCATATCAAATTTCGAACATCAAAGGTCGAGCTTCCAACATAACAATAACACATATCACATATACTTTGTTGGAGTATAATTATTATACCATATGACAACTAACATCCATGTATGCGCCCAAAGTCGCACTCAATGTTGAAGCATAACAAAGTTTAGGTGTATAGAATGTAAACCAAATTGTTTAATGAAATAATCATTTCTTCATTTGAAACAAGTCGTAACATACTTAACATCCATTAATTGCAAACAAAACCAGGTTGGGGTCTCCCCCCTTTTGTTTTCAAACTGTGAACTTCTTCTTGTAATGTAGCCATGAGTGTAGATTGAAGATTTTAACAAGAGGAGTCACTTATTTCCTTATTATTTTTCTAAAGGGGTCCCACCTATTTATTATTATAAATATATATATAAGTAATAATGCATTTCAACTCATTTGTAGGCAGGGATTTCATGTTGCACTTTTGGGCGTTAACAATGTATGCATCTGGTGTTCCCTCTTGCTTGAATTGTGCCAACTCCCTAAAATGTAGCTATGGGTCCTTCTTGTCAAACCTCTCCATTAACTTCTAAGTGACGTTCAAATAGGAGGTGATATTATCATGTCCCGGAGTGACCAATCCATGGTACCACCACTCGTGGGCTTCTCCATCAAGGTGCAAGGTAGTGAATTTAATCGCCTCAGCCTCTATAATAGGATTGAGCTGGAAGTATGTATCTATCTTTTTTACCCATGCTCTGTTTGTGATCTTGATAGACCCATCGAAGGATAGAATGGATATCTTTCCCAGCTTCCGTGCTAGATCCTTGTTTTGTTACTACTTGTTGTTATCCCTTGGTTTATCCATGTATTTGATTGTGCAGAATTATTGTAGTGATATGGTTGCTTGAAACTCATCACCTAGAGCTTGATAATCTCTCAAATAATCTTGAAAAGTTTCACCTGGAACTTGTGGCCCTTGATTCTTTGTTTGTTGGTTTCCCAAGAAATAACACATAAGGGGTCTGGGGATTGTCCTGTTATTGGTCCTAGAACCCACCTGAAAAAGAATCCTAGTGTGGTTAGGTGCAGGAATCTCAGGATGGATTCCCTCACCATTGTTCCCATTGTTCACATTGGAACCCCTTTCACCAGTGTTACTCCCATGGTTTTGATTTGCCTGGTTACTAGCAATTAACTGTGTCAACAACTGGGCTAATTGTTGTTTCCCAACAACTAATCCTTCTAGGATTTGTATAGTTTTGTCCTTGTTATTATCTCTTGAGTTTTTACTATCGTTATTTGGTAATTTCAAAATTACATGAGCATTCAATGCACTTCCAAAACAACAACATAGAGAGGATCACTGAAAGAAACACAATCACAAGGTACACATAATTTTATCTTGGGAAACCCTCATGGGGGAGAAAACCCAACAAAAACTCCTCAATAATAGATTGCCAATACAATGCTAAGACTAATACCAAAACACCAAGAATAAACTAAGACTAAGCAGGTGCCTCTCTTCTCCTTCCTCTTTCAACTGCAACTACCTTCAAGATATGCACACTAGATGAGTGAGTGTGAGAATGTGTAAGTGAGGCATCATCCTCACATATAAATAATAGTTGAGGAGGTGCTAGGGTTATGTCTCTTCACTTGGTAGGGCTGAATTCTTCTAGAAGTGGTTAAAACCACTTTATAAACACTAGGGGCTGACTTTACAAATACCACCATATAAATATGGTTTGAACAATCCATAAAAGGGGATTTGATCTTATACAAGACCCGACATGATCAATCCGCAAAAGGGGATTCGATTTATAAGATAATAACTCAAATATAATTAGAATATTATTTGAAGTTACAATATTTCAACACTCCCCCTTAATGAGAAGGGTATTCTACTAACATGACCTAATACACCATCATCAAGAGAAGGAGAGGGCATCATCATCATCATCATTTGAACACTGATTGACACATCTATTAATCATCAAAAGTTTTTCTCATCGTCAATATCATCATTGTTTACAACATGTAGCTAGAGTAACATCATCATCATCATGAAGATGAAACATCAACATCAATAACATGAAGCTATAACAACAACATCATCCACAACACAAGGCTAGAACAACAACATCATCAACAACACAAAGTTGGAACATCATCAATATGTGGCAACAGAATGAGGCAAGTGTATCAAAAACAACATTTGTGTTAATCTAACAGACCATCCTTACCGAACCTTCAGGATCTACCCAAGAATCATAATATTCCCTAGGATATAAAATCCTAACAAGCTACCACGTGGTACTCTAACAGATTGTCCTTACCAGACCTTCAAGATCTACCTAGGAATCATAATATTCCCTAGGATATAAAATACTAACGGAGCTACCACTACTAACCAAAGTTAGCATATACATGCATAGGTACTCTGACAGACCGTCCTTAATGGACCTTCGGGATATGCCCAAGGACGATCAATCCCCTAGGATATAAAATCCTAATGGAGCTACACGTTGTTGATCAGGATACTATAGTATCATCAACATCACTCCCCCTTTTGAGCGAGGTCCTTTCGGACAACACCAAGCTTGTCTAGGAAGTACTCAAACTTCACACAAGACAGAGTCTTGGTCAACACATATGCAACTTGCTCGTTTGTGCCAACATATTGGAGCTTTACATCTCCCCTCTGCACCATATCACAAATGTAGTGATTGTTGGGCAACTTAATTGCTGTAATAGAGTCCCACATATGTGTCAACCAAGTTTGTAAACTGATGAACTATAGGAACAGTATGTGCAGGCAAAGGATAGAAGTGTATCCTACCTTATATTTCAAGGAGAAAGAGGGCTAGGTGGCCTACCAAACATTCATTAACCTAAAAAGAAACTTGAAAAAGAACAAACTCAAACCACTACTACACTCCACACAACTAATCAATAATCAAACCAAAATATCATTCTTCTATCTCAAATGTCTAAATTATATTCTATGTGTGAGAAGCAATCAACCTTCTAGTAGAACAGTAAAGAAACAAGAAACTGAGCAAAAATAGAGTAGCAATTACCCAAGCAGGTGTTTGTTTCATTCAATAGTATGAATCAACTGAAGTCTTCATATATATCATGTTACTAACCTACAATAAGACTAATGAGCTTTGAGAGTAATTCCCAATGTCTAACCTATCCTTAACCTAAAATGTTTACTTCACTACAAGAAGGGTAGACTCTATGGTGCTACTGCATTCTTAGACACAGACAATAAGTCAGAGTGTAGGGGAATGACTCTAAACAAGTCTTGCCACAAAGCTTGACACTTCAATTGGTGGGTGAAGCAACGAAATAACACTACTCTATAAAGAAGACCTACAACTACCAACAAAGAATGTAAATACACAACTTGCACGCAATTGAAACTAAACTCTTGTCCCCTGAAATATCATTTTACTTTTACTAAAACACCTCTAGAGGTCACACCACACTTAGCAAAAAGGAAAACTCAAACCACAGAGGTAGGCTCATGTTAATGACTTTGAATATATATTCCCTCAATACCATAGAATCAGAATATGGAGGTATGAACCGAATCCTTTGTGAATACAATTCAATCTATGAACAGTCAAAGGGTATTTAAAGTTTCTTGATATGTGACCAGGTCATCACAATTATTTTATCAATTCTTGATATTAATCCTTCTTATTCAAGATAAGCAAAAGAGTCAACTCCTTAAACAGATGAGAGTTACAATATGATCACACCATTCATTCCAAATGTTGACTTTGCTCATAAACAAGTCTTTATTAACCAGAGTCAACACTTTAACTTGTTTTAATACAACTCCAAGTTAACACACACACAGTGGATAATTTTAGTATCTTGGTTCAGTTCAGTTGTTTGATCATATGAGCCTTAGATTTATTAACAAGTGTGTGAGGTATTCAGATCAAACATTCGTGGTTGTGTAATCTACCAATAAATCCTGGAACGTGTTTGGCTTTAAAGCTTATACAAGAAGGAGGTATGCTTCAGCATGATGAAAATATTAACACTCATTCACACATCTATCTTTATGTATGAAAACCTTCCATTGTACTAAGGGAAGTTCGATTTATAACACATGGAAATCCACAGTGATCAGTGAACACACAGAACTTGAATAAAATCTACAATTTAGAAACCACTCCATGCAAATATATACATGAACACAACTACAACAAATAAAAAAAAAATATTATACAAGGAACTCAAATTACCAAGGGAGGTGGGCCCTCGCCTTCCAAAGTAGTGAGTGGAAACAGATTCAGTAACTCACAAATATACAAAAAAAATAGAACAAATCTTGATTGATATTAAATGGAAATCTGTAACCAGCTTACATCATATTCATCACAGTATTGAGAATGAAAATAAGTAACACAAGTTTCTATTATATTCAACAAAAAGTCTACTAACTTGTTTATAGAGAAAGACCATCTATATATCAAGTTTTGAGCATTCATAAGATTACATCATCCTCCCCTGTTCTCGTGGAACTAGGGGGTAAAAATGGCTATCAAACTGAAGGATCTCACTGACCAGGATTTCCTTTATCCAATGTTGCAAACTTAGGAAATCAACTCAACAAGCTAAATTTCGTTATTTCTTTTACGGAGCTCGGCTTCTACTAATATTTTAATTAATCCATGATGTTAAAGGCTACTTTGAGGGTTTTGACTATTCCTTCTTACCATCTTAGACATCTTTTCTAGACTCTTACATAGATAATAAGGGAAATGTATCAGTTCTTTGGCTTCAAAATGTTGTAAAATTTGAACATGATATTGGTATGTGAGGGCATACCTTCCCTCACAGGTTAGGTGCCTATGCAATATTTCCAACGGTGCTTGCCAGTCATCCACAATGTATGCCCTTGGGACCCCCTTTGCCTAGGTCATGTCTTGATACTCTGCTTTCAGAAACCGGTTGCAAATTTTCGTGCCAAGTGTCAATTTCTTGAACCAATATTCTCCAGTCTTGGGGAGACCTGTGACATTCTCTAGGGTTTCATATGTAATTTCTATTTCCAAATATGTGACCCTAGACAATCACCCATTAAAAATCGGCATGAACTAAAGGGAAATAAAACCCAGAAATTTGGCGAAGAAGATATGCCAACCTACTTCCTTAAACACTTTCTTGCACTTGTGATACTCATGTATAGCTTCAAGCGCTTGTTGAGATACGGGTTCATGGTGATCTACAACCATCCTGGAATATGGGGCTAGATGAAGGTTTTACCGAAACCAAATTAAAGAACACTCAGAGGAACGAGGAGGGTGAATAACTGTCAGAAGAACGAGGAGGGTCTGATCTATGAATGTGGATAATTTATCAACAAAGTGGTGATTTCAACATAAAGGGTTTTGGTAATCAACATTGTTTGGCTACAGAGTGAATGGTGATGGGGATAATGACTTTAGCCACATTTGTGGCGCACCACTCAGATTCACGATGGAGTTATATAAATTCCCTTCATGGTAATGATGGTGAGTCGACTCAGTACGAGAATAATAATTTAAATTCATGCAAACGAAATGGGAATCATTCAAACGTTCTCGATTTCCCTTATGAGAAAATCAACACTAATGTCATGGAGCAAGTGGATCTTTGCATCAATTTGAGATTTTTGCATGAATCAATCAAACGTGGAATAGAGATAATGTGTATGAGTGGGCGATGTGGGTGAATAGAGATACAGTTTGTATGACAAGAAATATAGGAATGGCCAATCGTTATGCTACACATATGAATTATAGCTTTGATGATCGCATAATACACGGGTGACCAAACTTTAAAGGATAAGTAATGAGGATGAGTTAGATTGGCATGAGAAGTTGTTAAAATTACATCCTTTGTTCCTAATAAACTAACCAGAATCTAAACGTAATCTTACCTTAAAAATGCATTACTCGTTTTAACTGTAGATGTAGAATTCATGTGGATATCGGAAGTGATGATGATGATATTGATGTTGTTGTCATGTCAATGTTGTAGATGCCAAAAATTGAAGGAGGAGATCATACTATGTTCTATTCAAAAGTTTCTTTTAAAATGTGGTCACAGTATTCCAGTTCCTATAGTACAATTCCTGTGTTGGTGCGGGAATACTATCAAGTATTGTTTTTCTCCACTGATACCTTGAACATGCTATTGCTTTTCGTTGTAACTTAAAAATGTAATGTTGTAAAATATTATGTAAAAATCTAACTCAAATTGGTTCAGAGAATATTTGAAAACTTAAGGAATTCTGAACTTATTGGGAATGTTGGAATTTGAAATTGAAAACCAAGAGAAGAATAGAATTGTTGATGTCGAACTGTCATTATGTTGGTGATGGAAATAACTACAACGGAAGAGAATAAATAGAGGATGGATAGTCATATCCAGAACATGTCCCAAATTCTGTATCAAGGAATAAGTCTCATCGATTAGTAGAAAAACTACTAAGAAGGCAGACAACCCTCTCTTTTTGAAACAATATGAATTGTCCCAATTGCCTTGTAGCCAACTTCCTTTTTATTCACACTAACTATTGCAAACTTTCATATAGATCATAACCAAGTTGTCTTCACCATAACCCGAACCTCTGGAACAAATCCATCCATGTGAAAGATGTATTGTCGTCGAACATGGATGGAAGTCATTGGATTACCAACCATTAATGAAAGTTGTTAACCAATGTGAGACCGTTCACCTTTGATGACGATGAGAGTCAAGGTTCCACCGGTACAAATTGTTGGGCATGAATTAATGAGATGATGTCGAATGTCCTGCAGGATTTGACAAACAAGAGGCATTAATGAATCCTCATTGTTGTCAATGAGGGAAATTACCATTAATGTATGCAAGACCCTAGGTACCATCCAAATCTTTGACTTTGATCCCCCAAATGATATGTTGAAGTTGATGGAGGAAAAGTTGTTAGAAGGAGATCCTTAATGCATCCCTCATCATCTAACGCGAGAGCAATCAAAATTATTTGAAGATCATGTAGTAAGATCTGATAATTGAGAGAAACAATTTTATTCTGGGCCAATCCTCCAACAAGTTGGGTTTCAGACAGGCCCTTGTCTAACTATGTCAGTAAACTGATTTTCTTATGTACATACATTTAGAAAGCTAAAAGAAAAAGATTCAAACAGAGGTGGGAGAGAGAGAAGGAGACCCCCTACCCACTACCTCCATTTTAGGCTACTGCAAAATATATTATACGAAGTTATCCTTGGACATTGGATTGTGATACAACCTCAACCAATGGCCATTGACCATAATTTATTGATGTTGGTCATCAATTGTTGTTATCTTGACTGATCCATTGTTTAATACGGTCTCAATTTCGTAAGGCCTCAACCATCTTATTGTAATTTTTCCTCTGAAGTTATTAAACTAAGAATAAAAAAGGAGGGCCCAATCATCGGGATTGAAAAATTTCTTCTTGATGAACTTATCATGCCATCAAGCTCTTTGTTCCTATACCAGAATAATGTGTTGAACTGCATCTTGCCTAATTTCATCCATCTTGTTGAGTTGGGCTATTCTCTGTTTCTATGCATCTGATAAATCTATGCCCATTTGTGCAATTGTCCTCAAGGTTCTCACTCGAAGCTCAATGGGCAGAAGAACATGCTTTCCATACACTAAATCATATGGAGTAAATCTTGTGGTATTTCTCCATTTGGTTCTATAAGCCCACAACGCTTCCAAAAGCATGTCTGCCCAATCTTTGTGATGCATATGGATTGTCTTAGTTAGGAATGCTTCCAATACCTTGTTTGTTGACTCAACTTGTCCATTTTCTTGCGAGTGATATGGAGAAGATTTATAGTGCTTTATCTGGTACTATTGAGTAAGCACTTACATTGATTTATATGTAAATTGTGTCCCATTATCTGTCACAATTTCTCTTGGAATGCCAAAGCGAGTAAAAACATCTTCATAAAGAAAATCTATAACTGACTCTTCACTAGCAGAATGAAGGGATTTTTCTTCTACCCAATTAGTTACATAATCAATGCAAACTAAAATGTAAATTTTTCTACGTGGCAAAGGAGATATTGGCCCTACCAAATCCAAGTCCCATCTTTCAAAGGGTTCGATAAGCACTTGGGTTTGTAAGGGAATCTCATCCACTTGCACTACCTTACCCATTCTCTGACAACTATCGCAACTTCTCACATATTGTATGGTGTCCTTAAACAACGTTGGCGAGTAATATCCTTGATGAAGCACCTTTTAAGCAATCCTTTTATCAGCAAAATGGCCTCCACAGCATCCATCATGGCAGTATTTCAAGATGTCATATGTTTCATCATCTCGTACACATCTTCTAATAATCACATCGGGCCTAGTAAGGAAGAGATCTCCCCCGATCCATAAATAAGTTTCACTCTTTTTGACATTTTTTTGTTTTTATCTTGGAGAGAGGTGTTGAGGAAACTTCCCTATGGCTAGATAATTGGCTATGTCTGCAAAACATAGAATGTCAGTGGAAATAACAAACAAATGCTCATCAGGAAAATTATCATCTACAAGAGTATGTTTATCATTATTATGGATCCGAGAGAGAAAATCTGCAACTAAGTTTTCTTTTCCAAGCTTATCCACAATGGTAATGTTAAACTACTATAGCAATAGTAACCACCTAGTGATCCTACCATTTGCGATGGGTTTATTCATTAAAAAATGGATGGCAGAATGGTCGGTCTGAATAAAAGTTTCATAGCCCGTAATATAATGTCTAGATTTATTAATAGCATGTATGACAGCTAAGAATTGTTTTTTTGTGATGGTATATTTAAGCTCGGTTGGTGATAAGTTTTTACTACTATAATAGATAGCATAAGATAATTGATCCTCTTTCTATCCTAGAACAACCCCAAGAGTGGTGTCTGAAGCATCAGTACAAATATGAAAGGGAAGGGACCAGTATGGTCCCTGCAAAATTGGCGTTGTGGACAGATTTTCCTTCAAGATTTCGAAAGCAATTTGACACTGAGAATCCCACAAAAAGTTAGTATCTTTAGCTAAAAATTTGTATATAGGTGAAGTTATCTTTGTAAAATTTTCAATAAATATTCTATAGTAGCCAGTGTGCCCCAAAAAACTTCTTACCTCCTTTGGTGAATGGGGTGCAGGAAAGTCCATGATGACCTTAATCTTTGTCTGGTCCACTTTAATACCTGTAGAAGAAACATGATGCCCAAGAAAAATGCCCTCTTGCAACAACATCTTACATTTTTTATGACTCAAGGCAATGTTATATTCCTTACATCTAATTAGTACTTTATGCAGGTTATGAAGTGCTTTGTTAAAAGAGTCACCATAGACAGAAAAATCATCCATATAGATCTCAACACATTTGTGAATCAAATCAAAAATATCCCCAATACAGCTCTTTGAAAAGTGGCGGGGGCATTGCAAAACCCAAATGGTAGAACTATATAGGCGAATGTCCCCATGGACATGTAAAAGTGGTTTTCTCCTGATCCTCTGGTGCAATATGAATTTGATTGTATCCACTAAAACCATCCAAAAAGGAGAAGTACTTCTTACCTACTAAGGTATCCAATACATGATCGATGAAGGGCAGTGGAAAATAATCTTTCAGTGTTGCTTTAATAATATCATAATATTCAACACATATTCTCCACTTACTTTCCTTTTTAGGCACAACTACAAGTGGAGAAACCCACTTGCTGTCAAATATAGGATATATAAAGTTAACATTTAGTAATTTATGTAAAAAAAAATTCACTATGTCCTTCACGGTGGGATTCATATGACGTTGTGGTTTCCTAACATGTCTAGCATTTTCTTAAAGGTAAATATGGTGTGTACATGTATCTGGGTGAATTCCAGGCATGTCTTTATAATCACACGAAATGCACCAGAGTGATTTTGTAATATGTTTATTAATTGTTCCTGCTGATTGGAATCAAGGTCAGGACTAATATTCAAATATTTTCCTAGTATAATTTCAACAGTTATGCAATAAGGATCTGTGGTCTCTTTGATGGCTGACCCAAGGAAAGATGTAGTCCCTGTTGGATCAAAATTTTCTTGAAAAACTTTGTGAAAAATATGATTATAGGTATGGGGTACTTCCGAAAACTTAGTACAATCCTCAACATAAATAAATAAATTTAGAAAATAATCTTATGATTGACTTTTCAATCCCATGGACTATTCAATGGTGAGAAGGGGATGTAACATTTATGTTTTTCTGTGATTTTTACTTTCTACAATTTTCAAAGATTCAATTTCTGCATTCTCAAAAGATTATATTTCCTCATTTTCAGGAGGTTCAATTTCTGTATTTTCACAAGATTCAAACATTTTCCAAGGATCTTGTAGTGTTGGTTTGGAGGGTGGGTATAAAGTGAGTTTCTTTGTAGCTAGACCATTTGATATGGTCATCTCTCCATACCTACATCCAATGAAATCATAGGTTGTGGCCAACCATGGTCTCCCAAGAATGACAGGGTGGCCTACCATGTTGGTTTTAGATTGGATAACTAGAAAATCTACAGGATACTCCCACGAGTTTAAAGTTACCAGTATATCGGCAAGTTCGAGCACCGTGGGTGTGGGTCAAAGAGTATTTAATTGTAATGTTTCCATGGTCAAAACATTCATGATATTTATTGCAACCCCCAAATCAATCAAAGTATTTCCTATGGGAATGACATTGGTGGAAATGGTGACTATGGGGTTATCGGGGTCTCCATACTTTTTCACCAATGGTTTCCCATACATTAGCTCGGCCACTTGACCTAGTACTTGGATAGTGAGGGGATGTTTTTGCTTCCTTCCAGGTTTCTTAATGCATAAATCCTTGATGGTTTTTGCATAGATGGGAATGTCTTTTATAGCTTGCAACAGGGGTATTTTGACACAAACATTTCGTAGCTCAGCCTCCAAGTCAAATTTAGGGAGGACAATGGGATTTTTTATGGCCAACCTTTCTAGATGAGGTGGAATTTTAAGTGCTTGAGGCTGCTTTGTATGAGGAGTAGTAGATGTTTGTGTTGGAATGGAGGGAGCAACTATCTTGTTGGGTTGGTCATCATTTATTGATTGTTCATGAGTTTCCTCTTCTTTCTCAATGACAACCGTGGAATCCCTTGGTTTCAAGACTTTCCCTGACCTCAGATGTATATTTTGCAGGGGCATAGGGGTGACCAGGTAGGTCAGAAAATGTTGCATCTCAACATTGAAGGCAGGTTGTGCTGCTCTATTGTTTGGATTCGGTACCAATTGTGCAGGAATTTGTGTTGGTCTGGGAGGGTTTTGCTTTGCATCTAGTTGTGGTAATTACGGGATTGTTGCTTGGATAGTAGGATATAATGATGGCATGGATGGGGGGTATTGCGAGTAGTTAGGATAAGGCATTGGGAATTTTTGTTGAGGCATATTCCCGTAAGGGTTACCTCTCCAATTCTACTTCCAAGGCTGAGTTTGACTTTGTTGTTGTGGCCAAGTGGGTTACCATGGCATTTGAGTGTTCCACTTCTATTGATAAGCATTATAAGGTGCAAAAGATGATGAAAAAGGATCTTGGGACATACTTTGGGCTCTTGGCTTCCATGGTTTCTTTAGTGCAAGTTGAAAAGAAGGTTCTGCGACCTCCTTATTTCCTTTATATATGGCTTTAAGTCCAGGAGGTGAGGGACAATTCTTTGTCTCGTGATCCTCCGCACATATTGCACAAACTTGCACATTATCCAATGGATGCTTCTTTTGACAGCGGGGACAAAAAACATACACATCGGCCTTCTCTTCTTCTTGCTTTTTCTTAACTTGAAACATATCTAGTTGAGAACTAAGAGTACCAAGAATTTATGTTTCAAAATCTCCAACAAATTTCCTAATTCTATCCTTCATACTCCACCTCTTGCAACAGATTTTGTTACTTTTGGAAAAACATCTCTTATTCCCTTACCAGGTTTTGCTCGAATCCTAGAATATTTCATGCACAAATCACAAATGTTAGCAAATGGTAATTGAGAGATATCGCCTGCACCCATCAGATTTAACACATCAATATGTTCTTATTGTATCCCTTTTAGAAAGATAGTCCTTATGGTGTCATTATTTAAAGTACTCTTCTTGGTTTTTTGGAGGTTATAAGGAAACCTTTCCAAGTAGTCTTCAAGAATCTCTTCCTCTAATTGTTGCATCTTAAAGATATCATTGTGTGAGTCTCTAGTCCTACAATAGTCTTGATATTTTCTTAAGAAAGTACTTTTCATGTCTTCCCAAGATCAGATAGAGTAATCTTCAAGCCCCATGAACCATCTTATAGCGGATTCCTTTAAGGTTGCGGGAAATAATTTGAATTTATGTGCATCATCAACATAATTATAGCTTCTACAGAGAATATCAAACTCAAAGAGAAAATCATATGGATCCTTTGTAACCATACCTATAAAGTTTGGAAGGACTGAAGGAGGGATATTTTTCATATTGACATTCGGAATCAAGTTGAGTATGGGAAATCCAAAGGTGGTCTCTCCTTTTGGTTCCCTATTCCTTTCTTCTTTGGCTACCATATGGCTAAATAGACTAAATTATTCTGGTCTTGGTGAGAATGGTGGCTTAGCCACTGGATTTTGATGAATGGTGAATTTGTCTCCCATGTTCAATTCTGGAATTCCTCCCACCACATGAGTTTCTACTTGTGAAATGATCACGTTGTGGGGGGTCTTAAGCAATTGGTATATAAGATCCTGACTGACTGTTTGTTCTTGTATTGAATCAATGTTTGAAGCTGTCCCACCAGCCTGTGGTTGTTCAACTAGTTGGTCTTGGAATTCTCCCTCTTTTCCCTGAACCTTTTCTATTGTTGGTTTAGATTGTGGGGTGTTCAACCTTGATGTAGAACCATCTCTTGTCTGCATGCTTCCTGCGTATCTTTTAGTCGGGTTAATAGAAGGGGTTTTATTGCTACCAAATAAATTTTCTGGAATATCATTTTTTAAACATATACCCTTATTATCCCTAGGCCTAACCATGAGTTAACAACATTCTAGATAGGGTTTAGAAGGACTAACAATAGTGGCAGTGTAGGGTCTTACCTTCCATCTTACTGTCTCTTTTCCACTGATCTAGAAAACAAATTCTCAAAGAAAACAATCGAAAACCAAAAAGAAATGACCTTCTTATCGTTTACCTTTTAGCAGTTCCCTGGCAACAGCACCAAAATGTTGGGCAAATTAATTGTTGTAATAAAGTCCCACATAAGTGTCAACCAGGGTCTAAACTAATGAACTGCAGGCACAGTATGTGCAGTAAAAGGACAAAAGTGTATCCTACCTTATATTTCAAGGAACAAGAGGGCTAGGTGACCTACCAAACATTCATTAACATAAAAAGCAACTTGACAAATAACAAACTCAAACCACTACTACACTCCACGCAGCTAATCATTAATAAAACCAAAAGATCAGTCTTCTATCTCAAATGTCTAAATTTTATTCTATGTGTGAGAAGCATTCAACCTTCTAGCAGAATAGTAAAGAAACAAGAAACTAAGAAAAAACAGAGTAGCAGTTACCCAAGCATGTATCTATATCAGTCAACAGTATGAATCCACTCAATTCTTCATATATATCATGTTACTGACCTACAATAAGACTAACGAGATTTGAGAGTAATTCCCAATGTCTAACCTATCCTTAACCTAAAATGTTTACTTCACTACAAGTAGGGCAGAATCTATGGTGATACTGCATTCTTATACACAGACAATAAGTCAGAGTGTAGGGGAATGACTCTAAACTAGCCTTTCCACAAAGATTGATACTTCAATTGGTGGGTGAAGAAACGAAAGAACACTACTCTATAAAGAAGACCTACAACTACCAACAAAGAAAGTAAATACACAACTTGCACGCAATTGAAACTAAACTCTTGTCCCCTGAAATATCATTTTACTTTTACTGAAACACCTCTAGAGGTCACACCACACTCAACAAAAAGGAAAACTCAAACCATAGAGGTAGGATCTTGTTAATGACTTTGAAGATCTATGCCCTTAATACCACAGAATCAAAATATGGAGGTATCAACTGAATCCTTTGTGAATAACATTCAATCTCTAAACAATCAAAGGGTATTTAAAGTTTCCTGATATGTGACTAGGTCATCACAAATATTTTATCAATTCTTGATATTAATCCTTCTTATTTAAGATAATCAAAAGAGTCAGCTCCTTAAGCAGATGAGAGTTACAATATGATCACGCCATTAATTATGGATCTTGACTTTGCTCATAAACAAGTCTTTATTAACTAGAGTCAGCACTTCAACTTATTTTAATACAACTCCAAGTTAACACACACAGTGGATAATTTTAGTATCTTTGTTCAATTCAGTCGTTTGATCATATGAACCTTAGTTTTGTTAACAAGTGTGTGAGGTATTCAGATCAGACGTTCGTCGTTGTGTAATCTACCAATAAATCTTGGAACGTGTTTGGCTTTCAAGCTTATACAAGAAGGAGGTATGCTTCAACAAGATGCAAATATTAACACTCATTCACACATCTATATTTCTGTATGAAAACCTTCCATTGTACTAAGGGAAGTTCGATTTATAACACATGGAAATCCACAGTGAGCAGTGAGCACACAGAACTTAAATAAAATCTACAATTTAGAAACCACTCCACACAAATATATACATGAACACAACTACAACAAATAAAGAACAACTATTATACAAGGAACTCAACTTACCAGGGGAGGTGGGCCCTCACCTTCCGAAGTAGTGAGTGGAAATGGATTCAGTAACTCACAGATATACAAACAAAATAGAACAAATCTTGATTGATATTAAATGGAAATATGTAACCAAATAAGTAACATAGGTTTCTATTATATTCAGCAAAAAGTCTACTAACTTGTTTACAGAGCAAGACCATCTATATATCAAGTTTTGAGCAGTCATAAGATTGCATCGTCCTCCCCTATTCTCGTGGAAATAGGGGGTAAAAATGGCTATCAAACTGAAGGATCTCACTGACTAGGATTTCCCTTATCCAATGTTGCAAACTTAGGAAATCGACTCAACAAACTAAATATCGTTATTTCTTCTAAGTCCTGACCCCGATCCGATGTTGCACTAGAAGATATGACCATGTGTTGTCTTGAAGTCTCTTGTAAGGCGGATGGATGTTTGCCACAAATGAAATGGTCAACATCCATCTCAATAGTCATACAAACAATACCCATATTGCCAAATCTGTTGTGGGCGCGCAGATAGGAGAAGCCACAACCTCGGGTACCGAAATACCTGCATTGGTACTAAAATACCAGGAATAGTGCAGGAACAATTGTTACAGTAAAAAGGTGAGTGTACTTTCAACATTGGTAAAATATAGCTAAAGGATCCTAATTAATTCATTAAGAAATCAGAAAATACCAAAATAAACAACTTTTACCTCATGCTAAAATCAAGACCTTGGGTGGGCAAAAAGGATAAAAGTAAGAGACAATGAGTTGGATTTCGATGCCTAGGTGGGGAATAAATGGTCGAAAGAAGTGTATGGTGGGTGACAAAATGGGATCTCAATAGTGATATCAGATCTCTATGTTCTTCAACTTATCATGGAACACTGGGTTTTCCATCATCTTTATACAACTCTGGTTATCACATAGAATCACGGTGGATTCCATCTCCAAATCGAACAGACATGTCAAATTGAACTTCTGAATCCATATGGATTCACAACTAGAGGAACATATTTTAATGTACTATGCTTCTACTGTGCTGAGACAAATATTGGATTGCTTCCTACTTTTCCATGAATTCATAGTTGACCCCAAATTGAAACAACATCTTGAAGTGCTCTTTATGTCTGAAGCACTTCCAGCCCAATCTGAATCAGTATAACCATACAATCTGAAGTCATGATCTCTAGTATAACAGAGACCATAATCCAACATACCCTTAAGGTATCTCATCACATGCTTTGCAGCTACAAGGTGAACATGTCTAGGCTCCACAAAATACTGACTCAAGGTGTTCACAACAAAGCATATATCTTGCCTGGTATTCGTCAAATACATCAATGATCCAATAATATGTATGTATAGAGTAGCATCAACCAAATCTGATGAAGTACCAACCAGGAGCTTCAAATTCATTTCCATGGGTGTGGTCATGGATTTACATTCCAACATGTCAAATCTCTTTAGTATTACAATTCTATACTTCCCTTGGTTAGGGAAGATCTTCTCTGGGCTCTGTCAAACTTCAAGACCTAATAAATAATGCATTGGGCCTAGGTCTTTCATCTCAAATTTTGTAGCGAGCTTCTTCTTGCAATTTGTGACGAGATTTTCTTCTCTTTTAGTAAATCCCAAGCTCATCGGGAAACTAGCAACTCTGCCTATTATCCCCATTTTGTGGATAACTAATGAGATGATGTCTTGAGGCCCTTAGGTTGCAGATATGGAGTGTTGAGAGACTACATGACCAACAATACCCTTTTTCACAGATGGAAAACCCACTCACCACCACAGATGGTCACAGGTTTATAGTTGGCATCCACCACACCAGTTGGCTTCCGAAAGGCAGTGGGCCTTGCTCCATGAGGTACAAGTGAGTATTATGGTGAGCATCATTTCAATATTTAATCCATTTGATTATGTTGTATCTTAGATTGCTCTAGATTTCATGATTATTTTTGTGGACTCCCCTTTCATATATGAAGAAAGAAAAGAAGGGTCTTTGGGCCTGGATTTTGATGGTGCACACTCAAGTACGGGCTTAGGTGCAAGAATATTCTTAAGGTCTCCCGATAACGAGACCGCCCTTTTTTCATACAGACTTGAGTTTGACTGCACAAATAACATTGCTGAGTACAAGTCCCTTATCCTAGCAATCAACCTGGCCATCGATATGAACATCAAGAACCTACATGTAAAAGGGGATTCTGACCTAATTGTTTCACAAGTCAATAGGAATTTTGCTGCAAAAAACCCAAGGTTGAAACAATATAGAAATGCTTTTGGGGATGCCATAAAAGGGTTTGACAATTTTTCCATTGAGGCCATCCCTAAAAAAGAAAATCACTTGGCAGATAGTCTTGTTTTGTCCGCTTCAAACTTACAACTTTCCAAAGAATTTGGTTTCTATAAGGTGGAAGTCAACTTCAGACCCTCATTGCCTAACAACTTGGAACATTAGCAACTTTTTGAAAATGGCAGTCAACTTCTCTGCTTTCTACAAAATGAGGGAGAATTTTGTGAAGCTCGAATAAACTTATTGGCTGAGAAAGAAAACATCGAGATAATTGATATAGCCGATGGGCCCCTTCCCAAAGGAATTGTTCCTTTATAAAACCTCTTTGACCAAAATTATAGGTATAAAGGGAAACCTTCCAACAAAATCAGTGACGATATTATTGAATGCAACATTGGAACTGAATAATTCCTGAAGTTAATCAAATTTGGTAAAGGAAAAATGTCAAATGAGAGAGAAAAGATTACTACACTTATAAGAGAGTTCAAGGGTGTCTTCGCTTGGTCTTACGAATATCTAAAGGCCTACCGGAAAGACGGTATACAACACTCCATTCCCCTCATTAATGGTGCAAAACCTTTCAAACAAAAGGTCATATAGATGAACCCAAATTTTTCCCCACAAGTACAGAAAGAGTTACAAAAGATGGTTGAGGAAGGAATAATTGAACTGATTAGATATTCATCATGGGTATCTAATCCAATTAGTGTAAGGAAGAAGACTGGTGAAATTAGGATATGTGTATACTTCATAAACTTAAACCAAGCTTCGCTCAAGGACAATTATCCCTTACCAAACATGGAATATCTTTTGCAAAGGGTAACCGGTGCAGAAATGATGTCCATGCTTGATGGTTTCTCGGGGTATAATCAAGTTTTGGTAGAGGATGATCAACTCAAAATTGGTTTTACCACCCCTTGGGGAACCTATAATTATTTATGAATTCCTTTTGGGCTCACCAACACAAGGGCTACATTTCAGCGAGCCATGGACTATTCTTTTAGATGTCTAATTGGAAAAATCATAGAGATATATCAAGATGATATAACCACCATTTCTAAAAAGAGGGAACAACACATTCAACACTTAAGAACCATCTTTCAGAGATGTAGGGAGTATGGCATTTCTCTAAACCCTGAAAAATCAATTTTTGGTGTTGACAAGGGTAAGTTGTTGGGACACATCATTTCCAAAGATGGAATCACAATATATCCTACTAGGGTTGAAGCCATCAAGAAAATCCCTCTCCCTAAAGACATGAAATCCTTGCAATCTTTTTCAGCCAGATTAACTTTATGAGTAGATTCATCCCAAAGTTCGCCGAAATTGTTAAACCCCTTAAAAAGTTGCTAAAAAAGGACGCTCGTTTTGAGTGGGAAAGTGAAGGTAGCTTGTCCTTTGAACGTATTAAGGAGGCAATAACCATCGCACCAGTGTTAGTTAGCCCAAACCTTTCCAAGGACTTCATCATTTTTTCTTTTGCTTTGAAAGATACCATTGAAGGCATGTTGTTACAAAAGAATGATCAAGGGGGCGAACAACCAATAGCTTTCATGAGAAAGAATATTAGGGACTCAGAACTGAATTACACCATCACAGAAAAATAAGCTTGTGCTCTAGTCAAGTCTCTCAAATAATTTCAAACCTATGTGGGATACAACAAGATCAAGGCCTTTGTCCCCTACCTTGTTGTAAAGAACGTTTTATCACAACAAGATTTCCTTGGATCAAGGGGAAAGTGGGTGTCACAAATACATGAATATGATTGGAAATTAATCCAAATAAGATAATTAAAGTACAAGGGTTGGAAAAAATGATGATAGAAAGAAATCAAGAGGCCATTGAGGTAGGATAGAAGGAGCAAGTTAACATCATCCTAAGAGAGATTGAAAACAATGAATGGTATTCAGACATCATTTATTACCTAAAAAATCTCACATGCCCTGATCATTTGGTGGAACATAAAAGAAGAGACTTGAGACTCAAAGATATGAAGTATTTCCTAACAAAAGATGGTCTCGGGTGGAGGAACCCAAATGGGGTAATCCTTAGATGTGTTGATAAAGAATAAGATGATAAATTAATTACATAACTTCATGCAGTACATTGTGGAGGCCATTTTGTAGCATGCACCACTGCCCATAAGATTTTAAGAGCAGGGTACTATTGGCCTACTATCTTCTCTGACACATGATGATATGTAAGATCTTGTCATCCATGTCATTTTTTTATCGACAAGCAGTGCCTCCCTTCCCTTCCCCTTAAACCAGTCATTGTAGAAGCACCCTTTCAACAATGGAGACTGGATTTAATCGGAGAATTCAAAGACAATTCTAGTAACGGATACCAGTGGATTTTGACTGCCACTGATTACTTCACCAGGTGGGTGGAAGCTATCCCAACCAATAAATCAATGGAACAAGTCATAATGAAATTCCTTGAGGAAAATATTATTACTAGATTTGGTGTCTCTGCTAAGATAACCACTGACAACGCCAAATCCTTTAGCTCAATAATGCTCAATGAATTTCGTTTCAAGTATGGGATTGTTTTATCACACTCTTCGAATTATTATCCTTGATGGAATGGATTGGTAGAATCCAGCAACACAAAATCACGAACATTGTGAAAAAGGCTGTTGGGGAAAACAAGAAGAGTTGGGACAACAATATCAAGTATGCCTTGTGAGCTGGCCACACAACCATAAAGACTTCCACCGAAAGGAATCCTTTTGAGTTGGTGTATGGATTTGAGGCTCGCTTGCCTATAAATCTCCAAATTCTAGTGCTACAAATATCCCAACAATTCATTATAGATAAGGAAGCATTGCAGGGGTGAATCGATGAGCTCGTAGAATTGGATGAAACATGAAGAATGGCCTTCGATAAAATGGCAAGGAATCAAGAGAAAATAAAAGGAACTTTTGATCGAAAAGCAAGACAAAGGGACTTCAAGGAAGGGGATCAAGTTCTATTGTGGGACAAAAGGAGCGAAAACCCAGGAATGCATCATAAGTTCAACGGTATTTGGCTAGGCCCCTACAAAATAGAGGAAGTGATCGGACCAGACTCTTTCTACTTATCCACGATAGAAGGGGGGAGAATTCCACTGCTAGTAAATGGATCTCTTCTCAATCATTATTTCCAAGGTGGCACATGACTTATTCAGGGCCCGCACCCCAGGTAAGTAGGTAAGTCATTTTGATTCCCTACATTTTCATTTTGATTGCTCATACTAGTTAAAATTCATTTCATTTTCAATTTACTCTACTTGCATATTGATTCATGTTTAGTTTAGAATTTTTAGAAAAAATGTCAAAATTTTCTTTTTCTATCTTAGTTGGTTTGTATTATGATCATATAATAACAAGGATGAGTAGGCCATCCTGCACTTGACAGTTTGATGTTTCCTTGCAAGCACAATTCTACCAGGAGATGTTGTGTTTCCCATGCACTCTACGACGAGCACATGTCCCCAAGTAGGAGACAGATGTTATCCCCATTTTGTGGATAACTAAGGAGATGATGTCTAGAGGCCATCAGGTTGCAGATATGTAGTGTCGAGAGACTACATGACCAGCAATACCCTTTTGCATGGATGTAAAACCCACTCACCACCATAGATGATCACAGGTTTACAGATGGAATCCACCACACCAATTGGCTTCCGGAAGGCAGTGTGCCTTGCTCCATGAGGTACAAGTGAGTATTATTATGAGCATCATTTCAATATTTAATCCATTTAATTATGTTGTATCTTAGATTGCTCTAGATTTCAAGATATGTGCTTGGAAATTATGAGTTCTTCCCTACTTCACCTTGGTGGTTGACATTGTACCCTAGTAAGTGGTTTTCCTTGGGGATGGGTTTGCTACTGGGAACTCCCTTAATGATCCATTGTACCATTCTCAAACATACTTACCATTTTCCATCATTGTTCCCTTCCATTTCCTTATCTCTTGGGATTTTAGGGTGTATTGACCCAAGAAGGGGTTGTCCCTCATTCTATGGGAAGAAGAGGATGAAGGCCCAGAGGGGTTGATGTTGGGTAAAAGATAAAATCTTTGTAATAAATCTTCCATATGCTTCGTCCAGGGATCACCCAATAAAGAAATAAAATGCTTATCTTTGAATAAAGGGGACCCACAATTTAATAAAGAAATGCTTAAAAGGTTAGTTGAAGAATAGGAGGTCTCATCACGAGCCGACCTATCACGTCCATGGATATATAGTGGTATGAAATTTTCATCATATGGTCACCAAACCAGAGCAATGGCTCTTAGTTGCATGGTTGAGAGAAAGGGGGTCTCATCATGAGCCAACCTTCTCATTTCCATTAGGTTTTTTTGGGTGACATTGCTATCACCTGGTCACCACACCAGAGAAGTGACCTTCAATATCTCCTTATGCTATTATAAAAGAAAATATAAAGAAATCAAGATAAAAGGAAATTTATGGGCTTGGAAAAAGTGCATTGCGGACAAAGGTACCACACACCCTCTACAAAGGCACCCATGAATGAGACACTATGACCCATTGTATGTCATGAACACTGAATCTTGATCCCATCCACCTCATACAGTTTACATGGCTTAGAGAGGGACCTCTTTGAAGCTCTTCTTGACCTAAGGAAAGATCTACCTAATAGGACACCTCGTCAACCCTCTCATATTTAAGCTTGACAAGTCGCATAGTGTATTTGAGATATTAATTGTTTGATATGGTGATCTTTGATGCACATGCTTGGATGGTTTATTTATTGATTGGATTAACTTATCATAATATTATGACTTGATATCCTTGGAGAGCGTGTTCATTTGTCTTTGCAGGACCTAGTTGGTGGACAGTTTTGGGAGAACAAGCCTAGCTTGGACTTTCATGGGGCTACAAGCCTACAGGTTGGATGCCAGGGGCCCGCATGCCAGATGAGAGATATTAGACTTGGATATCCTTGATGATGACTTGGACAACCTAGCCCACCCCTTGTTTTCTAAACAATTTTCCCAATAGGGGAAAAACGTCCCATTTTTGCGCTTGACGTCATGACCTTGGGGGCTAGGGCATGGTGGTGAGGTGCCACTCTTTGACACATGGATGTTTTGAGGAGAAGAAGGTATTCACCATGATATGAGTGCATATATACTTGGCACATGGCCTTTGGAGGCCCATCCATGCTTCTCCAACACCAATGACTTCCTCAAAGTGGAAAAACATCCCCTAAAGGGGTGACGTCCTCCTAAATTAGGGTTTAATTTGTGAAAAAGTGAAATTTTAAGTGAATTGTTTAATATTACTTTAAGGGGGTAATATTAGGGTTTTTGACCCCTAATATTGTGTTTTACTCCTTAATTTGTGGACAAACTATCTCAGCTACTTTTAGTATAAATAGAGATCAAAAGATCTCATTTTGAATCACAACTCTCCCTCTTCTGAGAGACTTGGTTTGAAATTTTCATCCTTATTAGATATTTTAGCTCATGTGCACTTGTTTTATGGATATTTTATGAATGGTTGATGGAGGAAGGCGTAGCACTAGCTTTGGATGATGCTTTCTAGCTCTTGTGGTGAATTGTCTTAGCATTTCTCTTGATCTTGGTATGGGTTTTACTCTCTTGCTATAATTTTAATTTTATTCAATTCAAGTATGTTTATGCTAGGATATAGGTGGGAAGTATAAGTGCATACCCCCCCCCCCCAATATCTTTCATCATTTTATTTGCTTCATCTCATTGATTAAGGGTTTGCTAAGAGAAGTATAAGAGCATACACCCTCTTAGCTTAAACCCTAGCTTAGAGAAACTTTCCTTGGGAAGTAAAAGGGCTTACACCCCCAAGGAGGTAGCTTCTATAAGCTCCTTGTGAATCCAATAACGAAATAGTAGAGGCACTAGTCATTGATTTGTTACATTGGAGGAATAAAATATTGCATTGGGAAATGTGATTTTCGGTCATTTTTACTTCTTGCAAAGTGGATTATTTTCCTTATGCCTTGGGCACCTCACAACCACTATGGAATCCCCATATATTGGGTACTTATTGATGTTGTTACAAAATTGCATCTTCAGCCATTAGAGCTGCAGAAACCCTAACTTACTTGCTTGAATAACTCTCTTATCAACCATTGATTTTGCTCAAAGTTTGCACACTTGTTCTCCTTGGTCTAGCGCACTTTTTGACAAGGTTTGAGGAGATTTCAGTGGAAGATTTTCTTGCTGTAATAAATGGAATGTTACAGCTATAAGTCTGATATAATTTTCTGCAGACAATTGTTTACAACAGCCTTATCTTTTATGCTAAGAGTATTGGTTTTTTATCTTGAGTTTAACTAGTCATTTACTAGTTTTTCTCTTGCATTTTCTACTTGATCTTTAGCCTGTATTGAGCAGCTTATAGTACCTTTTTATTTCTGATATATGTTACTATCTATTGCTGCAAATTAGGGGAATCAATCTTAAATTTCTGATCCAACTAATATATACTATTGCAAAGTGTATTTCCTTGTGTCTCGGGTAGGTACAAGCATCCAAAGAAGTGTTATACCCGTGGGGCAACAATTACTTGATTTGCAAGGCACCTCTTTCCACCTTTCACTCCACTTAGACTTTACCTATAGGGGCTTCATTTCCATCCATATTCATCTCCATCTCAATCCCCCTAGAGTCACTGGGATCACCTCCCTAGAGTGACCTAGTCACCCTTTAAGTGTGGGACCTACATCGAGGTGACATTGGGTGTAGGATTCACAAGTTGTAGCACTTGTTCCGTGGTTTGGTCAGGCTTTGTACAACCTAAAAATTTCACTATGACATTGTTATACCAAGCTCTCAAATATTTTTTCAACCCATACAGAGCTTTCTTCAACCTGCAAACATGATTCTTTGTGTCCCATACTTCGAACCAAATTTTCAAATCATGTTGTACCAACCTGGTACACTTGCTCAACTGCAACTCAATATGTATAATCATGTGTTGGTTCTATGTGCTTTATGAAAAGCATTGTCCATCTCACTTCCCGAGAGTATGTTCTCTACTCTCTCTACAATTGTTCCTCTGGAATTGGAACTCTGCACCTACAGCTGCTATTTCTGAAGCTGAGGATGACTGCTCTATCCTCACTGTAGTTGTTGAACTTTGAGAGTAGCTCCTCTATTCTATCATGGAAACAACTTCATTTGAGAGTGGCTCAATAATTGATATTGAAGGTATTTTTTCTTCTTTCATGGAGGTAACTCAATCTCAAATACAGGGACTTCTCCCCTTGAATTTCATACTTTATCAGAATCATGGTTGTTCTGGTTCTCTTCACGAATACGGGAACTATTTATTCGATTACTGAAGCAAGTGTCTCGTGATAGTCTTCTCCATCTTGCTAGGAGAATCCTTTGGACACAAATCAGGTTGTGTACATATTTATATTGTTATCTGCAACATGCTTGATTTGTTAGATCAATCTTGGAATTCACCACTGACTTCCTTTCTAGTCTCAAGGAAAAATCCATATCCCAGTCCTTCTGACTGGATTCCTTCTCTGTCACTGAAACAAGGGAATATTCCCAGGAGATTTCATGTCTCCTAGAGGTCTCTGAAGCTACGATCTAGTCTTCTCAACTCATGGCATCTGTCTTCCAGTCTTGGAAGATGTCTCATTTTCCCATCTGATCCTCTCTAAGATCAGGCTCACTCTAAGTCTTGATTTCTTCTGATTCTACAAGGACTTAATATGAAAAGTTGAGTTAGACTTCATACGAATTTTGCTTCCTGTCAAGGTGGCTTCATTATCCATTGATCAAGTCTATTGTGAGTTCTATTCTAATGTTCATTCATCTTTGGAGCCTTCTTCTCCTTACAATCAATCTCCATATGAGATACTTTGTATCTCAAAAGTAGATTCTTCTTCATCTTTTTTGGTACATGGATGTATACGGTCATGTATACAACTTGGATAGTTTTCTCCATGTCTCATCTAATATGTTGCCTCCTACAACCATCACTATATCTCCTTCAAGGTTATCACATGTGACCTTCCCGGAACAAGAACAACAAGGGAGAAACAACAGACAAGAATAATATTCTTTATAATAAAACAATAGCAAGAACAATCGTCACAGTAGCTCCTTTAGAGCTATCATTTGTGACCTGCCTGAAACAAGGGTCAAAAGTAAGAAATACAATAATAAGAAATGAGAGAAACACTCTTCTAGTGTTGTGATCAACCATTCCTCCATGGTAACCTGGAAACAAAACAAGAAGTTTATTTTGAAAGAGATGTTAGTTATATCTAGTAAGTGATTACAATAAGCATTTATCTCAATAATTCTCACATGCTACCAAGTATTTAATGATAAAACTTTTCAAATATTGCTATCACGATTATAGTGTTTAGAAGTTATCAACTTGATATGTGTAAATTTGAATCTTATCAATAATCAATAAAACCTGGAACTTGGAGTCTTGTCCTCAAGAATGAGTGTGTTGTTTTTATTCTGAGTCTCCTTCACTCAAGATGACAAGTACTTTCTTCAACTTGTCCTCGGTACTAAGACAATATGTTATATTGATAGAAATATGAGTTAGGGAATAAACTCTATAATCTCAAATTTAATCAATATAATAATTTGACTTTAATTTTAACCAATGGTTAATATGATAACTTCAATAGATGAAAATGTAACTTGGATATTCATAATATTACAATAATTCCATAACAAGTAGAGGCATGTAAAAGTAATCAAACTTGGGGTGCATAGTTCCTCTGAATGTGTTGGATCTAAGATCCTTCTGGATCTATGATTGTTGCTGAGACAAAAGATCATTTCTCCTGCAAATACTATTTAGAATAATGACATAGTTTGTACATATGTAAGTACACGCCTCTAACGGTATCGACAGGTAGTGGCACCATCCGACAACAACGGAAAGCAATAACAAACCTTTAGAACTTCAAAGGTGCTTCAACTTGTAACTTAAATTTAGCTGGAGATTTGCTAGGGTAAGGCACACTAGGACAATAAAAATCAGTCCCAACACTTCACAAAAAAATTTCACTACAATTGGTACTGCAAATGGCGCAAAGAAACTGGCACGAAGGAACTAGCACTGCAACTGCAACTTAGGGTTTTATGAGGAAACCCTAATTTATCAAACTTCAAATTTTGGAATTATGATCCAGTGACTAGATGCGTTGGGATGAGGTGAGTTTGTTGGAGCTGATTGTTTCAGAAAATTCCAAGTTTTACCCCTTGAAACTTGACCTGCGCAATTCTGGACTAGTACTTCTGGTACTAGTTCTGGTTTCTTGGTTTTCTAGTACCAGTCAAAACTAGGGTTTGACTTTCTGGGGGAATTTGACCACTAAAAAAGTTTGCTCAAGCTGTCAGAAGATAGATTTTTCAGTAAAAAAATCCATATCCTAGTCCTTCTAAATGCCCTAATTTTCTTGTACGACAACAATGACATTTTTTATACCTAGTGAAAGTTGTTCTATTCAGTCAAGATTTGATACCATGTTAATTTTTTATTGTTGTTATTAGGTTATTTCAAAATTACATGAGCATTCAATGCACTTCCAAAACAATAGCATAAAAAGGGTCACTAAAAAAAACACAATCACAAGGTTCGCAGAATTTTATTCTGGGCAACCCTCGTGGGGGAGAAAACCCAACAAAACTTCCTCAATAATAGATTTCCAATACAATTCCAAGACTAAGACCAAAACACCAAGAATAAACTAAGACTAAACATGCACCTCTCTTCTCCTTCCTCTTGCAACTGCAACTGCCTTCAAGATATGCACACTAGATGAGTGAGTGTGAGAGTGTGTAAGTGAGGCACCATTCTCACATATAAATTCTAGTTGAGGAGGTGCTAGGGTTATGTCTCTTCACTTGGTAGGGCAGACTTCTTCTAGAAGTGGTTAAAACCACTTTATAAACACTAAGGGACGACTTTACAAATACCACCATATAAATATGGTTTCACCAATCCAAAAAAGGGGATTTGATCTTATACAAGACCCAAAATGATCAATCCACAAAAGGGGATTTGATTTATAAGATAATAACTCAAATATAATTAGAATATTCTTCGAAGTTACAATATTTCAACATTATACCCCATGACTTCTTCTTGTTCCACTTCTGGTTGGTTCTCCCTTATTTCCCCTTCTTCGTTAAATAAGTCTTCTGCCCCCCGTTGTCTTCTACTTCTGTAGGTGATATACCTATCGTTCCCATGCCTCATGAACAATAAACCCCCTCAGGCTGGGAGGATACACTGCTTTGATACTACTGTAATGACTTTGCTAAAATTTTCTCAAGTTTTCATTCAGTTTATTGATAGGGACATTTGGTCAAACAGTTTGTATGTGAATCGTTTTACCCACAATTAATAGTTTTGGTTGCTTGTCAACAATACATTAAAAAAAATGTGCAAATTATATATTCATAACTTATCACCCCAATTTATTTTAGTAGTAGTACATAATATCATTTCACAAATATTCTAACAACAACAAAATGAAGACCAAATTCTGGATTGTTCATCAACAATGGGCTAACTATAAATTTGAGAAATGTACAACAAATATATATACAATATAGAGACATGTAGGAGTTATTTGTAGGTTGCTAGTTGATAGTTGTTGGAACAATAGTCCTTCACAAGCAATATTGACCCTCTGAAGTGAGTAACTCAACCCAAGTTGAAGATAGCTTGACCCACAATGATGGTGCAACCTCCCAACAATAAATCCATTCACAGAATGAAGGAAAAATGCCCCCAGTACCTCAAATACTTGCCCAACAAACAATACATGACTCATCTAGTGCAAGAACTCATCTCATAGAGAAAAAAAAAGTCATTCCTCCAACAAGATATGCACCCAAATGCCAGAAAATGCGCCCAAGATGAAGGAAACTCACCCAACTTTCAGAACTAAATCTCAACAAGGTGGTATTCACCCAACATAGTGAGATTCAACCCACATGAAAGATAATGACCAGACTCAACCTCTTTACTTTAGTAAATTCGCCCAACAGTAGAAAATATCCCGCACAACTCAAGAAATGTATCCCATGGTCTAACTCGACTTTCCTCAACCAATACTCGACCTCCCCAAAGAGGGATTTGACCCACACACCAACAATCTCTTCCACCAACAAACAAAACCCAACTATAATGAAAAAACCCTACCACTAACAATGAAATCTCAACTATGAGAGAATAAACTCAACTACAATTGAAGTTAATGAATAAATTTGAAGTGATCTTTTCCTCCAAGTGACTAACTAGGGTGGATCGTCACCACTGAAGCCAATCTATGAAAAATTCTCCTAGGGTTTTCGTCCCAAGAGTTCCAAAACCACGATGATCTCTCTCAATGAGAAATTAGAAAATACCAATGCAAGAATGAGAGAGGGCACCCTCTTTTTCCCCTTTTATTCATTAGTTGACTCTATTACGACCTTTTTACCTTTTAATCAATTTAAGTGACTTTTTCATATTCTCAATAGTCACTTAGGCACCTTTTTCTACTTTACTCAATGTTACCTTTAAATTTAATTAATTCCCACTCCAAAGACATTAATAAAATAATTAATTCCCTTTTAATTCCTTGACTATGGCCCACGGGAATTACATAAGCCATTTCGTCAATTCGTCTAAAGGACTTATTTGGAAAGGGACATTACAATATTCTACTTGAAACATCTTACTAGCCCTATTCATTTACCAAATCACAAAAGAAGGGATTTGAGGCTGAAAGCCTTGAAGTATTGTTTCATTGATCAGGGGATAGGATGGAGAAATCTTGATGGTGTTATCCTGAGATGTGTAGACCCAAAAGAGGCAACGAGATTAATAAAGGAATTTCATTAGGGCCTCCGTAGTGGACATCATACAAGTAAGACCACCATGCATAAGATACTTAGAGGTGGCTATTATTGGCCCACTATCTTTACAAATGTGCAAAAGTTTGTCAAAGAATGCTAGCCATGTCAATTCTTCACCAGGAAACAAAAGTTAGCAGCATTTCCTTTACAACCAGTTGTGGTGGAAGCACCTTTTCAACATTGGGAATTGGATTTCATCAGGGAATTCAAGGATAATTCAAGCAATCGTCACAAGTGGATCTTGATAGCGACATATTACTTCACCAGATGGGTTGAGGCCATCCCCACCAAGAAAGAAATAAATGAAGTGGTTATGAATTTCTTAGAAGATAGAATCAACACCAGATTTGGTGTTCCAACAAAGATTACAACAAATAACGCCAAAGCCTTCAATTTAGTCAATCTTTCTTATTTTTGCTGAAAATATGAAATCATCTTGTCACATGTGTCAAACTATTACCCACGGGGGAATGTCTTGGTCGAGTCAAGAAACAATAATTTAATGAAGATCATCAAGAAGACGGTGGGTGAGCATAAGAGGAGTTGGGACAACCAACTCAAATATGCTCTTTGATCATATCGAATCACAAATAAATATTCCATAGGGAAAATCCCTTTTGAGTTAGTGTATGGAATGGATGTGAGCTTACCCATCCATTTAAAGCTTCCACTATATAAGATAATGCAACAGTTTTCAACAGATGCAGAATCTATGCAAGGAAGAATCAACCAGTTGATAGAACTTGATGAGACATAGAGACATACATTATGATCATCTTTTTCAGAGCCAAGAGAAGACTAAGAAAAAGTTTGGCAAAAGAGCCCGCCAACGCAACTTTCAAGAAGGCGACTTAGTACTACTATGGAACAAGAAAGGTGAGAAACTAGATAATCATGGTAAATTGCAGAGCCTCTGACTTAACCCATATCATATTCAAGGTGTTCCAGGTAACAATTATTTCTATCTTAGCCATTTGGATGGTGAGAATATCCCCTTTCCTGTCAACAGACAACTCCTTAAAATCTTCTACTCAGGTAATAAATTATGTTATCATGGGCATCATGTACTATAGTAATGTTAGTTGAAATTTTGGTTTGTTTTGAATAATCTCTTTGTTATGAGAATTAACTTAGATGCTTTTCATTGTGTTTTGATTGTGTGATTTACTTTCAGCATTTTTGTTTCATAGATTATATGCATTTTTGTTTTGGTTTATTTTTTATTCTAGGAAGGGATAAGACTTCATGTTTTACTCCCTCTCCTATCATTTGTTGTTTTGTGTGAGATTGTTTCAGATTTACAAGTGGAAGATTTTGGGGTTCTCACATCCTCTCATAAAGAGAAAGTGTCCCACAGTTGGAGCCAGTTGTTATCTCTCCAAGTGGTACCCTACATTTTTACTTCGCTACACCATTGTAAGCTCAAGGATGCAAGTCAAAGACATGTAAACCATATTGGATGATGTTGTATGGATTCCCAAACTTGGTCCAAGCATGATCGGTCTCCCTAGTCGCCATTTCAATTTATTTTGTCCTAGATATGATTGGAGGCCTTGGAGTGGATCTATCATAGACATATGAGTTGTGTAGGCACATGAGTCTTATGTAGGAGTGATTGTAGTTTTTGGGGCCTAGTCTGGTCCATGTCATGCACACCTATGTCTTCCCACATGTTTATTTTATATTGAGTCTCTATGGATCTCTTGTCCATGGTGAATTATCATTCATAACTCACAACATGGAAGTCTCACCAAGTTATCACCATTGCACATATTTTGAGGTAGTTCACATATCCCAATGCAGTGGGTCCCGGGAGGAAAAAATACAGCATGGATTCAAAATGATCGTAAAAAATTATGGGAAAAACCCATATTGCATTTTTTTTATTGATGAAGTATTAAGGGAGATAATCCCTCTCAAAGGAAAGTCACCGCTCTCTTCTAAATGGAACTTTGAGCACACTTCCCAAGTCAAATGGTCAAACGAAGGGAATGTTTTGGTCTATTAGCCGTTGGAGGATTTTTAGCAAGTCAATGATGCACTCTCTCTAAGAAAAAAGAATTATTCAAGCCATTAAATACCAAATCATCCCTTTTGGATCAAATCACACCCCTATTCTCATGGAGCGAATGGTCAAACTAGTCGTTGGGGGAAGATAGACCAAGTGTGGACAAAAATATAGCCGTTGAGCTCACTTTTCAATGGAAAAATGTCCCAAAGTTTATTTCTTACACCAAATCCCACTTTCTCCTAAGCTACATGATTTTCTCTTGGTGGAGCGAACCTGTTTTGGGGACATCTTCAATGGTCAACAATTCTAAATTGGATTTTATCCCATTTTCTCATGGAGCTATGTAATAAAAAAATATTGTTCAATGGATTTAGCCTCCAACCAATTGTGGGTGAGAAAACCAAGAAAATATTTTTTAATGAGAGAGGGAAACTAGTCGTTTTAATGAAAAACTATATAAGGTTATCCCCTCCTCTCATTTGTCGTTGTTGGAAATTTTGTGAGATCATAATGCCACAATTTTGAACTCAATTCTCTTGTGTCACTGTGGATTGTCTATTGTAATGCTTGTTCATATTGGTCAAGGATATTTCATTTTGTGCTTTAACAGTGGTTTTTTTTAGGATAATTGCAAGAGGTGATTAATCAATCCATTGAGGGGTTACATAGTCACATGGAGGAAAAGAACTAGACTCTTTGTTTCTTTCATTTTCTTGTGGGTGTCTAGTGAAACAAGCCCAAGTTGTTGGACCAATTCCCTTGGAAGTAGCTTCAACCAAGTGGTTGTTTATCACTTTGATCCAAGTCAATTAATTGTCTTGGAGACCATCCATCAAGGAGCTTTCCTAGCAAATCCAAGGAACAACCCATATTTTAAACATTTATAGTATTGAGGGCGCTAGTCTTTCAACTCCAAACTCAATAAACTAGAAATTTGTCCAAGGGCCAATATTGAACTTGCAGGGTCATAATATCTCAAACCAAGAGCCATCTAAAAGGTAAAGTCTTCTCTCAATTTCTTCAACTAATTATTTTTCAAATTTAAATCATTTTCTTTTATTTATAAAAATCCAAAAAATCATACCCTAGCTTAGATATTAATTCTTATATCTTGTAAGCTTGTAGATCTTGGGGATTTAACCATTTGGGAATTTCTCTATCCCAAGATAAATTTGCCCTTGAATTTTTGGGCTTTATTTAACACATATAACAAGGGTTTCTTGAATAATAGTGTGCAGATTCGTTTATTTGCAATGAAGAATACATTAAGATCCATGCTCATTTTTATATAAGAAGGGGCACCTATTGTAAGTATTTACCTCTCAAACCCTGCCTTAAATTTTCCATATTTAGTTCACAAGTTATATATCTTATTATATGGTTAATATAGAAGAAAAATACAGCCCCAACAAGTATTTTTTGGCTGTAGCAATTTTGGGTTTTGACCTTAGGGGGATTTGAACCCCAAATCTGCAGAGGTAACTTCCAGCCATATGGAAACAATAATTTCTGCAGATATGAAGGCTATAAGGCATAGTATTCACTCATACCTTGTTTCGCTATCATTTCCACCCACAAATTTATTGATGTAGTGTGATTATACACTTGTGGGAGGCCTCAAAAGGCCATTTTACTTGTTGTTTTCTGTGTTTTTCTCTATTTTTGCAGGTCTGATATAACATGGAAACAAGGAAACATCTCATTTTATGCCACTCTATTCAAGTTACATATAGTACAAATCATTCACGAAGTGGTAAGAGTGTTTAACCCTTTCTTTGTGCATTATCTTAGTTAATATTTTGGTAGATTGGGGTATGTTAGTTTGTTGTTATGTTATTTTATTTTTTGTATATCTATTAGTCCAAAAAGTAAATTAAACAGTTAACTCCTACCTTCACCTAGTGTTCTCTATTTAGTAATTGGTCTCAAGATCCTTTGACATGCAGTGAAATTTTTGGGAGGCCTCTCAGAGCCTCTTAATGTTGGAGTTTGGCTTGAATAGGGAAGGATAGGTTTTGTGGTGACATTGGGCACCTATCCCATGTGTTTATTCTCTAGAAGAATATGGACCTTGGTGGTCTGCTAGTTTGGTCTGTAATAGGGTCCATTCAACATTAGAGACAGTTGGTGATCTTGTCAATGATCCTTCAAATCAACTGTAATGTCTCCATTTTTGGACTCTTTTATATTATAGAGTGGGATGCCTGCCAGAGTAGCTAGTTGAGGGTGATAGTGAGTTCATGAGGTATTGAGGAGATTTATGGGGCCTGAATTACATTATTCTTCATATTTCATCATCAAGATCCATTCCACACAGCTTGTCTTTGGTTTTGTTGCATTCCGACGATTTTCGTAATTTTGAGTTATTATTGAGCATATTTTAATTAAATTCACTAAGGATGTCATTTTGGGCATAATTTGTGAATAGAAACCTTAGTGTAATATCTCATCAGAATCGGGAGGAAGAGCACTACGGGATAAGATGATGAAAAGTGCATATTAAATAAAGCAAGTATTTGAGGTACTATCTTACGATTTTTAATAGCTATTAGCTTCTGGTTTATTTGGTTATCATTGCATGTGTTTTTCTTATATATTACGTGAAGAAATATAGGCCACATACATCAGAAAATACACTTAAATTAATGCTACAACCATTGCACACAAAGTGTTTGACAAAACACCTCAACCAACCATTGCAAATAAACATAACAGCCAACACAAATTCAGAATACCCACTCATTATGAAGGGTTTTAGGTGTTGCATGTGATGTGTTTGACATAAACTTTATCCCTTAAACTTGAGTTAATTGGGACAAAAAGTGTTGAAGTGATTTCAAGGGAGTTCTTATATGCCAAGTGTTTGACAAAATTTCTCAACCACAGGGATCTGATTTTTACATCAGATTTGGTTGGGAAATTTACAGTGGTATCAGAGCGAAAGTCCTTCGCTAGCCTGTGATAAGCATTGATGATCTAGAGGATAAATGTATTTTGCAGAGGATATCATATATTTTTATGAGGAATATCAAGCCCTTAGTGAGACATTCAGGGCTCAAGTAACATTCCAATAGTTCGTATCCATCAAAAATCCTAAGTGGAGCAAAGATGAGGTTGCATTATGGGCCAAGAAGATGGAAGAAGTCAATTATTGGAGCAGCATAGCAAAGGAAAATAGAACCAAAGAAGTTAGGGAGGTAGATACATCACCATATGCTAGTAGGGAACTTTGCTACAATTGCAAAGAACCTTGGGAACAGGATCACAGATGTAGGGATAAAGGGAGAGTGCATTACATTGAGGTGCACTATGATAGCGGTGAGAAGTATGTGTATGAGGATGCGACCTTGGATGCCTCATTAGAGCAATCCCAGGACTCTTGCGCATTTGATGGATAGAGTGATGACCAGGGTGCAGATGTATTCGCACCTAGGCATGATGAGATTTAGAGGTTAGATGACCCACCTTTAGGAGATGACATGACTTCTAGGGAGCCTTGCATTGGTGAGGAAGAGCTTCCTATGAAGTTGAGTGTGGCACAGTCCTTACCTTCTCAGACACTTATGATAGACATGACACAAGAGGATATCAGTGGCATTCTGGATGTGGTAGAGGATCCTTGTGTAGTATTTGAACACAAGGGATATATGGATCTGTAGACCCAAGAGGAGAGGCATGAATTGGAGCCAATTGACTATATACATACCTATCAGTATGGGGAGAGTAAGTCACCTCTTTTGGGGATTCCATTGATATATTAGGTTGGGGAGACTGACAGATTGATGGGGCACTTACTTCTGGGACCAGTCTACAGTGACGAGGATACTTTCCTTGTTGGTCGGGATGACCATATCACATTTCTGGACACATCTATATGGGATCCGGGTGTAGATGATATTAGTATGGTGAGTGCACAGGAGGATACAGTTGTACATACATGATAAGGGGCGGTTCAGATGGAGGTAGTTATAGGTGATGGTGTACAATGTCATACAAGAGGGTTCAGTACCACATCAGACAATGGACATTACGGTGCCTTATCTCTTGAGGAGTGTGTTGATGAGGATTACATTGTTGACATTAGTAGTGGGAGTCATGAGGTAGCACCTTAGCAAGATAGAGACCAGGAGTCAGGACACTTGACTGAGTCAGAGAGTACATGATCATGGCAGCCATTAGACACATTGATGATACCCACGTATTGGTGGCAGAGTATTGTTGGAGGGACTTAATGGCACATGATAGTTCATATGGGGAGCTTGCCCTTGATAAATTCCAAACACTCAGAGAGAGAGTGAATGTGATGAGGATTGACTACCAACAGTTACTTATGGATAGAGATTACCTTTTGGAGGTTGGCAAGATGTATCATAGGGTGTTGAGGGAGAAGGACATGGAGGTGGACCGACTCACTCATGAGTTGGTAAGAACACGATGATTCTTGGAAGGCACACAGACAACCCTTCAAGAATCAGAGTCCGAATTAGAGGAGCTCCTTGAGGAGACTAGTGAGGGATCCACTACATCTATCTTAGCGAAGAGTCAGATATATACTTTAGCCACATTGCTAGAGGATGTTGGTGGTTTGGCAGAGGAGCATAAGTTGATGGAGGAGTATGAGGAGTACTCGAGATCACTAATGAGTATGGAGAGATGTAATCCAGAGATGCAGGAGGATGTCCATGTGTCACAAAGACCATCATTCATGGGGGGTTCTAAGATAGTTGGTCATACACATACACATGGGGTTTCCAGAGCTAGGGGAAGTTATGAGGACACTTCCATTTGTGTTCAAGGATTGGTTGGCATCCATGTAGAGGTTAACCTAGTAGTACACCCAGGATACATGATGATGCAGGAGGATACAGAAACTTTCATGAGTATACATGGGCATATAGTGATGAGTGATAGTTCATAGGGGCATGCAGAGGTGTACAATGGGATCCAGGGGGATGCATTGGAGTGCAGGGAGGAGACACACTTAGTAGATCATGGAGATTCCTCTCCCTTGCAACAACACATGGATCTGGGATATCACTTTCTTAGTAGCAGCAGTCATATGAGTTATCATGGAGGGAGTGTGATTGACCATCAATTTGTGGAGTTACCTACTGTTGTACCCGATGGTTTGAGATTAGTGAGGAACACATGCAATTATCCACCATGGGTGCCAATGGATGAGTTGTTGGTCAAACCTTTAGGGATAACCAATGCATATGACACTCCTTGTTCCTACATATAGTTGCATTTCTTTCGGTCAGCCTTCCCCGATACTTCCATTATATACAACAACATAGGGGGAGATATTCAGTTGCATGGGACACATAGAGTTGTTAGGCAAAGACCGCCCAACGGGGGATATTTCATTACATACAGCAAGATAGGGGAGGTTCACCTAAGACAACAAGATGAGGCCTTGGGTGTTATGGAGAGCATCCTCGGACGTGGGACAGAGTATATTCTAGAGGTGGATATAGGTTCAGAGTCTCAGCAGGATGAGGACGATGAGAAAAGTAGGACAAATGCATTTGATAAGGACTATGAGGTCAGTTGGTAGGATGTATGGTCACAGTAGGAAACATCAGAGATCTTGAGGACCGTACATGATGTACCTTGGATTGGATAGCTTGGCCATTTCAGGACTCGTCAGCAGATCAGAGAGAGATTCTCCTAGGAGGATCTTGAGGATGATGTCATGGGACACATGGGGGTATTCTCGGTATGTCAGCGTCATGAGTCAGGGCATAATTCCTTAGCCACCCTCATTTCAGATCCAAGTTGGGAGAGTATGATGGGATCTCAACCCTGGTGTCCTAGATATATCTAGTAGGGATGACATCATAGGGATACTACCAGAGCATGGGACACCACAGATAGCAGTATGGATTGACAGGGAGGCCGAGTTTAGTGATTATGGACCAGACAAAATAGCTATTAGTACACTTCGGCATGAGGTTTACAGTTCAAAGATACTTGGTATGACACCCTTAAATTTATTTGATGAAGGGTTTAGTGCTCTTCTAGAGCGCATGGGAGTTTCAGGGACTTGCATGATTGGCTCCTTCCATTGTAGGGGGAATTTGAGAGCAAGTTGAGATGAGGATGTTATGTGGCAAGATGGATCTCCTTGATTGAGGATCAAGTATATCATTAGATCATCTTCTTGGTTAGCAGGGGATCTGGATTCCATTGGAGGTGGTAGTTGGGACATTGGTTTAGGTGACAGACTCTTTGATGGACATATACATTATTTACTTATTCTATTGGTTAGGGGTCTTCAGGAGACTCATGGTGTTGATGTATTACAAGACTATACTTTACAAGGCACTACAGTTCACACATGTATTTTGGATCTAGGGATTCAAGTGCTTGGTAGTTTAGATTTTGATGGAGTGGAGATCTAAGTGGAGTGGTTGCTTGAGGAGTTAATCGAGGATCTACTGCACATGATCATTCTACTCATCAGGAGCATTTGGGTGGCATGTGTGGTGAGCACTTGGAGGGACCATGTTTTGAGGGGAGAGTACTTCATGTCATACATGTGTATATGGGCCTTGGGGATCACACATAGTGTGATTCAATTATTGCTTGAGGACAAACAATACTCGAGTAGGGAGGACTATCATGTCCCCATTTTTGGACTTTTTGACATTACAGAGTGGGATGCCTGCCAGAGTAGCCAGTTGGGGGTGATACTGAGTTCATGAGGTATTGAGGAGATTTATAGGGCCTGAATTACATTATTTTTCATATTTCATCATCGGGATCCATTCTGCATAAGATGTCTTTGGTTTCGTTGCATTCCGACAATTTATGTAATTTTGAGTTATTATTGAGCATATTTTAATTAAATTCACTAAGTATGTCATTTTGGGCATAATATGTGAAGAAAAACCTTTGTGTAATAGCTCATCAGAATCAGGAAGAAGAGCATTGCAGGATAAGATGATGAAAAATGGATTTCAGTGGTTGGAGAAGCCATAAGGACAAATTAATCACTTTTTAGAGGAAAAAAGGTTAATTAATTAAAAAAAGTGATTTTATGAAGGAATATTAAAAGTAACGTAAAAGTCACCTGGAGAGAAAAGGTTAATAGGGGTGTTAAAGAGAGATAGGGGCTTATATTCTCTCATTATGTTGATTGATATTTTGATGGTTGGATTCTTAGCTAGAGAGCCCATGGTACTTGGGGGTTTTCAGGGTTTTCATTGAATAAACCCTAGAGATCAATAAGGGAGTGAAATATTCTCTTATTCTTGATCCAAGCTTGGCCAAGGAGGTAAAATATTCCTCCCTCTCCATTCTACATCAATTCAGAACTACTCCAGCCATCAGTTTGTGAAGAAGGATGCATCATGCAGAGAGGGTGCACCACTCAGCCAAGGGAGATTCGATTTGGTCTTAGGAGGTTGGGTTTGGACCAAATCTCGATTGGGTACTCTTGGACATCATCAGGGAGAACCTTTTGGCACTTGTGAGTGGTTTAGAACCTCCATACTTATTTATTTTGATGGTTGGGTGAATTTCATGAAGGAGGGCGCATTGGGCGTTTGAGATCCCATGATTTGTTGGAACATTTTTCATCTACATCCAAGGGATATTCACATATGATTTAACCATCATCATATATACAATTTGCAAACATTTCCTGAAGGTTTTACATCATCTTTTATTGTGCATATTTCAGTAGGGCGAATTTCAGCATGAGGGTGTTGTTGGGAAATAGTACCCTACGGACTAGCAAGCTAGGGCTAAACTTGCATGCAGATCATGACCCTAAAGAAATCACTTTTAACCTATCACCCCAAAACTCAAACCCCTTTTTTCACATGCAAACATGGAAAGAACCTACTAACCTTTTTACTGATGTTTGGTGTAGATCCTTCGTTGCGCTTTGTCCGCTTTCTTGCGCTGCTCCTTCCAAAGACAATCCTGCAATCAAGAAAAAACACTACGCATGCATGCTATTTTTCTACTTGAGGGTTAGAGATTAAGCATAAATCGAATAAATCATACAAAACTCATGCATTGGGACGGGAAAAGTATTCTTTTATTAATCTCAAGATGAATCAACTTACAATAATGATAGAGACCGGCCACCGTTCCTCGAGGTTACAAGTCTCAGTAGAGCCTAAAGCAGTCAACAAGGCTTTTCTCTGAGCAGGGAAACTTTGGAGGACTTCCAAAGCGAACATAGCACAAGGGGTTTGGGATAAATCTTCCACCACAGAGTAATTCTGGGCGGCCCTTGCATTTGGATTGTGAGAAGCTTTCTTAAATGCACCCTTTGGAATGCATGTCATTGTTTCACCCAACGTCTTCTCGATCTGTAGAGGAAGAGATGGGATCTCGGCTTCTTTTCCCTTCTTGGAGGCGCTTGGTTTACTATAGTCATGCGCTCTAGTCGTTATTAAAGCATCACCCCTAACCATATATACATTCGCAGATGAGGAGTTGTTTGGAGGAGGGCAGGTTTCTTGGCTGCCCCCTTCGGCACTTGTAGAGGCTTGAGTTAAATTTTGCCCATGCTGAAAGGGATTAGTCAACACGGCTTGATGTTGCTGTGTGACAAACTTTTGGGCCTCTGCAAGTCGAGGACATAGATGGGTCGAGTGGTCTTCCGCACATAAGTTGCACGGATACCTCACCTTTCGCTTTTCCGTTGTGCCCTCGCCAGCATTATCAATGGGTTTTTTCTCCCCCTTACCCTTCTTTCGTTGTTTTTTCTTCCCTTCAGGCTATTGATTGGCCTTTGGGTTTGTCATCTACATGGAGTGTACTTCCAACATTTGGGTAGGAGGAGCAGCCAAAGCAGTAGTCTGGCTGGCCGTTGAGTGTTGTATGGATAACTATTGCAATTGTTTTGTCAATTGCTCAACGGGCTTGGTTTGGGCTGAACCAACAATACCATCGGCATGTGGTTCGGCTCTCTATCTAGTTTTATCCAGAATTGATCATGGTGCATCCGGCAGGATGTTATATAATAAACCAGACTGAGAATAGATAAGCTCAAACTGTTGAGCCCTCATGATGGCATCTTCCTTGGAGAAAACCCCAGAAGTTGCGATGTCCTTGGATAATTGGGTGACTAAAGACTTAAGGAACCACTCAAGCAGGAATGCTGGTGGAACTAGCACTTTGATTAGACTCTTTCGGCGTCGCCACTCTCGAATATGGTCAGAGATATGGTCTGCTGTCATCTGTTCAAAATTAGCAAGCAACTCTGTGCCTGCGTCGTATCTCACAGGTAACTGGAAATGGTTAAGGAAGGCCATAGCCAGTTCGCCAAAAGAAGATTATCGTGAGCGATCAAGCTCGATGTACCATTTCACGGCACTCCCAATAAGAGTGCGTTGAAACAATCGCAACTGGACAGAGTCATCTTTCAGTGAGTTAGATGAACACCAGAGGTGGAAAGTAGTCACGTGATCACCGGGATCTTCGTTAGGCTTGGCCTCGAACTTTGGAATGTCCGAAGGCAACTTTGTTGGCATAGGAGGCCAACGCGGATCGTGACAGATAGGATCATTTAACAACCGTGTCAAATCGGGCAAGTGTAACGTCACCAAGAAAGGTAGTTTGGGTTGCTGCTGATAGCCTGGAAAAAAGGGTCCTGGAGTTTGACTGGCACCAGGTTGCCAAGAAAGGTTTGGCTGCTGGCCCGGATTCTGGTAGAAACCATAGCCCTGACCAGCGTAAGGGTTTTGCATCTGTGGAGACATCATTGGCTGATTCCCCATAAAGGACATAGGATGTTGGGTATTCATTGTGTTTGACGGACTTTGGGAAGGATTACCCCATGCCGGTCCTGATGGGAGAGGCATAGAAGTCTGTCTGGGGTTCCATTGACTGTGGAAAGAATTACCCCAGAATAGCATTCCAGAGGAAGGAACGGATCCTTGTCCTGAGTTCCAAGGTCCTGGTATATGTGACCCCGGCGCAGGAATAGTACCCTGCACCGGAGTAGACTGTCCAAAAATGGGTGTGCCCCCAGATGGGAAAGCAGTGGATGCGAAAGTGTTATTACCAAACGTTCTGTTCCAAACAAAGGGTGATGAACCTACCGGCAGAGATTGCGCAGGTGTTCCTTGACTCCCGGCTCCAAATGAACTCATGTGTGCAGGCTGCCCGGCGGACTGCTGATGCAGTCCACCAAGCGAAGGGGACGAAGGAGGAATATGACCTCCAGCATAAGGAAAAGCATTAAAAGGAACAGGAATGCCCCCAAGTTGATCTTGCAGAGGAGCGTTAGAGCTCCCTGCCCCCAGACCCAAAGTCTATAAAGTGGAGTAAGTGAGTGCAGGACTGGTACCCAAACTAGGCATACAGTATGAGAACGGAGGGCATGTAGCACTAGGTGTGAAAGGAGGTGTGGCCGCCGCAATAGATGGGGACGGGCCACTGTGCGACATAGTTGCAGTCGAGACCGTAGTGGCTCGGACCGACGACGGCAAGTTAGGATATGCTTCTCCTGTGGTGACAACGGTGATGGGAATAGAAGAATTCCCAGAGGAAGTAACAGCGTTTGTTGATATAGCTATGTGAGGCACTGACAGGCTTTCGTAAAATTGAATTGGCACAATAATTTGCGGCCAAGTATCAATGGTTGGGGTTTCAACCGTACCAATATTGGCAATTGATTCCTTCGGTAGTTGTTCGGGTTCAATGGTTTGAAACCTGGTTGCTTCGAAAGACCCTTGTTGGTCTAGCCTCCGCCTCAGTGGTGGCGGGGGTGGCTCCAGTATAAATGGCGGCAGGCCCAGAAGCCTTCGTGACCGGCGGAGCCCTGAATCCTCCACGGTGTGAGAAGATCCACGACACGCTAAGGTATTCTACACGATCAAACAATAACACACACTAAAAAAGAAGCCCCTAAGAGATAACTCAAGAAAACACTAAACTAGTTGGAAGAACAGTTACAACAACCAACACTAGAGCAACTTACCGGTGCAAGTGCAACTCGAAAACGAAAGCACCCTCCAGGTATACTCTGCAAAGCATGGCCAGATGTCTATCCTAGGTACCACGGTATACCCCCGCAGTCACTTGTGTACGTCCCTAAAAAGATTGGCAACTAGTTTGCCAGCACGCGAACAGTCACCAGGCGGGTACAGTCGATAGTCGGATAGACCACAATGAGCAGGGTATCAAGCCCGAAACCTGTCAAGGGTATCGAGAGAAAATGGTCCGGAAGACAACTAAGGACCTCGAACGGATTTGAGACCCACGAAGCCCCATGGCAAATGCAAACGACGGAATCCCTTAACAAATCCTCGATATGTGTTCTCCACTACGCTCGGTCCAGCTTTGGAGGGGTTATCTCCGCTACCTTTCCTTGCACGACCTCGTATTTAGCCCCTGTGTTAGAGGGGGGTCCCGGATAACTTTCTGTAACTGGACTTCTACACTCCCTATTGACAGACTCTAATGTTTGGTTTGAGTGGCCTCGGAGGATTTACTCTCCAACCTGTTATCACTCCAGGAAACTACTTAGGGTTGTAAGCTAAGTATGCCTGGTAACTTAAGAATTGAATATTTTTCAGTAGGTGGATCAATGGGATACTAAGATAGCACAATGGAGAGATGACTTATCCAAATAGCTTAATGAACCAGTGCTTTTAGAAACTGTAAATCAGATGCC